>JALGBA010000217.1:1112500-1558840 GCA_023970755.1 Azemiops feae
CCAGGGAGGGAAATAATTTTAAAAGCTTTTCACAGGGAAGTAAAAAGATATCAAGAGGGAAGGAAAGGTCTCACCCGGATCTTCCACGGTGGTTCTTTTTGCTTAGATGTTGCTGTGACTTTCGGCTGGAGCAGCTAAGTGATCGGCCATGTTACTGGCCGATCTTTTCCCTGTCGGCCCAAAGGTGATTTCTTGGACCGCAGAGGGAGCTGCTGCTCCCTCCGCGATCGACGAGTGTCCTCCTCCATGGTGGTCGCCCGTCCAGGGCGACTTTTGACCCTATCCAGGGTCTACCGGCGGGGGAAAACCGGACGGCAAAGAGAGCAAGTTTTTGCACGTCCGCTGGCGCTGCAACCGGAACCGGAAGTCCTTTACAGCCCTCTCTAAGCTGTTTACAACCAGGGTGGCAGACTTTATACTCTGTTTCAGGCTAGTCTAAAAGCTTATTTTCTGAGAAATCTACAGATGGTTTTCTAGGTTATTACAAGTTTTCCAAACATACAAGGGAGCTTCAGGCTTTCTTACCATGCAGCATGGATTCCCATTGTCTTTGAGCATGGTTTAAAGGCTCCAGATGCTCAGAACTGTATTCACCTTGCATTTCAAGTTTAACTTTATATTCCATTAAGCTTCAGTTTAATAGTCCTCCATTTAGTGAGTTTCAGATGCAATGGATAAAATGTGTCCATATGCTGCATTTTTGTGCACTTGCCATTTCATGCATGTGCAAATGCCCAATTTATGCATACAAAAGTCCTATTTAGATTTAGACGGCATTATGGCTTTAAAAATATTTTTTTGCTTTTTTTTAATTAAAGAGTAAAAAAGAGGGTAAACGCCAACAGAAAAAAAGAAAGAAAAATCAAAATAATAACAACAAATGCACACATATATGAGCTTCTCATATATATTTATATGCATATAAAATTTTATACAAGAGTTTCAATAAAGGATAATCCTATTTCTTTATAATCAGTAAAAAAATCTACATGTCAGAATCTTGTTCATTAGTCAGAATTAATACGACGTCTTCAATCTTTTGAGTAATTGAAGCAATAAATTAATTTTTGTAATGTTTAAATATCAAATTTCTTACTGATAAGGACGTAGAAAATCCATTTCTTTGGTCTAGCAGTCAATTCCATGTAGGAGAAATGTACAGTAGGCATTTGAAAGTACTATACTATTCCAAAGTCAAATTAATATGGGAAATAATATCTTCCTAAAATACAATAAATTTAGAACATTAAAAAAACATGTTTTAGTGAGGTGTACTCACTGCATCTTCAACAACGCAGTAAAATATAACCATTCAATCTAAAGAGAATTAAAATTTCAGGATCCACCAAATCTTTCATGTAACAATTTTTTAAAATCAGTATATTTTATATTATAAAGTCAAACAAACTAGGAATAGAAATTGAGCAAGTTCCAAAAGGTATATCAGTGTCTTAGCGTCACGTCAAGTTCAGGAAATGAAAGTGAGCTGCAAATAGTTACATTGTTACCATAATGCAGTCTGGGCTTCACGCCAAGTTCAGAGATACATTGTAACCGTACAATCCACAAATCCGCCCAGAAAGCCGGAGAGTTTTTTTCTTTCTTTTTAAAGTAGATAAAAATGTTCAGAAGGGGGGGGGAGGAAGAAAAACACTCCATCCCCCTCCCTAGAAATTTCCACTTAAGCTGAAAACAAGCAAGCAGAGAGAAAGAGTCACAGTAGGAATTTTTTTTTTTCAGGATCCCCCGAATTCCAACAGTTCAAATAAACAATAAAAGTTTATTTTTTTTCCCAAAGCTCGTTACCCTGAGTATTCGAACGCTGCTTTCTCCAGGGAGGGAAATAATTTTAAAAGCTTTTCACAGGGAAGTAAAAATATATCAAGAGGGAAGGAAAGGTCTCACCTGGATCTTCCATGGTGGTTCTTTTTGCTTAGATTTTGCTGTGACTTTCGGCTGGAGCAGCTAAGTGATCGGCCATGTTACTGGCCGATCTTTTCCCCGTCGGCCCAAAGGTGATTTCTCGGATCACAGAGGGAGCTGCCGCTCCCTCCGCGATCAGACGAGTGTCCTCCTCCACGGTAGTCACCTCTCCGGGGTGACTTTCGACCCTGTCCAGGGTCTACCGGTGGGGGGAAACCGGTCGACAAAGAGCACATACTCTTTGCGCGACCACAGGCACTGCGACCGGAACCGGAAGTCCCCCTGATGGTATTCAAACACTGTATCAAGGGGTCGAGCACCGAGCTAGGGGAGCAACTGGGGCTGAATCGGTGGGGGTTACCACTGCAGGCGTCCCCAAATTATATTGTAATCCCATTCAGATCAGAGGGGAGGGGAGGTTTGCCCTGACTAAGAAAGATCTGTGGAGGGACGAGGTGGAAGATCCCCTCTGTGGCCTGGTCAGAAGAACTCTGAGAAATGGGCAGCAGGAGTTTCTACTTGCCAATTCGCCGAGAGGAGCCCAAGTGCTGTACAAGGAGTGGGATCGTTTACAGCTTCATGATGGAGTGGTTTATCAGAGGGGCTCTTCGGATGGGCTTGAAGAAAGGTGGCAACTTTTGCTTCCAGAGAAACACAGAGAAGCAGTGCTGACTGCGCTTCACGACGAGCACGGGCATTTGGGGCTGGAAAAGACTTTTAAGTTAGTAGTGGATCGATTCTACTGGCCCTGCATGAAGAAAGAAGTCGGGGATTATTGTAGATCTTGTCTGCATTGCATTCAGAGGAAAACCCTACCATCAAGAACTGTGCCAATGGGCCATTTGGAAAGTCATGGGCCCTTGGACTTGGTTTGCATTGATTTTCTTTGCCTGGAACCGGATGCAAGTGGACAAGGAAACGTGTTGGTCGTGACTGATCATTTTACCCGTTATGCTCAGGCCTTCCCGACAAGAGATCAGCACGCTGTTACGGTAGCCAAAGCATTGGTGGAGAAGTTTTTTGTACATTATGGGCTGCCTCAGCGCATACATTCTGACCAAGGGAGGGACTTTGAAAGCAGGCTTGTTAAACAACTACTGGGCTTGCTGAGTATTTGGAAGTCCCGTACCACCCCGTATCACCCACAAGGAGATCCGCAGCCTGAGAGATTTAATCGTACTCTTTTGGACATGTTGGGGACACTTACTGAAGAACAGAAACAACACTGGATGCAACATATCTCTACCATCGTGCATGCTTATAATAGCATGAGGAATGATGCCACCGGGTATTCCCCATATCGGTTGATGTTTGGTAGGGAAGCCCACCTGCCGGTAGACATAGCCTTTGGCACCTCAATGGATGAGACCTCCTTTAGGTCACATCGTAATTATGTGGATAGGTTGAGGAAGAGTTTGAAGGGGGCTTATGAAAAGGCCGCAGAGGCTGCAGGGGTTCGGGAATGGCGGAATAAGAGAAATTACGATCTGAAAGTAAGAGTCCAGGATTTGCAGTTTGGGGATCGGGTGTTATTAAGAAATTGGGCCCCTCTGGGAAGCACAAACTGGCAGATCAGTGGGGTTCCCAGATGTATGTTGTTATTGAGAAGCTGCCGGGACTACCAGTGTATCGGATACGACCAGAGGGAAGCTCAGGGCCTTTGAAAGTGTGGCATCAGAACCATTTATTGCCCTTGAATGAGGCAGTATGAGCTACCCAGCCAGTCCCCGTAGATGAGCCCCCTGTAGTGGGAAGGGGATTAGGAACTAGGGCGAAACCCGTCTTGTCCATAGGAAGGGAAACGGAAGACTCTGAAGAAGAAGAGAGTTGTATAGGTTGGTTGTGGTCATCAGGGGATATTGGGACCATACCCCCCACTGTGGGTAGCAAGGTGGAATTAGAACAGTCTGGGCCTGATGTTTTGGAACCCATGCCTAGAGCTTGTGAACGGGAGGGGACTCCTCAGAGAGTTGAGGCAGGGGATCAGCCTGGGGGATTGTCAGGACAGGAGGGGCTGGTGACCCCGGAGATCACAGAGCTAGGGGAGTCATTAGAGGTGGATCAGGCTACTTCACATGGTCTGTGATCATCAGCATTAGAGGAGGAGTTGCCAGCCCCGGTTACCTCCGGGGGTGGGGAGTTACTAGGGGACGGTGCCCATGATACTGCTGAGCCTAAAGTGCAGAGACCGAGGTGGGAGATACGCCCAGTGAAGAGACTAACATATAATGCCCCAGGCCATAGCATAGAGAGAGAGTGACATTCGCTCCCTGGATAATACAGATGCCTAGCAGAAAGTTCCCTATTCTTTGGGGGACCAAAGAAACTGCTTAGGTGGGGGGAGTGTGTAGCGGAGCTGTCTGAAAGTGTCTGCAGGAGCCTGGCTGGGGAGAGAGATTGGGACAGCTGCTACCGGCTGTCTGAAAGTGTCTGCAGGAGCCTGGCCAGGGAGAGAGAGATTGGGAAGCTGCTGCTGGTTTTGGGCGCGGCAGGCGTGGACGGGGGAAAAGACCGAAAAGGAAGGAAGGAAAGGAGAGTGGGGGTGGTGGCTGCTCGTCGGAAAGGCCAGGTGAAGACAAAGAGGGGTTGGAGGTTTTAAGCTGATCCCTTCTTGTGGAGGAGGGGGAAAGGAGAGAGTGAGAGAGAGTAAGGGGGTGGAATTTTATTGCTTTCCTTCGCAAGGGGGATATCCCAAGCGGAGGCAAGGGAGAGTGTGTGGAGAAAGAAAGTTGCTGGGGCTGTTAACCTCAGATTTTAATAATAAAGGATAAGGGAGGAGGGGTTTGACACTGACCTGGCTGAGACTGTAAGAAGCAACAGAAAAGGAAGAGAGGCTTCTCTGCTGCTGTGAAGACTGAAGGCCATCTGAACTGTGACTATTGCTGCTTGTGCAAGTTTTAGACATTGCGGGGGGGGGGCGAGCCATTACTGCAGCACGCTGACTGCTTTTGTTTGTGTTTTACTGCTGCCTGGAGCCGGGGGGTTTTCCCCTCCCCACTTGTTTCCAAAAGGTCGCTGAAGAATCATTGACTGTTGCTGCTATGACAGCCTGGGGCTGCTAGACACCACCAAAGCATTGACTATTGGGGCTAGGGACTGGTCATCTTTGTTCCTGGAAGCCCCTCCCAGAAGACAAGAGCCTGCCACCTCCTCACTTCGTGTGAGCCTCTGCTAGAAGAGACACTTTGCTAACACCTAGAGAGCACAGCTGCAGAGCTTGACTAAGGGGGACGGGGCTGGGGGGGGCTGGGCTTTGGCGGCCTCCGAGGAGGTAACGCTACATTTGTTTTTGGTGCTTATTCCAAACAAAGGCAAATTTACCCATGCATCAATCTAATAAATGTTTGGGAATGAAATAATGCTATGAGTATTACAGAAAAAAATGGACAATGTCTCTTATCTAATGATGATATTTATAAATATATTAATAATCTTGATGAAATTGAAGTAAAATGGATATAATAGGTTGTACAGGTTTTTAACGAACTTTACCAGTAAAACACTCTGCCTCCATTTTATGCATAAATATAACTAGAATTTACATTGTTGATAGGATTTATTTTTAGAACTAATGTAGTAGGTTATTCTCTTAGGGGGAGCCTGAACCCCCACAGAGCGTGTCCCCGGGTGGTGGATTGGGGGGCCCTACCCATTATGGCTTTTATACTGTAATGGCGGGTTGGAGGGAATCAAATACCTCCCGTGGACCAACAGGCCTGGTGAGTGGCAGCTGGCTCCCCAGTATCGACTGAAGGCGGAAACCATATTGGTTGGAACGGATTCAGAAGAACAGCACACGGTGTGGTGGCAGCCACTTGAACAGCATGTGCACAGCGCTGTAGAAAGCAAAGGGAAGACTACTACACTATATATTTCCCAGGAAAATCATGTTAATGGCAGCAAAACCTAACAATGGCCCCGAGTACGGGCGCCCCTTAAATGGGGCAGGGGTGCTAAGAATCTCCCGGTCTGCTAGAAGCATGATAAACCCAAAACTACGAATTGGTACGTGGAATCTGAGAAGCCTATACGAAGCTGGGAAAACACACAACACTATCCAAGAAATGTCCAAATACAATATCTCTATATTGGGAGTGAGTGAAATGCGCTGGCCTGAAAATGGAATGTGTAGAATAGGAAATTATACTATCTACTACTTTGGTGAGAACAGCAAACACCATCGAAATGGAGTAGCTATAATCGTAAACAATTGTGTAAATAAATGCATCAAGTCCTTTATTCCTGTATCCAATAGAGTGATGATGATCCAAATAAATAGTACTCCAGTAAATATGAATGTTATACAAGTTTATGCTCCCACAGCTGACAGTGATGAGGAGGATTTAGAGAAGTTCTACGAAGATATAAGCAGTGTACTGAAAACCCTAAAAAGTAAGGATATCACAATACTCATGGGGGACTTCAATGCAAAAGTGGGAGAAGGAAGTGATGCTCCTGTAGTTGGAAACTTTGGCTTAGGAACCAGAAATGGTAGAGATGACAGATTTGTAGACTTCTGCAAGGAACATAGGCAATGTGTGATGAATACTTTTTTCAAGTTGCCAAAAAGACGCCTCTACACTTGGAGATCACCAGCAGATACACGAAATAATGTACTAAGGAACCAAATTGACTATTTTACAATAAACAAAAGATTTAGAAACTCAGTAAAATCAGTAAAGACATACCCAGGTGAAGATGTACCATCCGATCATAATCTACTACTTGCTGAAGTCCAGCTGAAACTAAAAAGGATGAAAAACCCAAACCCTGCTAAACCAAGAATCAACAGAGACTTCATCATTAAACATGGAGGGAAGATTAAAGAAGAACTAGAAAATCATTTAAGGGAAACCAACAACCTGAATGATGATGATGTAGAAGTGAACTGGAATAAATTTAAAAATGAAATAGTAGAGGTAACAAACTCAAAACAGAGAGAGGGATACCACAAGAAACAACAGTGGATGACGGAGGAAATTCTTCATCTCATGGATGAAAGAAGATCTTATAAAAATAAAAACAAAGAAAAATACAATGAATTGCAGAAAACAATTAGAAGAAAATTTGACTGGCAAAAGAAAAGTGGTTTGCAAAGAGATGCAAGGAAATAGAAGAGACAGAACGTATGCATGATAATTTCAATTTACACAAAAAAGTGAAAGAAGCAGCAGGCCTCTACAAAAAGAAAACCAACAACTTAGTTGACAAAGAGGGGGAAATTATCTTAGATGAGGATGAAAAACTAAAAAGATGGAAGGAATATATTGAAGAACTTTTTGAGGACACTAGGGATGATATAGATATGGGAAGTATAACAACTGGACCAAACATCACTATGGAGGAGGTTGAACATGCAATAAAAATAGCAAAAACAAGACAAGCCACAGGACCTGATGATATCCCAATAGAAATTTTAAAATTGCTGGAAGACAATGGGAAATTTTTTTTACTGCAGCTCTTCAATCAGATATACAAAACAGGAAAGATACCAAATGATTGGCTAAAATCAACCTTTGTGACAATCCCCCAAAAAATAAATGCAAAGAAGTGTACCGAATACAGAACAATAAGCTTAATGAGTCGTGCCCTGAAAATATTCCTGAGAATAATTCACAAAAGAATATACAACAAAATTGAAGAGCGTCTAGGTAACACACAATTTGGTTTCAGAAACAATCTTGGTACACGAGATGCGCTATTCAGCATTCAAGTTCTTGTACAGCGTTGTAGAGATGTCAATCACAGTGTTTACATGTGCTTCATTGATTTGGAAAAAGCTTTTGATAAAATAAGACACAGCAAACTATTAGAAATCCTGAGACAAGGAGGACTAGATGACAAAGACATCCAAATAATAAAGAATCTGTATTGGCATCAGGTAGCAAATGTGAGACTAGGCCAAAAATACTCAGCTGATGCAGAAATAAGAAGAGGGGTCAGACAGGGATGTATTCTGTCTCCACTGTTGTTCAATATCTACTCTGAGTCAATCTTAAACGAGGCACTGGAGAACATCGATGCTGGCATCAAAGTAAACGGTGTTTGGATCAACAACTTAAGATATGCTGACGATACAGTTCTGCTTGCCAGTAAGCATGAAGACCTTCAGCTCCTCATCAAGAGAGTCACCGAAATATCTGGAAAATACGGCCTGAAGCTTAACACCTCAAAAACCAAGATCATGGTTGTCAGCAAACAACCCGTTAACATACCACCAATAAATTCAGAAGGAATACCACTAGAAAAAGTTGAAAGGATCACGCACCTCGGTTCTAATTTACATGAAAGCTGGGACATGACCGCTGAAGTAAAGACAAGGATAGAGAAAGCTCGAACAGCATTCTTCAAAATGAAAAAGGTCTTCTGCAGTCACGACATAAGCCTAAGACTGAAAATCAGGCTTGTCAGATGCTATATTTTTTCTATCCTGCTCTATGGAGTAGAGAGTTGGTCTCTGACAGAAGGCCACCTGAAGAGACTAGAAGCATTTGAAATGTGGATTTACAGGCTGCTGTTACGTATAAGCTGGGTGGACAAGATCAGAAATGAGGAGGTTTTAAGCCGCCTGGGAAAGCCAAGGGAAATCATCAAAACAATTAAAAAACGAAAGCTAGAATATTTCAGACATGTGATGCGACACCCAGAAAAATACGGCATACTCCATTTAATCCTCCAGGGAAAGATTGAAGGCAAACGAGGTCCAGGCAGAAGAAGAACATCATGGCTTCAAAATCTAAGGGACTGGTTTGGACAAAACTCAGCAGCACTTTTTCGTGCGGCTGCTGATGAAAACAGGATCGCCAACATGATCGCCAATGTCCGATAACGGATATGGCACAAGAAGAAGAAGAAGAAGTAGGTTATTATAGTGTACAGACAGAATGACTGCTATTATCCTTTCTATTGAGGTCTTTCATTTGATGTATCATAGAAAAACATTGGCTGTGTGGCATGCTGCTATTAACTAGTGCTATAAGATTTATCTTTCCAGATGTAGGTTAATCTATAGTTTATGAGCAATAGTCTGCTTAACATGCAAGGACTTGGCTTTCTTGATAAATAATGTTCAAGGTCACCTCCTTTTGCAATGCTCTGAAAAGGGCTGTCTAAGGCTGAATGACTGAATCCATTGACAGAGTCTTGATAGGAACACTTAGAGGGCAGAAGATATTACATTAATCCATCTTTGAACATTATGAGGCTCTCTATCATTTCTAGGCTGGCAGGTAGTTTTCCAAATGGAACTGTTACTGTTTCTCTAATCTTTCTGTGCCTATAGGGTTCCTTTTGTAACTTATTTAGCCTTTGGCAAATGGTTCATTTTGGTACACACCCTCAGTTTATTAATAGATATTAACTGGTTTCTTCTCCCTTGAAGATAACCTCAACTGCTTTTCAAAGATATGTGATGACTTCATTTCAGAGCATAAAAGAACACATGAAGAGACAGGCTATATTTAGAAAGCTAGTGAGAGCTAGTGCTTCAGAAGAGACAGCAAACCATATTAATCCCATTTTTGTGTCCTTCCTCCAACTTTCATAATTTGTGAGTGGAATGATCAAGCAGATTTGGGAATTGTTACTTCTTTTGCTGCAGAGTAATAGAGAAACAAAATATAAAGGTAGGATCAGAGAATTAAAATTAAGAATTAAGAAATGCAGAAGGAGCTATTTGAATGATCAAGTCCAACTTCCTTTCCTGACAAGGAATTTCAAAGCTTCCATAGCAGATATTGAATATCCAGGTAGAGTTGTTTGGAAGTTAAGTCATGACAACTGAACTTTTCCTGTTGGTTCAGAATGTTTCACTATTTATCCAAGTAGCTTCTTCAGTCTTCCATAATAACAATGACTGCCCAGTCTATGCTAATGGTAGTGGAAAGTATTATCTAGTGGGGTAATTCTATCCATTGCCAACTTTTACTTTAACAATTTTTCTTACCATTCATATTATAAAAACCAGAATCTTCCTTTCTGTAATTTAAGTCTATTATTCTATGTCATACCCTATACATGATAGAGAACAGACCTTAGCTTTCTTCTATGTGACATCCTCCTTAACTCAAAACTCAAAAAGTACCACATATTTTTCAATTTTCTATTCTCAAGAATAAATGCCTTAGATCTTTCCATTTTACTTCACAGGATTTAACTTCTAGATCACTGGCCATCTTTAGAGATCTCCTCTGAAAGTGTTCCAGTTTCCCTGAATACTTTTAAAAATATGGGTTTTTTTTCTTCTGAAAGATCCCTTTGAGGGCTAATCTGATCAATGCAAAAAAGTGAAACTATCCCTTTTCATGATTTAGAAGTATGTTTATTTTGATGCAGCATAAAACTTCATTCCCTTTCTTTTTTAACCACATCACACTCATATACAGATTGAAATATATTGGTATTCCAAAATCTTTTGTTTTACAAATGATAATTCTATACTTCCACATATGATTTTTGTTTTGTAGGATTACAACATTCCATTTTCCTCATCATATTGTTGTTTTTAGCATTTTTAACCTACCAGGAGTTTTTCTATCTTATGAGCTCTTTCACCCAATTTAGAGCCCTCTGCATGTTTAATTAAGCATTCATCTTCTCTTCACAGTCAGTAATAAAAATATTGAAGAACCTTGCAGAATTTTGCTCAGTACTTCATTTTGACAAGGAAGTACTGATATCACTCTTTGAGTGCAGTTTTCAAGCCAACAGCAGCCATTTAAATGTCATGTCATGATTCATAATTAGCTTGTGAGTCAGAATAATACATACTTCTTCAAATACTTTGCTGAAATCATAAGAACATAAGACAATCCATGCTGGGTCAAGCTATAAGTCTATCCAGCCTAGCATTCTGTATTCTGCTATAACAATTAAGAATAACAGAAAAACAGGGTTGGAAGGGACATTGGAGATCTTCTAGTCCAATTGCCTGCTCAAGCAGAAAACCCTATACCATTTCAGACAAATGGTTGTTCACTCTTGTCTTAAAAACCTCCAGAGAACCCACAACTATTGGGGGCATTGTTCTACTGATTAATTGTTCTAATTGTCAGGAAATTTCTCCTTAGTTCTAGATTGGTTCTCTCCTCTCCTTAAGTTTCCATCCATTGCTTCTTGTCCTGCCTCCAGGTGCTTTGGAGAATAAGTTGATCTCTCTTATTTGTGGCAGCCCCTTAGATATTGGAACACTGCTAGCATGTCATTCCTAGTCCTTCTTTTAATTAAACTAGATATACCAAATTCCTGCAATGATTCATATATTTTAGCCTCAGTTTCCTATTCATGTTTGTTGCTCTTATCTGCATTCTTTCTAGAGTCTCAACATCTTTTTCATATTGATGATCAAAAATGGATGCAATATTCCAAGTGTGGTCTTACTAAGATATTATAAAGCAGTACTAATGCTTCACATGATCTTGATTCTATGCTACTGCAACCTAGAACTGTGTTGGCTTTTTTGGCAGCTGCAGCACACTACTGGCTCATATTTAAGTGATTGTCCACTAAGATTCCAAGATCCTAATTCACTAGGTTTGGAGCTCCCAAACCTGAACTGGAGGGCAGTAATGCTTTTCCACTGAGGCTTCCCAGTTAACAATATTTAAGCATGTTGCGTGTGATTCAGGAACTACAAACAGAACTGTGATTTGGGAACTAAACCTTTGATTGAAAAAGGTGAAAGTATTTCTTTCCATCCATCTGAATTTCCCTGCTTTTACAGTATTTTCAGTAAATGATAGCAAATTCTTAGAAAGAAAAGGAAACTTTCCTCTTTTAGCATTATTTATGTGTTGCATGGCTTTTAAATGTCTCATCTTTATTTATTTGAAAAAAAATTATTGCCACCTACTCATTCATGGAGACTCAAGGTGACTTACAGGAAATAAGAAAACAATATAAAAGAAATAAAAATAATAAAAAATAAAAATAATAAAATAATAAAAGGAGGAAAAGGTGGTCAATTAAATTTAGCATTTAACATATAGGATCCACACTGGCTGAGTGCTGAAAGAAAAGAAAAAAGCAATAAATTATTTCCCCTTTTACAAATGTACATATATATAAAAGAAAAAAAAAGAAGAAAAGGCAGTAAACAGGTTGAGTTGAACATTACACTAAACCTCTATCCCATATCCAGGCCTGAATCCTGACTGGCAGAGGTTTGGATAATCTGTTTCATTCAGAAACATCTGGAGCTGCCGCGTAACCACCTTCTCAACCACCTTCCCCCAAAAGGAAAGATTGGAGACAGGTCAGAAATTATCCAACAGGGTGGAATCCAGCAATGGCTTCTTGAGAGCAGAGCAGACCACAGCCTCCTTAAAGTGCTGGGGCACTATTTAAACCTGATGGCAAAATAGAAAAGATGGATCAGATATCCAAACAAGCAAACAGAGAGCTGACCCAATCTATTACCTTCTTGGAATTGGAAAAAGCTGCGTTCTTCCTAAGATTTCAAAATATCGTAGAGGAAAAAGAAGAAGATTTGGGAGAGAAGATGGCGGAGATATTGGCCGAGATATTAGGAAAGGATAAACAGGACGCAAGAAGAGACATAGATGAAATTTATCGAGTATATACAAATTATGCACGTAGGCACAGACTGGCGAGAGAGGTACATATAAGGTTGACTAGAAGATCAATAAGGGATGAAATATATAAAAAAACAAGAGACAAACAGATAGTATATAAGGGTAAAGAAATAATTGTATTAAAGCAAATACCACGTAGAATACGAAATCAGAGACGAGAATACCAATTTCTAACAACCCAATTAACTAAATACAAAGTTATGTTTCGATGGTTAGTACCTGAAGGCATATTTGTAACATGGCAAGAAAAAAATATAAGATAGACACACTCGAGAAAGCGCAGGATTTTTATGAATGTCACTTTGCGCAGGGAGAAGAACAAGAAAGTAGGGAAGAGCCAGAGAGTAAAAGTCAGGAGGAAGACCTAATAGAAGAATTTGAACGAGAAAGAGAAAAGCAAAAGAAACAAGAAAGAGAAAGGTTAGAAAGAGAAGGAGCAAAAGGAAGGGTAATAGAGACAAGAAGCACAAAAAAACCAGATCAAGTAAAAAACGGGAGAGGCAATTAAGCTCTTTTCTGTAAACATTAATGGTTTAAACATACCAAGAAAAAGAGTACAAACGTTTAATAAATTAAGGAAATTGGATGCAGACGTGATATGTCTAAAGGAAGTTCATATAAAAAAGGATTATAGAAAACTACTAGAGAATGTAAAATTAGGAACACTATACACAACACTAGCACAAAACAAGAAAGGAGGAATTGCTATATATGTTAAAGAAAAAATAAAATCAAAATTAATATATTCGGATGAAGAGGGGAGAATTTTAATGTTGGAAATAGAATTAGGGCAAAAACAAACTTTATTAACGGCAGTATATGCACCAAATAATAACCAACATGAATTTTTTAAAAAGGTACATAAGAAACTAGTGGATCTGGACTATGAAAATATTTGTATGATTGGGGATTTAAATGCAATAGTCGATATTAAGAAAGACTATAAAAGTAGTAAAAAGAGCAAAAAGAAGAAAAATATATTACCAAAATCATTCTTTAACATGGTAACAGAACTCAACCTTCGGGATATATGGAGAGAGACACACAGATCAGACAAACAATACACATTTTATTCGTATCCGCATCAATCCTGGTCCAGGATCGATATGGCCTGGGTAACAACAGAAATACAGAACGGGATAGAGGAAATTGAAATAGGAATTAATGACTGGGCAGATCACAACCCAATAACAATAAAATGGAAAGGCCAGAAACAGAGAAAAAGATGGTCAATGAATCAAAGACTATGTAAAGACAAACAATATATACAGATGCTAGAAAAGGAACTGACATTATTTTTTCAGGTAAATAAAAAGGAAGAGACATCAACACAAAATTTGTGGGATACCACAAAAGCCTACATTCGAGGATTGACAATTGCATACAACTCTAAGAAAAATAAAGATAGGAGACTTCAACAAGAAAAACTGCAAGAAGAACTTAAAGAAACAGAAAGTGACCTACAGAAGGATCCACAAAACAAAAAGATAAAGGAAAAATGGAATATTATAAAACACAAGATTAATTTGACAACACAAAAAGAAATGGCACAGAAAATTAGGATGGCGAAACAAAATTACTTTGAAAACGCGAATAAAACCGGTCGATGGTTGGCCTATAAATTAAAAAAAGAAAAAGGTAAAAGAACAATACATCAACTACAAGATGAAAGTGGAACAGTACAATATAGACGGGAAGAGAAAAAGAACATAATACAAAATTTCTTCTCAAAGCTATACTATCAGGAAGATATAGCAGATGATAAAGTTAAACAATATATAGAGGCAGCAAAAATGAGCAAAATCACAGAAGAACAAAAGGAAATGTTGAATAGACCAATAACCGCAATAGAACTAGAAACAGCATTGAAAAAACAAAAAAATAATAAATCACCAGGACCAGATGGAATTCCGGTTGAGTGTTACAAAAATATACAAGAGTCACTACAATGGATAATGTTGGAGATTTGTAATGAGGTGCTGGAGGAGGCGAAGATGCCGCCATCTTGGACTGAAGCAATTATTACTCTCATCCCTAAGGAAGATTCAGACCTGCAACAAATTCAAAACTATAGGCCGATTTCTTTACTGAATACAGATTATAAGACATACGCAACAATAATAGCAGAAAGGATTAAAAAAATCTTGAATAATTACATCCACCCAGATCAAAATGGATTTCTACCAGGACGACAGATAAAAAACAATATGAGGATAATAATGAACACCTTAGAATTTTATGAAGTCCACTCTGAAAGACAAGCTACACTGGTTTTCCTTGATGCCCAGAAGGCATTTGATAATTTGAACTGGAAATTTATTATAACACAACTGAACTACATGGAATTTGGGACAAAATTTGGAAAGATGGTTGAGAAAATATATACTAAACAAACAGCTAGGGTAATTATGAATGACGAAATGACAGAAAAAATTGAGATAACTAAAGGAGTAAGACAAGGGTGCCCACTCTCTCCTCTTCTATTTATTTTATCATTAGAAATACTCTTGACAAAAATCAGAGAGGATCAAGAAATAAAGGGTTTAAAAATTAAGAAGGAAGAATATAAGGTCCAAGCCTTCGCTGATGATTTGGTATTTATTTTGGAAGACCCATTAGAAACCGGCCCTAAATTAATTCAAAAAATAGAAGAATTTGGTGAGGTAGCCGGACTTAAGATTAATAAGAATAAATCCAAATTAATAACCAAAAATCTTACAAAGGCACAGGAAAGTGAATTGGAAGATAAAACAAAAATAAGTGCAACAAAAAAAATAAAATATTTAGGGATTTGGCTTACAGCGAAGTGCTCCTCAATTAAGGAGGATAATTATGATAAAATACTACACCAGATAAAAAAAGATTTAGAAAATTGGGAAAACCTACAAATTTCATTTTTAGGGAGGATTGCAACGATCAAAATGAATATATTGCCAAAAATATTATTCCTGTTCCAAGTAATTCCAATAAAACTAGGGAAAACATTCTTTCAAGAATTAAATAAATTGGTTACTAAATTTATATGGCAAAGGAAAAAACCTAGGATTAAATTAAAACTCTTGCAAGATACGAAAGATAAAGGGGGATTGGCATTACCAGAGTGGGAAATATATTACCAAGCATCAAGCCTAACTTGGCTAAAAGAATGGATGAAATTGGAAAATACTAGAATTTTAACACTTGAAGGACACGACTTGCAAGCGGGGTGGCATGCATTTCTATGGGACGAAAAATATAAAGTACATAGATACTTTCGAAGACATATAGTTAGGGATGCATTGCTACAGACTTGGGAAAAGATAAAACAAAAACATTACACAAGAATTCCAATGTGGCTATCCCCAACAGAAGCTCTGAAACACCCAAACCTACTGGACATAAATAAGATAATTAGATACAAGGAATTGGTAAATGAACAGGGAAATCTGAAAACAAAACAAGAATTGGAACAAGATGTAGGCAGAGAGATTGATTGGTGGACATACACACAAATCCAATCTAAATATACAGAGGACAAAAAATTATACGAAATACAAAAAGAATCGCAAGAATTGGATAAAATTATACATGGAACAGAAATAAAATTAATTAGTAATATATATAAATATCTACTGAGATATAAAATGGAAGATGAGGTTGTCAAAGACACAATGATTAGATGGGCAAAAAATTTCGGATACAACATAGAATTGGCGAAATGGGAAAAAATATGGGAAACAAACATAAAATTGACTATGTCTGCGGCATTCAAGGAAAAACCAGTTGAAGATGTTTTACAGATGGCATCTTCCACCAGCAAAGCTTGCTAAGATGTTCCAGAACAACTCACCGACATGTTGGAAATGTAAAAAGGTACATGGAACATATTACCATCTATGGTGGACATGCCCCGTTGCAAAAAAATACTGGACTAAAATAAGAAGTTGGATGGTAGAAATAATAGATCAACCTGTAGATTGGAAACCAGAGATCTTTCTGCTGGGTATCTTAAATAGAAAATACAGTAAAGAAATACGGTACTTAATCTTACATATAACAACGGCAGCAAGAATAGTCTACGCACAGTTCTGGAAAAATGAGAATACACCATCAGAGGAAGAAGTGATAAGGAAAATCTTAGACTGTGCGGAGATGGACAAATTAACAAAAGAGATAAAAGAAAGGGAAGACACAGAGTACTATGTAATATGGAATAAGTGGTATGATTGGTTGGAGACTAGAAACAACAAATGAAAATAAATCCAGAAAGGTCAAGAAAGGGAAAATGTGTGTATAATAATGTATAATAATGTATAGTAATAATATGTATTATTCTTAATATGAAATATAGTACGAATGAAGAAAATGGAAATAAGAAACAATGGGACAACAAGGACAAATATTTTTTAAAAAAGAAGAATAAAGGGGGAAAATGTAAATAACAGAAGATTACACTTACGAAATTGCTGTTTAAAAAAAAAAAAAGGAGTATACATTGTATGTTTATGTGTGTTATGTTTTGTTGTCTTAAAAAAAATAAAAATTTAAAAAAAAAAAAAAAAAAAAAAACCTGTAAGGAACCATTAATCACTGCCAGAGTCCACCTTCTGAGAAGCTTTCACAAGCCAGGAGGAACATGGGTCTAAAACACAGGTGCTTGCATGCATACTCCCTATGATCCTGTCCAATTCCTTAGAAGCAACAGGGTCAAACTGTTCCCACAGGCCTCCACCGGCCAGCAACCACACCAACATCTAAGTGAGAATGAAATTGAGCAATTTTGTCTTTCAGAAAATCCACAAATTCCTCAGTGTGCCCCTTCAGGTGAACCTCAGTCTCCTCCTTCCCCAGGAGGAGATGGCTCACCTTAAAGAGGGTCCCTGGTTGATTATCTGCAGACACAATTAGTGTGAAGAAGTATTTACACTTCACCGCATGAATCGCCATGAGGTAGGCCTTAATAGCAGCTCTTACCCATGTTCGATTGAGTTCATCCCTTGCCTTCTGCCAGTGGCACTCTAGACATCTCTTCATCCATTTCATCCCTCTCAGTTCCTCTGTATATCATGGAGTACAGGGAGGTCTATGGGTGAGGAGAGGTCACATGAGCACAATCCTATCCAGAGCCTCAGTCATCTTCCTATTCCAAACAGTGACTAAGAGCTCAGCTGGACTGTGCAGCAAATCCACAGTTATAACCCCCAGTTCCTTTTGGAACCATCTGGGTCCTTTAGTCACCAGGGGCAAACTAATCTACTAGGTCCTGCCTCCCTGCAGGGAGAAGTACAGCTCTCGAGAAACACATTGCCAGCACTCTGATCTGACCATGACAGGGTGACCAAAGACAAGTCCACCAGTTCCAGGTCACATAGGCACTGTTCTGACAAGAACAGCAAATCAGGTGTGTAATCACTATTCCTAGTCAGGCCCTGGATTACATGGGACAGGTTCATGGAAGTTATGGTTTCCATCAAATCCCAGGCTATCTCCGACCCCACCCACAGGGATGGCAGGTTGAAGTGCCCCAGAATTATAAGCCTAGGGAACTCCACCACCAGCCCTGTGGTGAGGTCCAGGAGCCCAGGTAGGGAAGCTGCCATGCAGCAGGGAGGCTGGTACAGCAGCAGCAATCCCACCTCATCCCTTGAGAAAAAGGGTCTCACAATCAGGCACTTATCCTCTTTTGTAGCTAGTTAGAGAATCCCAGTTGCAACAATCTTTCATTCCTCTAACTTTCTATTCATTTTGCATTTTTGTGAGGATGAGGGAATTATATTAAATATAATTCTTAAGATGTGATGACCAGAATTATAAGCATACTCCAAATGTGATCTAACCATAGATTTGTATTAGGACTATTTTTAGTTCCCTTCTTAATTATAGCAAGCATGGAATTTGTCCTTCCTTCTCTTCCTCTTCTTCTCTCCCCCTCCTCCTCAGATGCACACTGGTATGACATTTTTATTTAACTCTCCATTGTGATTCTAAGGCGGACTGTGCAGCAGATCCACAGTTATAACCCCCAGTTCCTTCTGGAATATGAATGCTATTTCTGTACCTAAAATATTAGGGTTTTTATCCCCCTCTGTAGCATGGCTTAATTAAAGTTATTACATTTTGTTGCTCTACAATAGTGCAGAAATTAGATCAGTCACTACAGAAAGGATAAAATAAGTTCTCTTTGATATTTGGCAGTAGTGTTCATCATAAAATAGAGATGGATTATTCATTCATCTGCAGGATTAAAGTTGGGTGCTTAATAATGCGTTCATAAAGATAAAAGAATAAACACTAACTTAAAATTATGATAAAACTAAATGCATCAAAACATTTCCAGAAGAGACCAACAGTCACATTTTGTAAAATAACAAAAAGAATAAAGCAAGCAAGGAAAACAATCACAGATTTTTAATACACAGCCTAGGACAATGTTTATTAACTAGGCCAACTTCAAGATTACCCAGCTCTAAACTGCTGGGTAGAATGATTCATCTGCAAGGTTACAGTGCACATCTCTGCTGCTGATAAGATATTAAACTCCAGATAGATGATTGGAAATCAGTGTCAGTTTTTATTTCCCCTCTAGCAAATATCACACACTATTTGATTGATTGATTTTTTTTCCAACAAGTTTTATTGGTATTTTTAGTTTTACATCAATGTGCCTTAAGAATCTCCGTGGAGATAGGGTGATCAATCATCCAAAAAAAACCAATATAATCAAACATAGATAATTCAATAATTCCTTAACATTACTTCCCTGTTTCCCTCAAGCTAAAACCTAATATTAATACATATCTAGATAAAATTCAATCATTATATATAAAAAACAAAAATATCGCTAGTAATTCACATATCAATCAAAATCCTGTTTTTAGGTTGAACTACTTCAAAACCATTTTACATTTTAGCCTAAAATAAACACATAAGTTACATTTCGGGTCCCTCAATTTTCCATAAAACAATAACAATTTCTAAAACACATATATAGTATAACTATTATATTTTAATACTTCTCTCTTATATTCTATCAAATATATATTTTATAAGTCAATCCAAATCTCTAAAAGTTCCTCAATTATTTTAACCTAGTTAGATTAATGCATTTCTAGTTAACATTCAATCACTGTAAATAACAATAACAGTAATATTTCACTAATATCAATCCAACTCCTTTTAAATTTAAGATTTCCAATTTTCCATATTGTCATTCCAGACCATAATCAAATCAATTCTCTAAAAGCCTTTTTAACCCGTCAGATAAAATTTTAGCACTCATTTTTAAACCTAATTCTAGCTTTCTTTTTGTGCCAAACAGGTTCCACAATAGGGCCTCTAACTCCTCACATCGTACTGCTTGGCTATACACATTTTTCCACAATTGAGTCTGGTCGTAGTCTTCTTCTCTTTTTTCCAGTGTTGTCTGCATTATGTAATCAGTCTTAATCAGTATGGTAATTATTCGTTGTTTATTCATATTGTCAGCATTAATGTCTCGTATTTGGAAGTCAATTCCTGTTGCTTTTAGGGTTATAAATGTTTTAGTTGAAATCTGCCTTTGAGCATCAAAATTTTCCATCATTTGTGTATGAGGTGTAGCATCTTCCTCTTCAGTAGGTTGTAAATATATTTCCTCCATCTCATTAAGTTGTGCATCTGGTTGTGTGTCATGATCAGTCAAACTTTGAAATTCAATTTTTAACTCTGAAACATTGTCTTTCCTGTGCTTTCTAAAATGTTCTTTTAATTCCTCTTTCATTTCCAAAAAATTTTCTAATATCAGTCCATAATCAAGCTGTGGGTAAGATTCCATTTCAATAATGGAGTAGTCTTCATTTTTTAATGAAAATTCAGCTTAGAAGGTAGATTGCAATATTATAAAATGTAACATCCAAACAGAAATAGAAAAAAGAAAAACAAAAAATCAAGCCCAACAAAAAGATACAGGCAGCAAAAGTCAAAGTCAATGTTATAAATGTCTAATTTGTAATCCAAAATAGTAGTAGAATAAGATGCCTTAAAAGTCAGTTATTAGGAATTTCTGGGCGTCACGCCAAGTTCAAGACAAAGTAAAAGTTCAGCTTAAGATAGCTACTTTGTAGCAGAGCCCTTGAGCTAATTTCACTCAGATAGGAATTTCTGGGCTTCACGCCAAATTCAGCACAGCTTAAACTGGATACTTTGTTACCGCCCAATCCACGTGATTCCGCCCCCGAGCCGACTTTCCAGCCGAATGTCACAGCAGCATCTAAGCGAAAAGAACCACCATGGATGATCTGGGTGAGACCTTTCCTTCCCTCTTGATACCTTATTTACTCTCCTGTCAAAAGCTTTTAGAAACTACTTCCCTACTCTAAGAAAGCAGCGTTTGGATACTTGGGAAAACGAGCTGTGAAAAATAATGAATGTTTATTGTCTCTTTGAGCTGTTGGATTTCGGGGATCCGGGGAAAAAAAAATCCTTACTGTGACTCTTTCTCTTTGCCTGTATGTCTTTAGCTCGAGTGGAAGCCTTTAGGGAGGGGGGGTGGAGTGTTTTTTCTTTCCTCCCCCCCTTCTGAATATTTGATTGATTTATTGTAGCTCATTAGGGCCAATTGTGTTACCTCCCTTGGCGTATAAGAATTTGAATAAAGTGGGTCAGCACGAGTGATTATTTAAACATAAGACCCTTATATTAGAGTGTACAGACACACAACTTAATATAGGAAATGACATTGTATTATTTTAAGCAAAATACTTGAATATAGGAGATTGTAGTCCAGATTTGTAATCATCATAGTTTTGCTGAGATTTACAATGAGGGGCTTCATGAGTCATAGATAAGAACATAAGAATGTATCCTACTGAATCTGACCTCTCAGATTGGGTGGGGGAGGGAAGAGCCTGGGGCTATCTGCTTTGCCTCACCAAGGACGCGATGCCTGGGAAGACGCCTGGGAACATCTCCTTATCGCATCCTCCGTCCCAAGTTCTCACAACACCTTCGCACCTCTGGATTGGTTCCCCATGGACCGGGCAGTTGGGAGGGGTTTTGAATAATGGGGTTTAACCTAACATTTTCATGCAGGAAACTTCAGATCCTGCCTGATTTCTCTGCTTTCACTGTCTCTCAATAAAAGTTCCTTTTGCAATGATGCCAGTTTCAAGAGTTCTGCTTTCTTGGGAGAACTAGCTAAGGCAGGATCTTACTTTAGGCAGGATCTGCAAAGTGGTCAACCTGGAGTGGCACCACCCCCTACCGTGGAGACTCAGCAAATGATGTCCAATCCTAGGCAGTGAGCATGGAGAGGCTGAATGCTAAGGAGAGACCTCTACAAAAACTCACCCAGACACAAACTCAGGTGAATGAACAGAGGAAGTTGCTGCCCTGGAAGATCCTGAGAAGCCAAGATGGGGAAGAAGGAGGATTGGGAAGGAAGAGCCAAGGGAATCACCCTCACACGCAGTAGCCAATGACGTGGCTCGAAGCGCGAAATGAAGCGCTCTACAATGACAGTGAATCAGATGAAGAACTGGACCATGCCAATCACCTCATGAAGCAAGCCATGCACTTCATGATGGAAGTATTCCAAAGCCTGAAAATGTGAGGGGCCATAGCCCACCTGGAAAGGGAGAGCGAGAAGCACGAGGAGGAGACCTGCAAGGGGGAAACTCCCCTTCCAGAGATGGCTGTGGGTGCTGCCAAATCAGCTGAGAGGTGATTGCCATGCCAGCCAGCCCTCCCTGTAGGGACCCAGGAGGCATGAACACTCACAAGTCCCATGGGGGGCAGCCCCTCAGCAGGAATGAAAGACGCCCCCCTTGGCATCAAATTTGATGGAGATCCTCAGCAACTGGGATTTTTCCTCACCCATGTCCTCACCTATATGCAAGAATATGGGTGAGATATTCCCACCAAGGGGGCCAGGGTGAGAGTAGTCACCCTAGCCCTAGAGGGAGCCATTGCCTACTGGATGGTGACCCTCCACAATGCCAATGCTTCGGAGCTCTGGAATTTCAACCATTTTATGACAGCACTGAGATGGAGGTTCAAGGATCTCCTGGCTGATTGGAAAGCTAGAGATTGCATCAAAATGGTGAATCACCCTAGTGCCCAGTAGCAGAATACACCAAGGAGTTCTGGGACCTAGCCTTCCACCTCAACTGTCCAGAAGATATCCTGGTGAACTGCTTCAAGGATGGACTGAATGATGACCTGTACCATGCTTGCATTGCCAGAAGAACCCCAGCTCGCCTCCACGACTGGTGCATCCTGGCCAAAGAGGCAGAGATCGACCAGGCGTGGAACCAGTACCCATCAGGCAGAATGTGAAAGTGATCTCCACCCGAGAAGAGAGGAGAGATGGCCAAACCCCAGACAGCATCACTGTGCACAACTGCCTGCTTCAAGTGTGGTAAAGAGGGTCACTGGGCAGCTGAGTGCTGGATGAAAACCCCAGCCAAGAAAGGAGAGAGACTGCCGGCGGGGAAACAGGAGAAAATATTTTCTAAACTGGACTTGCGTGAAGCATACTAAAGAGTCAAAATTAGGGAAGGGGATGAATGGAAAACTGCTTTTAACTGCCCCCTGGGCTGCTTTCAATTCAAGGTGCTCCCTTTTGGACTGCAAGGGGCCCCTGCTATGTTTATGCAGCTGATAAATGAAGTGCTCCATGAGTACCTATACAAGGGGGTTTTGGTGTACCTTGATGGCATATTAATTTACACTGAAACAAAAGCTGAGCATGTGAAATTGGTCAGAGCAGTCCTGAACAAACTCTGGGCTGCCAAGCTGTATGCTAAGCTCTCAAAATGCAAATTCCACAAAGAAAAGATCAAATACTTAGGCTGCGAGATCTCCCATGAGGGGGTGGAAATGGACCCAGAGAAAGTGTGGACTGTATTAGAATGGGCACCTCCTCACATCAGGAAGCAGCTGCAAAGCTTTTTCAGTTTTGCAAATTTTTACAGGCAGTTCATCCCCTTTGCGCAAATCGCTCTCCCCATCATCAACTTACTCAAGACAAAAGGGGCAGACAAACCGAAATCTAGCCAACCACTGAAATGGACTATGGAATGCCAAACCACGTTCAAAAAGCTAAAGAGACTTTTTTCCGCTGAACCAGATCCTGAAGCATCCGGATCCTGAAACACTTTTTGTGATTCAGGCCAATGCCAGCGATGTGGCTGTGGGAGTGGTACTGCTCCAAGAAAATGATGAGGGTCAATTACAGCCTTGTGCTTACACATCGAGAAAGTTGACAGAAACAGCAACATTGGGCAGTGTGGGAAAAAGAAGCCTATGCAGTCAGGTGGGCCCTCCTCACCTGGCAACACTTTCTAGAAGGAAGCAAAATCCCTTTCCAAGTCTGGACTGATCATAAGAACCTGGAAGCCCTAAACCCCCCTAGGAAGCTCTCTCCCAAACAGGCCCGGTGGGGCCCAGCACTTTCAACACTTCAATTTTATCCTCCGCTATCTACCAGGAGGGGGAAGAACTTCCTGGCCAATGCTTTGTCGAGACTGCCCCACTATAATAGTACCAAAGCAGAAATTGTCAAGCCCCTGCTCCCAGCAAAACAACTGGTGGCCCCAGTGACCACAAGAGTGCAAACAAAAGGAGCCCAGCCACTAGATAACACTACCACTCTCTCTTTCAAGCAAGCCCTGGAGAAAGACGAATAGTTCCTGAGCCACAAGAACATTTGCTTGATGCGAGAGGGGCTGGCCTGGGTAGGAGGAAAGTTGTATATCCCCGCCAGTCAGAGACTAAAGACTATGCAAACCTGCCATGATTCGAAACTGGTGGGGCAGTTTGGGTTCATGAAAACCCTGCATCTTTTAAAGAGACAGCTTTGGTGGCCATCCCTAAAGAAGAACATTGAGAGCTATGTAGCTAGCTGTCCCACCTGCGCTGCATCCAAATGGAAGAAAGTAAAACACTGGGCCTCCTGCAATCGGTGGCTGATCCTTCAGCACCCTGGAGAGAGATCTCTATGGATTTTATCATAGAGTTGCCAGAAAGCACAGGGAATACAGTGATTTGGGTAGTGACTGACCTATTCTCAAAGCAGGTCCACTTTATCCCACGTCAGAAGATCCCCATGACTAAGACCCTAGCAAAGCTGTTCCTTCCTCACATATACCACTTACATGGGGCCCCATGTCTAATAATTTCTGATAGGGGAGTCCAATTCACTTCAAAGTTCTGGAGAGCCTTTTAGGACCTTTTGGGGACAGATCAGGGTCTGAGTTGTAGTCACCATCCTCAAACTAATGGGGGGATAGAATGAACAATCTCAGTTCTAGAACAGTACTTGAGATGCTTTATTAACTATCAGCAAGATAACTAGACCAACTTCTTGCCTTCTGCTGAGGTTGCTTATAACAATGCTGTTCACACTAGCACTGGCTTCACCCCTTTCCGAGTTCCTACCAGGCAAGACTTTAACCCAATGCCTGAGCTGCCAGCCAATGAGCCCACCATTCCCTCATTGAAGGAATGGATTGACCAGCTAAAAAAATACCTGGCCAATCATTTGCAAAGCCCTAAATCCATGGTGGTGAACCTATGGCACGTGTGCCAGACTGGGCACACAGAGCCCTTTCTGTCAGCATGCACACCAGAGGGATGGTCCCCTCCCCCTCTCCACGTGCGCCTGACTAGTGGGAACTGGAGAAGGCAGGAAAAACGAATCCAGCAGCACTCTCGGGGGAACAGCTGCGAGAGCTGGGCAGAGAAAGAGGAACCTATAAAAGCAGGTTTTGGCAGGAGTGCAGCGAGAGAGTGAGTGAGTGAGCAGACGGCCTTTGGAAGCAATGGTGGGCATGAGTTTGGAGAAGACAAGTAGGACGCAGTGTTTGTTTGTGCTTTGCAGAAGGCTAGTGGGGGAAGGAGGACATATAAGTTTGGACTTTGGAGAAAGGGAGAGAGAGAGAGAGAGAGAGAGAGAGAGAGAGAGAGAGGAAGGAAGGAGGAGAGGGAGAAGGAAGGAAGGAAGGAAGGAAGGAAGGAAGGAAGGAAGGAAGGAAGGAAGGAAGGAAGGAAGGAAGGAAGGAAGGTGACGCCCAGGTGACGCCGAAGCCAGCCAGCCCTTCTGCGGGAGCATGGGGGGGAGAACGGCTACCCCCTGAGCAACACACCTGCCTCCCTTCAGGCTCCCTTGGCCTCTCCCCCCCTCCAGGCTGGGGCTGGTCAGATTACCCCCATGGGCAGCGCTGTGCCCATCCCCAGCCAGCCCTCCTGCTCCTTCTGTGGGTGGACCGCAGCTTACCAAGCCAGGCGGCACCTCTCCCCGCACGCGTCCTCAGGTGGAGGAGCCGGGCAGCCGCAGCTCTCACTCCCCTCTGGCCTACATGTGCCTGAGGCCTGAGCTCGGCACACCCGGCTGGCCGGCGATGGGCTGGAGAGTGCCGGATGGCGGCAGCTGCCCCAGGATGAGCGGTAGGTGGAGTGGGTGCTCCCAATGTCCGCGGGGGAAGAAGCGGCGAGGAGGCTCTGAGCCCAGCCCAGTCCAGCCCAGCCCCGGCATGGCACAGAAAGTGAGGCAGCAGCCCCACGTGCATCCCCATGCATGAGTGCACCTCCGCTCTGCCAGGCAAGCAGAGCCGTGGCATCTGCAGCAGAAGAGCGCAGGCGGGCAGCCGAAGGCACGAGGAGCCCTGATTCCAGCACAGCCCCTCCCCACTCTCCTCCTGCCCCCTCGGAAGAGATGTGGGGCTCAGGAGCCTCCCCCCATGCCCCCCACTCCCCCCAAGGAGGAAAACCATCATGAGACACTCTTCTGTTTTAACTTTTTTTCCTTGTCACTTTTTGGAGTTTTCATCCTGCTTTCGTGAGATGAGCGTTTGGGAGGGGGTGTAGCTGCCCCCATCCTGCCCCAAGCCATCAGCTGAGCAAGATGCCCTCCTGCCCACTGCCCCACTCGCCAGAGACCCCCTGGATCTCCCCCAACCCTGCCCAGCCCCCACAGGCATCCCTCTACAGGAGCAACATTGAGCTGGCCACGCCCACCCTGGCCATGCCCACCCAGTCTGCCATGACCACCGTAGCCATGCCCACCCAGTGGGCCATGACCACCCAGCGGGCCATACCCACCCAGCACCCGGCGATACATAAGTGGGTTTTGGGTTGCAGTTTGGGTACTTGGTCTCTAAAAGGTTCGCCACCACTGCCCTAGATGAAGCCAGAGCAACCTATAAGGCACAAGCCAACAAGAAGAGTGGAACCTAAACTGTTTCACATTGGAGACAGTCTATCTATCTACTCGATATCTCCAGACCTTACAATCGTCTAAGAAATTAGACCCAAAATTTGTAGGACCTTTCCCCATCACCCACATCATAAACCCTGCTACCAAAAACTTTAATACAAGTCCACCTTGTGTTTCATTGCAGCCTCCTAAAACCTGAAGTAACCTCACCTTTATGGCCAGTGAACCCCCAAGGCCACAACCCATCATGGTAGAAGGTGACCAACATTTTGAAATTAAAGAGATCCTTGATTCTCTTAAACACCATGGAACAACACAATACCTCATAGCATGGAAAGACCTTCCTGCATCCCAAAATGAGTGGATTCACAAGAAACATGTTAGAGCCCCTAGAATGCTCAAATGATTCCATGCTCTTTACTGAGATAAACCTAACTAACTATGTTATTTTACTCTCTCCCCTTTATTATTTTGATCTCCTCCGGGTGGATTTCTCCTTCTTTTAGGGGGGCAGAATGTCAGGTCCCTATAGATCCCTGTTGGGATGCTGCCATTCTTATGGGAGGGGAGACCTCCAGAGCTCTCTTGTGATTAGCTTTTATTTGTTTACTTTGTTTCTCTTTGCTTTGATGTACCTTCCTGGGGAATGGGAGGAGGAGGAAAGAGCCTGGGGCCATTTGCTTTGCCTCACCAAGGACACAATGCCTGGGAAGATGCCTGGGAACATCTCATTATCACATCCTCCATCTGGAGTTCTCACAACACCTTTGCACCTCTGGATTGGTTTCCTATGGACCGGGCAGTTGGGATTAAACAATGGGGTTTAATCTAATGTTTTTGCACAGGTAACTTCAAATCCTGCCTGCTTTCTCTGCTTTCACCATCCCTCAATAAAAGTTCCTTTTGAAATGATGCCAGTTTCAAGAGTTCTGCTTTCTTGGGAGAACTAGCGGAGGCAGAACCTTACAATTTCCATGAATTAATCAATTCTTTTTGAAGCCAATCACGCTGAGAATCTCCATAGACATTTAGCTATGCACTTTGGGATGAACACCTTTCGAATGGTGCAGGAGCATGAAAGCATTTCCAGAAAAAAAAATTGCAGATTACAGGATTCAGATGACCCTGAGGGCACAGATAAGCCTCAACGACTCTCAGAAAGAGGGCTAATGATCACATGACTGCAAGGAATATAAATCCTTCTATTCTCTACCAATCAGAATTGAAGAAGCTTCTTGGATGAGAAGTGGTAACGTCTTCTAGCAAAACAAGAAAGTCCAGTTGCCTTTTGAAAGGAAACACCATTGGGATATCTTATGGAAGTGAATTCCAAAGTTTAATTATGTGTTGTGTTAAAAAAAAAAAAAAGTCCTGACTCACCCAGGATTCAGTTTTATTTTAGTACTTTGGGAAAGGGAAAATAGCTTCTCCTTGCCAATTGTGCCTAATTTTGTACATTTTAATCATATCTGCTCTCATTTACCTCTTTTCTAGACTAACCCCCCAAAATATTGCAAGCTTTCTTCATAGGGAAGCTATCCCAATCATTTGATCATCTAAATCCCCCCCAAGCATTCTCTAGCACCACTGTAGCCTTTGTAAGGTGCAGTGATTGAAACTACATACAGTATTCCAGACACCATTGCACTGTTGATTTATATAAGAGCATTATCTACCTATCTATCTATCTATTAGAATTTTATTCCTTTATTATTTTATAAGTTGGTGAGTTACATAATACTCCTTCATCCTACTATTTTCCCCACAACAATTATCCTATGTGATGGATTGGGCTGAGAGAGAGTGACTGGCTCAAAATAATCCAGCTGGCTTTCATGCCTAAGGAGGGATTGGAATTCAGAGTCTCCTACTTTAGTGCCTTAACCATTACACCAAACCGGCTCTCTATTACAATATAACATTTCTATTTAAATATATGTTCTTATCCTTCACATACTGTTGGCTTTTATTATAGGAGATGGACGCTGTGTTGACATCTTTACTGAAATGTTTGCCATCAGAATAATCAAGTATGATATTCCTATGTTTTCTCCCAAATTACCTGGAAACTTTTTCTAAGCATTAAGAAACATATGTGGATCTCCTAGAGCAATGTACACAAAGAGCTTATGGAGACATATGAATAATATCTACTCTACAAAGGCAGACGGTCATCTTGGTGAAATATGTTAAAACATCAGCTGTGTCAAATTAATAAAATTAATATTTTTTCAGTTTGATACCACATTTCATGCATGCTTATACTATAAAAAGCAAGGAATGGAAAGAAGGAAAAGAATAATTATGCTAAATGTTTTAAATCTTGGGATAAGTTCTGAGATGGTATTAATGGCATGATATATAGTCAGTTTAGAAGTTATTGGTATCACATTAAACTAACATGAGATGCCATTTATGCCCAACACGTAATTATAATCAACTATTATTTTTCAAACTTTGATTTACATCTATTGCATAAATGGAGATTCATAAGCAAATGAGAATAAAATATTTATGTTTTCTCACCTGAGCAATGTCATTAAAGAACAATAAGAGCTAAAGTCAGACTCTTATTCAGAGAAACATTCTTGGAAATGCTGTAGGTTCAGGTGATTAGAGATATCTAACATAGGTAATAACTGATAATTAAACTACGAGGGCAATTTGGAAATAAACCTCCATTTGGTTATCAATGGCAGACACTCGCAGATATAGAACTTTTATTATACACATTAGAAAACTACAACATTACATTACTTTTCAACATAATCGCCATTCAAATTGAGGCACTTGTCATAACGTCCAACACTACACCGGAAGTGGCGCCATAGAAAATCCCGTCAAATGTGAAGATGCCAAAGGAGTACTGCTAGTGAAGTTCATGGAGCGAGGTTCATCCATCAATTCAGAAGTCTACTGTGAAACGTTACAAAAACTCAGATGAGCCATCCATAACAAGCGTTGGGGCATGCTGACTTCTGGTGTGGTATTGGTCCATGATAATGCTTGCCCACATACCACTAGACGCACCCAAGAACTTTTGAAGCAGTTCCATTGGGATGTTTTTGATCACCCCCCCCATAGCCCAGATTTGGTGCCAAGCAACTACTACTAAGGAATTACAAACCTTGTAAGATGTTATGACAAGTGCCTCAATTTGAATGGCGATTATGTCAAAAAGTATATTAATGATAATTAAAGTTTAAGGCAAATAGGTTTGGCGTGCGACGAGACGGGTGGAAGAAGCTGGGGCTCTGGCTTCCCAGCCCGATTTCGTTCTGCCCGGCGACCCCAAAGGGTTGGAAAGTTGCCCTGGAGGGGCAACGAAGAAGGAGGGATGTCTCAGGAGTCCGGACCAGACGGCGGTTGGTCCAGGCGGACTGAAGAAACCCTCTGAAAGCACAGAGGAAAGGCTGCCGGGTGAGCCCAGGCAGCCCAAGTCGTCGCCAGCCGGAAGAGAAGCGAGGAGCCGCGGTGCTCCGCCAAACAGCTGATTTTCAACAGCGTGCTGAAACTGGGTGAGCCAGTTCCTTTTCCTTTTCCTTTTCCTTTTGGATTTAAAAACGTTGATCCCCTGACTGGGAAGAGCTAAAAAGTAAAAACCCCAGAAGGACTAAGATTTAAAGGTGGCGAGCAACTATAAAGGGGGAAGACTTTTAAGGAATACAAAAGAACTTTCAAAAATTGAACTCAGATTGATTTAAAGAAAGACTATGTAATCTACAAGAGGTGGGAAAAAATTTTTTAGGTATAATTTCAAAGGTAAATAATATATAAAGAACTTTAAAAGAAAAACTTTGTAACAATCTTTTAAAACCGGATATTGATAAAACAGTGTATGAGGACATCTAGTGGTGAAAGAAAAAATTACAGTATCATTAAACAATAAAAGAACCTGAAAGTATTTGACCTTGAGACAACACCTGGTGTAAACAAAGTGCCTTTGTGTGAGTTTACAAGTGAAAAGACTTCATATAACTATATTTGTTGACTCTGAATATAACTAAAACAGGAATTACTTGGAGACAGTGAACGTTTTACATCTGAGACTCAACTGGAGGAGTTGGATTTGGCCTAAAGTAGTTGGCCCATTTTTTTTGGTTGGATTTTAGCCTAAGATAGTTGGCTTTTTTTTTCTTTTTTCTTGTTGCATTTTGTTTTTTCTCCTTGAGTAATTGGATTTAGCCTAAAGTAGTTGGCTCCTTTTACAGTTTGGATCTTACCTTAAGATAGTTGGCTGGAAAAATGAGTACATCAAACATCACTAGACTTATGAAAAAGACTTCCTCTGCACCCTCTGTTGGAACACCTAGTCCAACAACCCAGGGATCCATTGAAACAATGTTGCAGCATGAGAAAATAAGCACCGCCCAAAATGAGATGCAAACTACATTAAAATTGATTCAAGAATCAATACAAAGAGACAAAGAGACAAAAAGTAACTTTGATAAATTAAGCGAAGAAGTTTCGGATATAAAGACACAATTTGAAGTTCACCATCAAATGATTGTCAAGAATGAACAAAGAATTCAGAAAATGGAAAATAAATCAGATGATATTGATATAAAAATGGAAATATTATTGCAAGAAAATGAAAAATTAGAACAAGCAAACCAAAATCTAGAAGAGGCGGTGGTGATCTTAGAAATGGAGAAGGCGGAACACTACTTAAGATTCCAAAATATCCCTGAAGATAGAGAAGAAAATATAGCAGTTGTGATTATTGAGCTTCTGGCAGAGGCTTTGAAAGCAGATAGAGCAGAGATGCAAATGGAGATAGATGAAATATTTCAAATGAACTCCAGCTACGCAAAGAAATATAAACTACCCAGAGAAGTGCATGTGAGATTTATAAAGAAAACAACAAGAGATGAAATACTGAGAAAAGTTAGAAATGAGCCATTACAATACAAAAACAAAGAAATTGTGGTCTTAAAGCAGATACCCAAGAGAGTAAGAGATACCCGAAGACATTTCCGAACTACAAAGCTAATTGCAAAAGGTATAATGCCAGAAGGGATTTTAATTAACTGGAATAATACAAGATACTGATTGGATTCAATCTGGAAAGCAGACAACTTTGATGAAAGAAACTGAGCATTTTTAGATGAAGGAGTGCAACATCGGCAAGAGGAGAGAAAGGAACAGAAACAAATGGAAGAAACAACTGAAGAAGCAACTATACAAATAGGAGAACAGAAAGAGAAATCTGAGCAAGAGAGTGAAGCAACTGCCAGAGAACAGAGGATCACGAGATCGACTAGACCTAAATATAAATAACTGAAATGGAGAAAGAAAATGGAATTTTTTCAGTGAATATAAATGGACTAAATTCCCCATCAAAAAGAAACAAAATCTTCAGAAAACTACAGAAATTAAATGCAGATATAATTTGTTTGCAAGAGACACATATAAAAAAAAAACAAAATTATAAGCTGTTGGAATACCCAAAAATTGGGAAACTTTATCATGCATCAGAGCAACAGAAAAAAGAGGTGTTGCCGTATATATTAAAGAGACAATAGATTCTAGAATGATTTACTCAGATGAAGAAGGAAGAATTGTGATGGTAGAAATATACTTACATCAAAAACAAACATTGTTAGTAGTAATCTATGCACCAAATAATAACCAGGAATAATTTTACCAAAATCTCCATAGAAAAATAATAGAAATGGAGTACCAAAATATTTGTTTAGTAGGAGACTTTAATGTGATAGTAGATGGGACAATAAACTATAAAAGCAGTAAAACTAGAAAAACCGGAAGAAGAAGACTACCTAAGACTTTTTTTTAATATGATAGAAGAAATTGGAGTACAAGATGTTTGGAGGGAAATAAGTCCAGGAAAACTACAATATACATTTTATTCAAACAGTCAAAAATCCTGGTCCAGAATCGACATGATTTGGATGACATCTGAATTGAGGACGAATATGCAGGAAATTGAGATAGAACCAGGTACATGGGCAGACCTTAACCCTTTAAAAGTGATGTGGAGAGGAATACAAAAAAAACTAAGATGGACTTTGAACCAATCTATTTTAAAAGAAAGAGAATTTATAGAACTAGCAAAAAAAGAAATGGAGTTTTTCTTTAAAGAAAACAAAAAGGAAGATACAATATTACAAAATGTATGGGATACAGCCAAAGCATATTTTATAACAAATTTTATTAGTTTTCCAACATCGAGGTATTTGGAAAGCAGCGTGGTGACTGGGTAATCAATAGTTCAATAACAACATTTTTAGTACATATCGCAGGTTCCATTATCAAAAAAATTCCTTCTCTATTTCCCTTAACATTTGGTATATCATACTTAAACTAGTAAATTTCTAACCATAACAAGCTCAATTAAAACATTTATCAGTATATTTTTTGCTTATACATATCCATATCCTGTTTTTAAGTTTTACCTAATTTTTAATTTTTAATCACAGTATTCCAATTTAACCTTTAACATCCATAGTATTTAAATTTCTGGTAACCCAAATTTCCTTTATTTCACTACACAAAGGTTATAATATCTAAAATATACATAATACTTACTTAAATATATTCTTATTTTATTTCATAAACATTTTCTATTTCTCATCCTAATACATCACCACTTACTAATAGAGTAACCTTTATTGTCTCAAATCCATCATCTATATTTTCTGGGCTAAATGATAGTTCAAGGCTAATTCTTAATAGTTAATTTCCATTTCCCTTATAAATCTAAATCCTAGGTATTAAGCCAATTAATCCCTTGTTTTTATCATTTTCCATATTTAAGTCTAATAATCATATTTCCCTTCATCTCAAAATCTCCCTTTAGCCCATTGGTTGAGACTTTAGGATCTCTCTAATAAATCAAAAGACCCCATTTTTTAAACCTAACTCTAGCCTTCTTTTTATGCCAACCCGGCTTCCATACCAGTGCCTTTAAATCATCAGATAGATCTCCCTTCATTCTTGCACATGTTGCTTGAATCAAAGAAGACCATCTAGTCATCAATTTTCCAAAGGAACTGGTCTATTGTCTTTATCTTCAATTCAGTCTGGTCTTCTTCTTCCTCAGGTTTCTTCTGGTTTAAGTAAAAGGTCATGTCCAATTTTATGGTTCTTGTTTGGTTATCTAGGTTTTCAATATGCTGTTGTTGATCTTTAACGCCCTCCGCTTCTGTTACTTTTTGAGTTGTAGGTTCTTTAGTTGCAATCAGGGTTTGATTGTCAGGATTTTCAGTATATTGGAGTTGTTGTTCTTTAAAGTCCTCTGTCTTGGTGTTGATTTCTTCCGCTTCTGTTATTTTCTGAATTGTAAGTTCTTTAGTTGGAATCTGGGTTTCAATTTGTAGGTTCAAGCTGGCTCCTTTGTCTTTCAGTCTGGGTTTAATTATTTCAGTAGCTTCAAGAATTTTTTCAAGTATAAGTTTATAATTGATTGAAGTTTGTTGCTGGTCCTCCTCCATTTCTGAAATAATTATAAATAGTCCTTTAGTGGAGGCTATTTTTAAAACAAGAGTCAGTAAATGTTCACCTCCACAGTTCTTAAAAGCCAATTTCACCTCCCAGCTGTTTCAGCTTTTTATCTCTTTTAGATAATACCAAGGACAGATCTAAGCTGTAAGCAAGTCTCTTTGTCAAAAATATTCACTTGCTGTACCAAGCTTCATCACAAGATGTCCCTGATGGCATTGAGAATCCTTTTCAGGAAGGCTAGATTTTTATCCAATTTAAGTTCTTTTTAATCTTGTTTACAATTAGATAAAATAGCAGGTCCCAGTGAAAGTAGGAATTTTTTGGGTCTCCAAATATCAAGAAAATACAAATCAGTTACTTAGTTATTCTTTTCAGGGCTTTATTTCCCCAAGTAGTCAGGCGCCACCATTTTAGAGGGTGGGAAAGAAATGTTCCCTTCCCTCTCTCCTCACAGGGGGAAGAAGTTTCAAGAAGCTTTTTACAGGAAAATACTTGGGATACAAAGAAGGTAAGATCTCACCCAGTTCCTCCGCGGTGCTTTTGAAGTGCTTGATAGTAATTTTGGCCTCGGCTGGTAACGGCATTAGTGATGGGCCACATTAATGGCCAATCTTTTCCCTGTCAGTTTGAAGAGCTGCCCCGGATCAAACGGAAGGGCTGCTGCCCTTCCGTGATCAGCGGGAAGTCCTCTTCACGCTCATTGCCCCTCCAGGGTGACTTTCAACCCTTTTCAGGGTCCCCCGGTGGGAGAAAACTGGACGGCGGATAGAGCAATTGCCCTGCACGTCTGCCGGCACCACGATCACAAACCGGAAGCCCTAGCCAAAGCATATTTTAGAGGTATACCTATAACATACATGGCAAAGAAAAACAAACAGAAAAGACGGCAATATGTATTATTAAAAGAAAAATTTGGAAAACTAGAATCAGAACTGCAAATGGACCCACAGAAGAAGACTTTGAAAAGAGAAATGGAAACAATAAAACATAAACTAAATCAGTTGGATTCAGAAAAATTGGCACAGCAAATAAAAAGAGCAAAACATCTTTTTTTGAAAATGCAAATAAACTAGGAAGATGGTTAGCTTATAAACTTAAAAAACAGGAGAAGAAAATGATACATAATTTAGTAGATGAAAAAGGTTGTCTATAATTTAAAAATGAAGAAATAAAAAAGATAATTAAAGAATATTACAAGAAACTGTATGATATAGAAGAAATTCCAAGAGAGAGAATGATCCAATATCTAGAAGAAAATAACCTTCCAAAAATTCCAGACACTTATAAGACTATGTTAGAGGAAAAAATTACAATGATGGAAATAACGGAGGCCACAAGAAGGCAAAAAATTGAGAAAACACCGGGGCCAGATGGACTACCGGCGGAGTTATATAAAACCCTACAAAATACACTAAGTGAACCGTTGAAAGACGTTTGCAATGAACTTTTGTTGGAGGCTAAACTCCCAAACACATAGATAGAAGCAAATATTACTTTAATACCAAAAGAAGATTCAGATTTGACACAGATAAAAAATTACAGACCGATATCGTTACTGAATGTGGATTATAAAAATTTTACTTTAATAATGGCAGAGAGACTGAAAAGATACTTAATTGAATTTATACATTCAGACCAAAACGGCTTTCTACCAAAGAGACAAATTAAAAACAATTTAAGAGTGATAATGGACGTACTACAATATTATGAACTACATCCAGGGAAACAACTGGCACTAATATTTCTAGATGCCCAAAAGGCATTCAATAATGTTTCCTGGCAATTTATGATTCAGCAATTACAAATAATGGAATTTGGACAGAACTTTATAAATATGATAAAAACAATATACAATAAACAGCGAAAGTGATTGTGAATGGAGACTATACAGAACTTTGAGATAAGAAAAGGCACAAGGCAAGGATGTCCATTATCTACATTGTTATTTATTTTCACTCTGGAAGTGTTAAATAGAAATATTAGACAAAATACAGAAATTAAAGGACTAGAAATAAAAGGCGAAACATATAAATTACAAGCATTTGCTGATGATTTCATATTTATTCAAGAAGAACCTTTGGAGATGATTCCTAAACTACTGGGAAAGATAGAACAATATGGAGAAATGGCAGGATTGAAAATAAACAGAGAAAAAACTAAAGTAATAGCTAAAAACCTGACAGATAAACAAAAAAAAAACAAATATCGGAAAAAACAGAATTACAGATAGTTTAAAAGGTTAAATATTTGGGAATACATTTAACAGCAAGATGTTCAATGATAAAAGAAGATAATTACATAAAATTATTGAATCAAATAAAACTGGATTTGGAAAAATGGAAAAACTTGCAATTGTCAATACTAGGAAGAATTGCCACAGTGAAAATGAATGTACTACTGAAAATCTTATTTTTATTTCAAACAATACCTATAAAACTTGAGAATTTTTTTTTGAAGACTTAAATTTATTAATTTTGAAATTTGTTTGGCAAGGAAAGAAAGCTAGAATTAAGATGAAAATATTACAAGATGCCAAGGAAAATGGAGGATTTGGTTTACTGGAGTGGGTTTTATATTATCAAGTATCCATACTAACATGGGTAAAAGAATGGATAACTCTTAGAAATAAAAGGTTGTTATATCTGGAGGGGCATGATTTACAATTAGGGTGGCACGCCTTTTTATGGTACGGGAAAAATAAAGTTCATAAATACTTCCAAAATCATTGTATAAGAAATGCATTATTAACAACATGGGAAAAAATAAAAAGTAAAATATACTTGAAAATTCCAAGGTGGCTGTCAACTATGGAAGCATTTGTACACCCAAATTTGGTGAACTTTGAAAAAATCTGGACATCTAGAGATATTCTAAACTCTGAAGGGAATTTAAAATCTAAACAAGAAATGGAAAATCAGGGCATCAACCTATCATGGTGGACACATTTACAAATGCAAACTAGATATGATAAAGATGTTAAACTGTATGGATTTTATAAGGAACAAACGGTGTTTGATAAGACATTGTTAACTTCGAATGAGAAATTAATTAAGAAAATGTATAATGTTTTATTAACTTTTGAAATGGAAAGCAAACAAGTTAAAAAAACAATGATAAGATGGGCAAAACATTTTGGATATAATATTTGTTGTTAGTTGCGAAGTCGTGTCCGACCCATCGCGACCCCACGGACAACATTCCTCCAGGCCTTCCTGTCCTCTACCATCTTCTGGAGTCCATTTAAACTCACACCTATTGCTTCAGTTGACTTCATCCAGTCACCTCATTCTCTGTCGTCCCCTTCTTCTATTGCCCTCAATCTTTCCCAGCATTAGGCTCTTCTCCAGTGAGTCCTTCCTTCTCATTAGGTGGCCAAAGTACTTGAGTTTCAACTTCAGGATCTGCCCTTCTAAAGAGCAGTCAGGGTTGATCTCCTCTAGGACTGACCGGTTTGATCGCCTTGCAGTCCAGGGGACTCGCAGGAGTCTTCTCCAGTACCATAGTTCAAAGGCCTCAATTCTTTGGCGCTCAGCCTTTCTTATGGTCCAACTTTCACAGCCATACATTGCAACTGGGGAAACCATGGCCTTGACTATACGTGCTTTTGTTGGCAGGGTGATGTCTCTGCTTTTTAGTATGCTGTCTAGATTTGCCATAGCTTTCCTCCCCAGGAGCAAGCGTCTTTTAATTTCTTGGCTGCAGTCCCCATCTGCGGTGATCTTGGAGCCCAGGAATATAAAATCTGTCACTATCTCCATTTCTTCCCCATCTATTTGCCAGGAATTGAGAGGGCTGGATGCCATGATCTTGGTTTTCTTAATGTTGAGTTTCAAGCCAACATTTGCACTCTCCTTCTTCACCCGCATCAAGAGGCTCTTTAGTTCCTCTTCACTTTCTGCCATTAGAGTGGTATCATCTGCATATCTTAGGTTGTTGATATTTCTCCCGGCAATCTTAATTCCAACTTTTGATTCATCTAGCCCGGCCTTTCTCATGATGTGCTCTGCATATAAGTTAAATAGGCAGGGCGACAGTATACAGCCTTGCCGGACTCCTTTCCCAATTTTGAACCAATCAGTGGTTCCGTGTCCAGTTCTCACTGTTGCTTCTTGACCCGCATATAGGTTTCTCAAGAGACAAATAAGATGGTCTGGTACTCCCATCTCTTTAAGATCTTGCCACAATTTGTTGTGATCCACACAATCAAAGGTTTTAGCATAGTCAATGAAGCAGAAGTAGATATTTTTCTCGAACTCCCTAGCTTTCTCCATGATCCAGCGTATGTTGGCAATTTGATCTCTAGTTCCTCTGCCTCTTCGAAATCCTGCCTGTACTTCTGGTAGTTCTCGATCCACATACTGCTGGAGTCTAGCTTGTAGGATTTTAAGCATAACTTTACTTGCATGTGAAATGAGTGCAATGGTGTGATAGTTTGAACATTCTTTGGCATTGCCTTTCTTTGGAATTGGAATGTAAACTGATCTTTTCCAATCCTGTGGCCACTGTTGAGTTTTCCAAATTTGCTGGCAAATTGAGTGTAGCACTTTTACTGCATCGTCTTTTAAGATTTTGAATAGCTCAGCTGGAATACTGTCACCTCCACTAGCTTTGTTGTTGCTCAGATTTCCTAAGGCCCATTTCACTTCACGTTCTAGGATGTCTGGCTCGAGGTCAGTGACCACCCCATCGTGGTTATCAGGGACACTAAGCTCATTCTTGTATAGTTCTTCTGTGTAATTTTGCTACCTCTTCTTAATCTCTTCTGCCTCTGTTAGGTCCATGCCATTTTGGTCCTTTATCATGCCACCTTTGCATGAAACGTTCCCTTCATATCTCCAATTTTCTTGAAGAGATCTCTAGTTCTCCCTATTCTATTGTTTTCTTCTATTTCTTTGCACTGTTCATTTAAGAAGGCATTCTTATCTCTTCTAGCTATTCTCTGGAATTCTGCATTCAATTGGGTGTATCTTTCTCTTTGTCCCTTGCCTTTCGCTTCCCTTCTTTCCTCAGCTATTTGCAAAGCTTCCTCAGACAGCCATTTTGCTTTCTTGCATTTCTTTTTCTTTGGGATGGTTTTAGTTGCTACCTCTTGTACAATGTTGCGAACCTCCGTCCATAGTTCTTCAAGCACTCTGTCTATCAGATCTAATTCCTTAAATCTATTTGTCACCTCTACTGTATATTCATCAGGGATATGATTTAGTTCATACTTGAGTGGCCTAGTGCTTTTCTCTACTTTCTTCAATTTAAGCCTAAATTTTGCAACGAGAAGCTCATGATCTGAGCCACAGTCAGCTCCTGGTCTTGTTTTTACTGACTGTATAGAGCTTCTCCATCTTTGGCTGCAGAGCACATGGTCAATCTGATTTCTGTGTTGACCGTCTGGTGATGTCCATGTGTAGAGCCGTCTCTTGGGTTGTTGGAAAAGAGTGTTTGCTATGACCATCGTATTCTCTTGACAAAATTCTATCAGCCTGTGCCCTGCTTCATTTTGTACTCCAAGGCCAAACTTGCCTGGTATTCCGGTTATCTTTTGGCTTCCTACTTTAGCATTCCAATCCCCCATGATGATAAGGACATCATTTTTTGGTGTTGATTGTATAAGTTGCTGTAGGGCTTCATAGAACCGGTCAATTTCATCCTCTTCAGCACCAGTGGTTGGGGCATAGACTTGGACTACTGTGATATTGAATGGTTTGCCTTGGATTCGCACTGAGATCATTCTGTCATTTGGGGGATTGTATCCCAGTATTGCTTTTCCTACTCTTTTATTGACTATGAAGGCTACTCCATTTCTTCTGAGGGATTCTTGCCCGCAGTAGTATACCTGATGGTCCTCTGAATTAAATTCATGGATATAATATAGAATTAGAAAAATGGCAAAATTTACGGGAAAGAAATTATAAACTGACAATATCAACTTCTTATAAAGAAAATTTATATAAAATGTTCTATAGATGGCACTTGCCACCAGCAAGATTAGCAAAAATGTTTAAAAATATGTCAGATAGATGTTGGAAATGTAAACATAAGTAAGGCACGTATTATCATGTTTGGTGGACTTGTGATAAAGTAAAGAATTATTGGAAAAAGATACATACTTGGCTAGAAAAGATGTTGGGAGAACATGTAGATTTTAAACCTGAACTTTTTTTAATTAGGTATAATACCAGAAAAGACTAACAAACAAAGCTTGTATTTGATCTTACATGTCACAACAGTGGCAAGAATTATATTTGCGCAATATTGGAAAAATGAAGAAATACCATCAGATGAAGAAATAATCAAAAAAATACTAGAATGCGCAGAGATGGACAGATTGACTATGAGACTGAAAGAAAAAGAAGAAACAGAATATTATCAAATTTGGGACTTATTTTATCGATGGCTAGAGGAAAGAATAAAGGATTAGGAATTAAATATGTATTAGCGAATGTAAATTCAGACAGCACGTTGGTTGAAAAATTATTACTGTATGTATGGAAAAAAATTAATAAAAACTTCTACAAAAAAAAATAAAGTTTAAGGCAAATATTAAACATGTGTAACCTTGCACAAGAATTGTAAACTATTTCCTAAGACTATGGACTGCATCCAGTGTTAGGCAATTATAAAAAATACAACTCATTGTAATCCCTTAAAATAGGGAGGAAATCTATGGCTCTCCAGATATTTTTGAATTTCAACTCCCAGCTTTCTTTTGCCATGGGGGTCTGAGAGATGGAGGTTTTCAATACTTAGAATTTTCTTTTTACTTCAAAAGTAGCAAAGACGTGAATACTGGTAACACAACAATCACAATTATTATGAGGGGCTCTAGACTAAATAATGAGTGTGCAACAATTTACAGAACGGTTTCCATAAACAGATTAGGCTATTTGGGTAAAGATGAAAATTGTATTTCTGCAAGCCATAAACACTTCAAACAATGAAATTAAATTGTTTTTTTTTTATACAAAGTTTTATTGAATATAGTTAAAAACAAAAAAGACACATTGGACATAATACAGTTAAAGACAAAAAAGACACATTGGATATGATACAACTTCCCTGGTTTGAACGATACTATTGATGTTACCTTGTAAAAAAATGAAAAATATTTTTTTTTTACATTATAACAAAGTGAGCATTCTTTCAATAATATACATTATAGTTAAATAACTTTTAATTCTATCTGATATAAAAATATTAGTATAAAGATTTCTAAATTATCAACTTATTCATCGACATTCATCCCAGCATGCCTCTTTAAATCTAACCATTTATACATTCCAAATTTCAAAATAGTCTGTTTCAGTTTTATTTTTGAGCTCTAGTGTTAACCTATCCATTTCAGCGCAGGATAGGATTTTATTTAATACTTCTTCTTCGGAGGGGGTTTCTTTTCCTTTCCATTTCTGAGCATAGGTTAGTCTCGCTGCAGTTAGAATGTGCAATACTAAATATAAAGATCCTTTGCTGAATTTATCCTTAGTAATCCCTAATAAAGAGGTTTCTGGTTTTAATTCAATTTTTAATGATAATATCTCTTCCAACCAATTTTTTATCAGATGCCAAAATTCTTGAGCTTTTGGGCATTCCCACCACATGTGATAGTAAGTCCCTGGTGATTTTCTACATTTCCGACATAACGGTGAAGATTTTTTGTCCATTTTTGCTAATCTTGTAGAAGGTGCCACCTATAGAACATCTTATATACATTTTCTTTATAGGTGGTAGCTAACGTTAACCTCCTATTCCTGTCCCATAATAGTTGCCAATTATCTAAATCGATACTATAGCCAAAGTTTTTGCTCCAAATTAGCATTGTATCTTTTACTTGTTCTTCTAGCATGTCTTGTTCTAGTAGATATTGGTATATCTTTTTTATCGTTTTATCTTCAGTTCCTAGTAAAATTTTATCTAATTCTGTGTATTCTAATTTTATCCCAGGTTCTTTTTTATCTTTTCTGTATCGTGATTGTATTTGCAGATATGCTCACCATTCCAGCTCTATGCCATCTTCTAATAGTTTTCCCCTTGTTTTCAACTCTCCGTTCTCATCTAGGATGTCTTTATATGTAATTACCCTTCCTAGGTTCATAAATTTTGGGTGCAGAAATATCTCCAATGTTGAAATCCAATTGGGGATTTTCTTGTAGTTAGATTTTTTAATTTTAATCCACACATCTAATAGTGCTCATCTAATATAGTGTTTCTGAAAATACTGATGTGCCTTGTGTTTCCCATCCCATAGTATCGCATGCCACCCTGTCTGCATGTCATGGCCTTCTAGTGCTAACAATCTCCTATTCCTTAAGTGTATCCATTCCTTTAACCAAGCAGATGTTGCTGCCTGATAGTATTTTTCCCAGTTTGGGAGGCCGAATCCTCCTCTTTCCTTTCCATCTTGTAGTAACTTAAATTTAATTCTCGGTTTTCTCCCTTGCCAAATAAATTTGGATATAATTTTGTTTAAATTTTCAAAGAAGTCTTTGCCTAATTTGATCGTTATGCATTGGAATAGAAAGAGTAGTTTAGGAAGCACATTCATTTTAATTGTCGCGATTCTCCCCATAAAGGAGAGCTGTAGGTTTTTCCATCTATCTAAATCCACAGTAATTTGATCTATTAGTTTATCATAATTTTCTCTTTTAAGTGTGATGCATCTTGCTGTCAATTGAATCCCCAAGTACCTTACTTTTTTAGCTATTTGAACGTTATTTTTTTCTGCTAGCTCGTTTTCTTGTGATTTGGTTATATTCTTAACTAACATTTTAGTTTTTTCTTTGTTAATCTTCAGCCCCGCTACATCTCCATAGTTTTCCAGGACCTGTAATAATCTTGAGCCAGACTCTAAGGGCTCTTCCAAAATAAAAACTAAGTCATCTGCATATGCCTGTAGTTTAAATATCTCTTTCTTAGTTTCTAAACCTTTAATCAGTTTATCTTCTCGAATTATTCTTGTTAAAACTTCTAAAGAGAGTACAAATAATAATGCTGATAGTGGGCAACCTTGTCTCGTACCTTTTTGTATTTGGAAACTTTTTGTTAATTCTCCATTCATAATTACTTTTGCTTCTTGTTTAGAATAAATTGCTTGGAACATGTTTATGAATCTTTCCCCAAATTCCATATGTTTAAGTTGGGTCAACATAAAGTCCCATCTAACATTATCAAATGCTTTCTGCCCATCAACAAAGATCAGTGCCATTTGTTTTTCATTGTGCGATTCGTAGTATTCTAGCGTATCTAATATAATCCTAGCATTATATCTTATTTGCCTTTTGGGCAAGAAACCATTTTGATCGGTATGGATAAATTCAGCTAAGTATCTTTTTAATCTTTCTGCCATTATTGTCATAAAAATCTTATAATCCGTATTTAATAGAGAAATAGGCCTATAGTTTTTGATGAGAGTTAAATCAGAATTTTCTTTAGGTATTAGCGTGATGATTGCTTCTTTCCATGAATTTGGGGTCTTTGCTGCTTTTAATACTTCATTAAATATATCCAATAGAGTTGGGCCGAAAAGTTCTTGAAGGTTTTTATATATTTCAGACGGTAATCCATCAGGGCCTGGTGTTTTATTGCTTTTTTGTTTTTTAATTGCTTCTATAATTTCCTGAAGTGTTATGTCCTTATTTAATATATTTTGGAATTCTTCCGGGACCTTTGGCAGTTCGGCATTCATAAGATACTGTAGTATTCTTCCTTCATTAATCTTTCCATCGTCTCTATAAAGGTTTTTATAGAATTCATATGTCACATGTTTTTTCTCCTCAGTCTGGTATACCATCTCCCCCACTTCATTGCATAGTTTACTAATCCATCTTTTATCTTTTTGTTTTTTTAGTCTATAAGCCAACCATCTCCCAGGTTTATTTGCCTGTTCAAAAACATTTTGTCTGATACTTTTTATTTTTTGTGCTAATTTTTCTTTTTCTATAATATTCAATTTATGTTTGTTTAAGTCTAATTGTCATTTTAGATCCCTACACTGCATTTTTTTTGTAACTTTGTAACTTTCTAATTTTTTGTGTTCTTCCTCTAAACTTTTTTGATACCATCTTTTCTTTTTATTTTCATTAGCCATGTATGCAATTGCAGTTCCTCTCATGACTGCCTTGGCTGTCTCCCATAGATTTTGGGTATTAGTCTCCTCTTTCTTATTTGTCTGGAAGAATATCCGCATTTGTTCTTCCATCTTATGCTTAAATTCTTTTTGATTTAAGATTGCTTTTTTTAAGGTCCACCTCCTTGTTGTCTTCTGTCCTTTCCATTTCATTATAATAGAATTGTGGTCTGCCCATGTATTGTTTCTATTGTATCTATTGTTACATCATCTACATCTGAATTTAGTTCTTTCGTTGTCCAGACCATATCAATTCTAGACCATGATTGGTGGTGGCCTGAATAATATGTAAATTGTTTTACGTTCAAATTTCTCTCCCTCCAACTATCCTGGATGTTAAGTTTCTCCACCATTTTAAAAAAAGTATCGGGTAATATTCTTCTAGTTCCTTTTCTTACATTTTCGCTTTTATAGTCTAATTCTCTATCTACAATTGCATTGAAGTCACCAATTAAACAAATATTCTCATATTCAATATCGCCGATAATCTTATGTAATTTCTTGTAGAATTGCCTTTGTCTCTCATTGGGGGCATAAATTCCTACCAGGGCAACTTTTTTTTTATTCAAGGAGATTTCAATCAGTATTCTACCTTCTTCGTCCTGATAAATTGGTTTTGCTGGAATTTTTTCCTTGACATATATCACTATTCCTCCTTTTTTCTGCTGTGAAAGAGATACAAATTTAATTCCTAACGTGGGGAAATTTAATAGATCTTGGTGCTGATTCTTTATATGTGTTTCTTGTAAGATTATTATGTCTAAATTTTTCTTACTAAGCCTATTCAAAATTTTGTTTCTCTTAGCTGGGGAGTTTAAGCTGTTTACATTTAGTGATAATGCTGTTAGTTCTTCCACATTACTGCCTATATTTTGATCTAGTCGTTCTCATCAATCTATCTTCTTTAAGTTCTTTATGTCTACTTTCATCGTCATTGCCATTATTCATTTTTTCCTTTTTCTCAGTTTCCGGTTCTTTGCTTTGTATTTCTCGTGCCTTTCTGCTATGTCTTTCTGTAATATCTTCTTCTCTTAGTTCTCTTTCTTCTAGTTCATCTTCGCTACCTAGATATTGCTGAGAAAACTCTTCTGCTTTATTTATCGTATCCAGCCTGTATCTTTTTTCTTGCCAAATCACCAGGATCCCTTCCGGCATCAACCACCTAAAATTAATATTTCGTCTTATTAGTTTCGATGTGATGTGTTGATAAGGTCTTCTGAGATCTCTTACCCTCCTGGGGACTTGCTTAAGAACTGTTAGTTGTTTTCCTTTATATTCTGTTGGGTCATCTCTAGTTCTATGCAGGATCTCATCCCTGACTGACTTCTTGATGAATCTATTATGCACTTCCTTAGATAAGTTATTTCTTCTTGCATAATTTGTGTGTATTTTATATATTTCATCTATCTCATTTGCCATCTGTTCTTTCTCGATTTCTAAAGCTCTCGCTAACATATCTGTCATCATTTCTGGGACATCCTCCCCCTTCTCTTCTTTCACGTTCTGAAAACGTAAGTAGTGATCTGCTTTCTCTGTCTCTAGCAAGATGACAGTTTTTTCCAATTCTTTATTTGCTTGTGAGAGTCTTTCGTTCATTTCATCTACTCTTCTTTCCTCCTTATTCATTCTATCTTCCATTTCTAATAGTTTCTGTTCATTTTTCAGTATTTGTTGTTGGAAGCATTCAAATTTCCCATCCATTGCTCCCATCTTCTCTTTGAGTTCTCCGGTGTCATTCCTTATTTCGCCTATTTCTTTTTTCAAGTCTTCATGGTTTCTCAACATGACCTCTTGCATAGATTGTAACATTGATTGTAGGTCTTTAAGTGAGCCTGCTCTTTCCCTTGGCATCATTTCTTCTATTGATCTTTGCCCTGCTGGGCTTAGATCCGCCGATGTTATTTGAGTTATCTGCTTTCTTCTAGTCTTAACTCCTGTTAAGTTGGGGATGCTTGTCATCTTTCGGAGTGACGTCAACCAGCCCTCCCACTTACATACAATCTTTGTCTTTTCTTTCACCATACCTGAAAGATTTGTTATTTTTCTAATATTATAGTCACTGATACCTTCCTTATATCTTAACAATGTTATGTTCTGTTACTAACACAATATCAAGCCTCTAACACTAGTGCTTTAATATACAGTAATTAACAGGCTAAAGTATTTATCAATTTCAAATGCTCATATACCACTGCAAATCTAATTTATCTAAATAGTTATATATAATAATAGTATAACAGTTGATTCATCCAAATATTATAGCAAGTGTTCAATTCATTGGCAATACAGTCCAGGTTTTACAATTAATCTCTTGACAGTTATAGGGATTGATGTGATCAGCAAGGTAGACAAATAAATGATTTTTCTCACCTTCTTTAAATTTCAACCTTTTATGTCTAGTTAATCTCTTCCAGTTCAATCATGTAATAGGTTATATTCAATTAATTCTTATTTGCCTGAACCCTCAATTCAACTACAGCTTGTCCTTTTTATTTTTTGGAATGGTTTTAGGGCGGTTTCTTTACTTTATTTCTATGCGTGTTTTCTTCTTAACTTGTAGGTGTCTCTCTTCCCTCACTTAATATCAATCAGTCCTCCGTTCTTATTCAAAATGTCCGCTCTCTCTGCTCAGTCAGCACTTTCACTTTTCAAGGTTTTAATTTTCTTCTTAGCTTTGTTGAAAGGGCCAGAAGGAGAGACCCCCTTTTATCCGTTAATCCTTTATAGCTTATGAATCTGTTGCTTTATAGCTTATGAATCTGTTGCCTCCCCCCCCCCCATGTTCCTTATTGCCGCTATCTCACAGGGGAGGTAGTTTAACCCCTTTCGCTCTGGGGCTTCTCTTCTCTTCTTTCCTTCTTTGAAATTCTCCGGAATGATTTAACGCTCCGGATCACTTAGAAAGGCTTGCTGGGTACTCACATCACCAGGCTTGTTGTATCGTTGTACCGTTAAATCACCGCTATCTTTGTCCAGCTGACAGCTGTTATTTCTTCATGGCCGCCATTCTGGGCCATCTCCTTCTCCCACTCGGCTTCTCCGAGGCTTTCCTGCTTCTTATAGTTCGGACCGCCGTCCGAGACCGCTCTGCTGGGCGCCTCCTTTTCCAATCTCCCTCCAAGGGATTGGGGGCTTTAAAAAGCCCACCAGGCATGGGGAAGTGGCTGCGGAATCGGCGCACTTATTCAGAGCGCCAATGCAGCCATTCCGTTCGGCAGCTGGCCAATGAAATTAAATTGTTGGACACATCTCTGTATTTTTAAATTCAGAGACTAGAAAACAAATTGATGTTGCAATGTGCCTTTCTTATTCCTATTCCTGAAGTTTAAATGAGATTCTGATTGCTTACTATGGCCTTGTTGTGTTGGCTATGTTTTATTATGTAACCTTTATTGAAGGCAAGCTAAACTGTCAGAGAATAAAATAGTTTCCTATGTTTGGTTAGGGGATCCTTTAGGTAGTGGTGTCTTTGTTTTTATCCAGTTAACTAAATAAGGAGAAAAACTATAATGAGGAAATATGGGATGCATCATTTTTTAGGACTAATTGTGTAGCTTCTGCTTCTCATTCTTTTGGGATACTGTACTGTACCTGGTAATAATGAATGGCAGATGTTACAACTATTTAAATCATATTTAAATTCAGGATCCTTTTCTTTTTTCTTTTTCCATGCCTTCAACTTCTTTGTCCTATTTTTTATTTCTTTGCTGTGGTCTTCATAATTTGCTTACTCTGAAAGGGAAGAGCTGGCTTAATCTAAGTCAACTACAATAAATCAGTTGGTTAGATCCAGGTATAATGAAATGTAGCTATTAATATATTAGCATTATGTTTATTTATTTGGGTTTTTTTCTGCTTTTCCTGAAAGAGTTCAAGATGGCTTATTTTATCTCTTATTTTTTATAGTATCTTCACAACAGCAACCTTGTGAGATAGGCTGAGTTAAGAGAAAATTCCAGGCTCAATTATCCAATCAGTTTCCATGGCTAAAATAGACAGAACCTAGATATTCATACACTTAGTCCAACACTATAGCCACTGTGCTGCACCACATCAGCAAAACCTTTGGAGAAAGTACATCAACTTAAAACATTACAGTTTTCTATTCTTTTATTAAATTAATACAAAATATCAAATATAGTTGAATTTCCAACAAATATCAAGCAACAAGATATCACAAGATACTCACCCAACTGGTAGAACCCTAAAGAGTTCTACATATTAGTTCTCATTGATTACACCTAAATTACTTCAGATAGCTAATTCAACCAAGTGCAAGCCATGATGGAGATGAGCTAAATGGCTTCATTAAAATATAGAAAAGCATGCCGGCACATTTGCTGCCCCAATGACCAACCCAGATTCTGCCCAAGGACGTACAGTAATGTGGTCCTTACAGCTTGTTGTTTGTCAAAGCAATTTACATGACTGCCCAATTAATATTTACACTCTAATGTTAAACAGCACAGAAATAACCCATGAAAAAAGAACATCACAAAACAGTACAAACAAGAGTAAATCATAGTCATGCTCTATACCCAAGCCATTGCAAAATAGGCTCACCCAGTGCCCTGGCCTGATACCCAGGGCAAGGGACAGAGTGTCAGTGGCCTTCTGCTGAATTTGGGCCATTCAGATCTCAGAGGGTATGTTGCTACAAAGGGCAGCCATTGTGATGGAAAGACATTCCTCTTGGGTCCTCTTGCTTCATAGCATGCCTACCTGTACAGACAGAATTCTTCAAAGAGTTAACAAGTCTCTTTTGTAAATCCAATATCAGAAAATTGTCATTTTCTTGGTTCTTTTTATTTGTATATACAGCTGATTTCTTTAGTGCCTCCAGTGTAACAGACAGACAGAAACTTTATTTCAGTCATTGGCCAATTAAAATACATTCAATAAAACAAACAAAACAAAATTAACCCCTAACATGAAAGACAGTTGACAACCATTTGTGGGCAAAGTTTAAACATATTGTAGCAGAATTTTGAGATAGATTTCTCCTAGCTGTCCAACAAATAATGCAACTACAATTTATTGGAGTGCTCTGAAAAGTTGGTTTAAAAAGGGGTAATCAAATGATGGTGAATGTTCTTGTAGAACTGGAAATACAAAAGAAGATGGGCTGTGGTTTCTATGCTGACTGTATCCCAGGGGCAGTACTGAGTTTCATAAGTGGTTTTCCTATTTTTCGTTTTCAAAATACAGTATTGGCCAAAATTGTGGAAACCTTTTGGGAAAAGTGTACAGTAGAAATGCCACCTTTGGTTAAGTTTCCACCAATTTTTCTTCTAATTTCTTTATAACCGTAGCCTTGTTCACTTAATAATACTATTTTACATCGCTTTCTGGGCAACCAGTCAACTCTTTGCACCATTACTTTAATTTTATTATGTTTTACAAGCTCACTAAATGAAAGGGGGGAAAAAACAACCAACTTGATAGCGATCACATAACACACTGACAAATGTTCTCCTCTCAGCTTCAATACATGACATCAATAACTGAATCCTACTGTGATCTGATTGGCTCATTGCCAAAACAAGATGACACCTGATTGGCTCTCTAAACACTCATGCTCATTGGCTACAATCAGATGAAGGAAAGCAACCTGATATCAATCTAAGCAAGTTGTGCTTCCTTTTTCTGGTTATTTGGCTATAACTTTTCATAGAATATAGTACAGATAATTGAACAAACTTTGTGGCATTACATTCTTGATTAAATTATCTTTCCATTGATATATAATTTTATGGTACTACTCCAAAAAAAAGTGCTGTTATTAGCCATCAAACCTCAAAAATACACTTTTCCCAAAAGGTTTCCACAATTTTGGCCACTACTGTAGCTATGGGGAGAGTATTAAATTGGGCTAAAGAATTTTGGGACTGTGATATGATGTAAATATGAAGCTGATTTAGACGCTAATATTTGGGTATTTACAATTATATTGTGAGAAAAAGTAGGGATTTCTGTTTGGTTTTCGGTATCTATGATCATTTGCCTTAATAGTGATTTAGCTTGATCTGGCCCTAAAGTTAAGATGGCATCACTGTCATATTTGCTCAGTTTCTTTTAAATAACTGTTTTGCAAGAAGATTTAAAGTTGTCTGTCAATATTAGATGAACCAGTTCACTACAATTGTGGTATAAGTTTTAGCCAGAAGATATATTTATCCAGAGATTGGATTCAAGATTAGGGACTCTTGCTTCCCGCTGAAGTACTATATTTGAACACAGCAGGTAACCTGGGAGATGCTACTTAAACATTTCATTTGAATTCTTTCTAACTTTATCATGTTGTTATATAGTCCCTATATAGCAGGTGTGCTTGGATTTTAGCTGCAAACAACTTAATTGTAGCAGAAATAAACTGTAGTCCTCTGGAAAAATAATACATTTAAATAGTTGATACAGAATTCTGTGCAGGATACAGGATACATAATCAAGTTGGAAATTTTTGCTTCCTGAAGCTTGAAAAACTATCCCTAATTATCTAAAGATCTTAACCTGCTCAATGTACTGCCCACCTAAATTCCAGCTTCTCTTTTGATCATTTGGAGAAAGGTGAGAGTCTTGGAATCATTTATTTTTAGTTTCTCCTCTAGGCAATAATGTATAAGTGTTCTCAAGACTCTTTTAAGGCCAATGGGAGTCAATGACTGTTGTGTCCTGAGCCTTGCTGAGTCAATCAGCAAGACACAGGCAACCTGCAGGATAACTGCAGAGGCCCGGGCAGACCACGTGTTTGCCCGGGACCGGTTGTATAGACCCGGGCAGCCCATAAGTTGCCCGGGACCCAGACAGGCTGTCTCCAGCCTCGTGCGCATGCGCGAGGCGGGAGAATGGCCTGCATTCATTGGTTGAGCATCCCCTTGCAGGGGAAGTATAAAAGGGCATGTTGCCATTTTCTCCTTTGCTTCTGTTCAGTGCAAGCACAAATAAAGAACATCTTTTTTGCACAAACTGCCTCGTCTCCGTGCCTGTGTCGAGAACAGAACATTGGCGATGAAGGTGGGATTCGTCGTGGGGAATCCCGAAGAACTGAAGTAGGCCTACTCACCCAGGCCAGGAAGAAGCGTGGCGTCCAGGAGGAGCAGCCGCCTGCCAGCATACATACGCTGGAGGCGGGCTTGGCTTCGTCGGACCCCTTCTTGATTCCTGATGGCGAGAGGCGTGGACGAGGCCATCGAGTTGAAGATGTCCAAGCTGGGCCGTCTGGGCGAATTTGACATCGCGCATCCTGAACGCTGGAGCTCGTATGCAGCTCGCATTGAAAATTACTGTCGAGTAAACAAGATCCAGGAAGACGGCCTAAAAGCGGCTACCTTGCTTTGTGTGTGTGGACAAGAGACATTTGAAATAGCAGAGAATCTTGTCGCACCAGCTGCCTTAGATTCAATCGATTATGCCGATTTAAAAAAGATGCTGTGAGAGCATTTCGAGCCCAAGCTCTCGATCATTGCGTGGAGGCATAAATTCGAACAGAGGGACCAACGGCCAGGCGAATCGGCTGCAGAGTTCGTCGCGGCCCTGAGACAGGCTGCACACCCTTGCGTGTTTCACGACTTGGAGGAAAGGCTCCGAGATAGACTGGTGTGCGGGCTGCGAAGCCGCAAAGTACAGCAGAAACTGTTTGCGAGGATGGACGTCACCTTCCAAGACGCTCTCAGAGAGATCGCAGCAGAAGAAGCAGCCGGCGTCGTCGTGAAGGCCTTGCGGTCGTCGAAGAGTCATCCAGAGACCGTCCCGATCCACCAGGAGGCCGCCTGTGAGGCTTCGGGGGAAGAGTCCGAGGAGGACGAGGTGGACAATATCCAGCCTGCGACGGAGAGACGGCGACCGGAGCGGAGGGGGCCACCGCCTGCATCCCCTCAATGTTTCGGCTGTGGAGGACGCCACAGGAGGATCGACTGCCGGTTCCGATCCGCCGTCTGTCGAGCATGTGGAAGGCAAGGCCACATTGCATCGGCCTGCATGGGCCACCCTAAGAACAGGTCCCCAGAATTGCCTCTGAAAGGTACCAAGGTCCCCAGCCAAAACAGGGTGGGGCTTAGCGCATCTAGGAGGGGGGTGTTCAAGACAGGAACGCATAGGCCCCTCAAGAAGAAGCTCAGTCTTGATGTGAAGTTGCAGGGAGTTCCCCTGGCTATGGAGCTGGATATAGGCTCCGCGTTGTCCATTATTTCAATGGACACCTTCCATAAGATTTGCTTCCGGAGTGGCTCTCGAGTAAAGCTCAGGCCTTCCAACCTTGTCCTTACTGATTTTCAAAACATGAGAGTAAAAGTAAAAGGGGAAGCAACGGTCAGAGTACAGCGAAAGGGTTTCATGGGTGCATTGGATGTGGTCGTTGTCGAGGGGGACAGAACGAGTCTTATTGGACTCGACTGGTTCGAGGCACTTGGAATCCAGGTGACCGGTCTGAACCAGCTGCAAACTGCTAGTCTTGCGGGTGTCTGCAAGGAGTTTGCAGATGTGTTCAGCTCGGAACTTGGATCGTACAAGGGGCCTCCCATTACATTAAAATTGGACCCAAGCATTACACCCATAAGGGTCAAGCCTAGGAGGGTGCCCTTTGCATTAAAAAACAAGATTGATACCGAGTTGGACAAACTGCTCCAACAGGGCATCCTGGAACCGGTGGATTCTAGTCCATGGGAAGCCCCCATAGTAACTCCCTTAAAATCCAATGGGGAAGTCTGTATTTGCGCGGACTACAAGTGCACGCTGAATAAGGCATTACAACAGCATGCTTATCCGGTGCCCGTGGTGAGCCAAATTCTGGCCTCCCTGAAGGGAGGGAAGTACTTCGCTAAGCTTGATTTGGCTCAAGCATACCAACAATCGCCGGTTGACGAGGCGACTGCTGAAGCCCAGACCATAGTCACGCACAGAGGTGCGTTCAAAGTAAAGAGGCTGCAGTTCGGGGTAAATGTAGCCCCTGGCATATTCCAGAGGGTGATGGAGCAAACGCTCCAAGGGATTCCTGGGGTCTGCCCCTATTTTGATGATGTCCTCATTGCAGGAGAATCATCAGGAAACTTAGCCGAAAGGCTGAGGGCTGTCTTGTTGAGGTTCCGCCAAGCTGGGCTGAAGCTTCAGCAGGACAAGTGTCAGATCGGTATGCCATCCACCGGGTTTTTGGGGTTCCGCATCGATGCAGATGGCATCCACCCCGCAGAATCCAAATTCAAGGCCATCCAATCGGCCCCTAGTCCCCAGTCAAAAACTGAGCTTCAGGCTTTTTTGGGCCTCTTGAACTTTTACCATTCCTTCCTCCCAAATAAAGCTGCTGTGGCTGAGTCGCTTCACAGGCTCTTAGACAAACAGGCTCTGTGGACATGGACAAGCGTCCATGAGGAAGCCTTCTCAAAGGTCAAAGCCTTATTATCTTCAAATGCTGTACTGGCTCACTTCAATGAGAAATTGCCAGTGTGCATCGCATGTGATGCATCCCCTTATGGAGTAGGAGCAGTACTAAGCCATCTCAAGGAAGATGGAACACAGGTCCCCGTGGCCTATTATTCCAGGACCCTCTCATCTGCAGAGTGAAATTATGCCCAGATTGACAGGGAGGCCTTGGCAATAATTTCAGACATAAAGAAATTTCATGATTTCTTGTATGGACGCAAATTCACAGTCTATACAGACCACAAGCCTTTGCTAGGGTTGTTCACAACCAACAAACAAACTTCCCAGATAATATCTCCCAGGATGCTGAGGTGGTCCATGTTCTTAGCAGCATATGATTACACACTGGTTCACAAACCAGGTACCGAGATGGGCCACGCAGATGGCCTAAGCAGGTTACCTCTTAAGCAAATAGAGGCAGACCCTGCTCCAGCTGTACATATTCTGTCCATTCAGGACTTACCAGAATCTCCCCTCAATGCTAGGGATGTGGCTGCAGAAACGGCCACTGATCACATGCTTGCACGCGTGCTGACATGTGTGTTGTCAGGATGGCCTGACACGTGTCCGGGTGCTGAATTTCAGAGTTTCTGGCGCAGGAAGCACGAATTGTCCACATTTAAGGGGTGTATCCTGTGGGGCAATAGAGTACTCATTCCGGCCTCATTGAGGACTAGAGTCTTGCTCTCTCTACATGAGGGACATCCGGGAATAGTGAGGATGAAGGCGCTTGCGCGCAGCCATCTATGGTGGCCTGGTCTCGATAAGGACATCGAGGCCCAGGTTCAGGGATGTCAAGTGTGTCAGCAATCACGGCCAGAAATGCCCCAGGACCCTGTACATAGGTGGGAGGAGACACTCACTCCTTGGTCACGCATTCATATTGATTATGCTGGGCCCTTTCAGGGGCAATTCTTCCTCCTCCTTGTGGATAGCCATTCCAAATGGCTAGAGGTCGTTCCTGTGGCCTCTACTACTACTGCCAGGACCATCCAGGTGCTCAGAGGAATCTTCACTACCCATGGGCTTCCTGATGTTTTAGTGTCAGACAATGGTCCACAATTTACCTCTTCTGAGTTTCAGGCATTTCTACAAGCCAACATGATCCGGCATGCCACATCTGCTCCTTTCCATCCTGCCACCAACAGTCAGGCTGAACGCATGGTGCGCACCACTAAAGACACATTAAAGAGAATCACTCAAGGATCCTGGCATCACAGGTTAGCTGATTTTCTTCTCACACACCGCACCACACCATGCAGAGCCATGGGAAAGAGCCCAGCTGAACTCACTGGGGTCGCAGACTCATCACAAAGCTGGACAGGCTTCACCCAGACCGGGTGGCTTCACAGGTGTCGCAGCCGCGGACACCTAGGAGACTTCAACTGGGTGACCCGGTCTGGACTAGGAACTATGGACAAGGGCATCCCTGGGTACCTGCTGTCATCTCTAAGGTTTCGGGGCCGCTGTCCTACGAAGTGGTCTTGGATGATGGGCGTGTCCTCCGGCGCCACATTGACCAGCTGCGTTGGCGGCTGCCGGGCCGGCATCACTCCCCTGACTCCGCTCTCGGGGGGGAGGGGGACCCCAATTACGATTGTGGATCACAGTCTCCCCTAGCAGAGGGGTCTCCAAATGTCCCAGATGAAGGTCTGGCAATGCAGGCAGATCCTGACTCTGGCATAGAAGCAGGGAGTTCTGCCATGGAGGCGGCTCCTGACTCTGGCAGAGGTCCCTGGTTGAGGGCAAATGGCCATAAATCGGCTACTCAGGGCACCCCTACTGCTGGCCTTGGGCCCGACGGACATTGCTCCCAAGGGGAGTTCCAAAGGGTTTTGGGGAACTCCACCCCACCAAGGAACTCGGGGAACTCGAGGAAATCTGGTTTGGGTTTAGCAGACCCAGCCAGTCAGCAGTTAGGGGGAATCCCTGAGTCTTCTGGGCGACAAAGTCCTGGTTTGTTGTACGCAGACCGCGAGTCAGCACTCCAGGCACCAAAAGCAAACCCCCCACAGGTCAGCACACCTGGCCCTAACCTTGATCCGCGAAGATCGGGGCGGATTAAGGCCCTGCCTAAATACTTGCAAGAGTATGTGCGGTCCCTAGAGGGGACTTGTTACCAAAACCTAAAAGACCGTGGGTTGATTTGAATCCACAGGGGACCAGGTTACCCGAGGGTATCGGGAACTGCCAGGTGACATTTGCTGAATGTTACATGGTACTGATATAGCTGCATGTGCCAAATATTACATGGTACTGGTATAGCTGCGTCAGTGTTGTCCCAACTTAGGGGGGAGGGGTGTTGTGTCCTGAGCCTTGCTGAGTCAATCAGCAAGGCACAGGCAGCCTGCAGGATAACTGCAGAGGCCCAGGCAGACCACGTGTTTGCCCGGGACCGGTTGTATAGACCCGGGCAGCCCATAAGTTGCCCGGGACCCAGACAGGCTGTCTCCAGCCTCGTGCTCATGCGCGAGGCGGGAGAATGGCCTGCATTCATTGGTTGAGCATCCCCTTGCAGGGGAAGTATAAAAGGGCATGTTGCCATTTTCTCCTTTGCTTCTGTTCAGTGCAAGCACAAATAAAGAACATCTTTTTTGCACAAACTGCCTCGTCTCCATGCCTGTGTCGAGAACAGAACAATGACAAAATTAATTCATCATCAGCTAACAATAATAGATTGATATATCTATGGCCTAATTTAAGAGGAAGACAAGTCGAGTTACTTAAGTGAGGAACTAATAAACGTATATGTAAGGATCTGCCTCAATCAGTCCTCCCAAGAAAGCAGAACTCTTGAAATGAATATCATTTCTTTTATTGGGAGATGTTGACAGCAGGAATAGAAGGCAGGATCTGAGGTTTTCCTGCGCAAAACAATGGGTCAAAAGACTCAATAGTAACCCCACCCCAACTGTCCATCCAGATGGTTCAAACAGGCCAATCTGCAAGTGTGAAAACGCTGTGGGAACGGGGCGATAAGGCGCCACTTCCAAGGCTGTTAGGTCTCTCTGTGCCATTTCTTCTGTGCTCGGAGATAAGGCAGATGGCCAGAGGCACATTCCATTCTCACCCCAATGGAGAAACATCAAAGAGGATAGAGCAAGGAACAGAGTGAAAGGAAATACACATCAGCTACCCCAAGCTTCCCCCTCCCCCCCAGGAGAATGGCAGAACCTGAAAAGAACAAGAAATCCCATGCCCATAGAAGGACATGGTTCTGACAGTATATTAAGTAAATAAAATAAAATTTGAGCCAATCCCTGCCTAATTACTCTTGTTATTGGTATTTGCTTTGTGACATGTCCTTGACTATTGTACCTGACCTTCAATCTTGTGTTCTCATATATTTTGACGAGCATCAAAAATACACATTTGTCGAATTTTCCGTAGTTATCCTCTCTAATTGATGAGCAACGTGCTGACATAACAATGCCCAAATATTTTATTTTAGTAACTACTTGTATTCCTAATTTTTCCCCAAGATTTTCTTTTTGCGTGTTAGTCATATTTTTTGCTATGATCTTTGTTTTATTTCTATTTATTTTCAAGCCTGCCACCTCTCCATATTCCTCCAATAGTTCAAAAAGCTTCTGACCTGATTGCACGGGATCTTCCAAAATAAATACTAAATCATCGGCATATGCTTGGAGTTTATATTTTTCCTTTTTAATCTCAAGCCCTTTAATTTGCTCTTCTTGCCTTACAGTCCTAGCTAAAATCTCCAATGTATATATAAACAATAATGGCGAGAGAGGACACCCTTGTCTTGTACCTTTCTGAATATTGAATTTATTGGTGGCCTCACCGTTTATTATAATCTGGGCATTCTGTTCGGAATATATTGCAGCTATAACATTTAAAAAATTTTCTCCAACATCCATTAATTTCAGTTGTTGGATCAGAAATAGCCAATTAACATTATCAAATGCCTTCTGTGCGTCCAAAAATAAGAGTGCCATTTGGCAATCGCTATGTGATTCGTAGTATTCCAATATGTCTAAAATTGTCCTTATATTCCGCTTAGTCTGCCTATTTGGGAGGAAGCCATTTTGGTCACTATGTATGAAGTCAATTAAATAATTTTTAAATCTCTCTGCCATTATTGATGCGAAGATCTTATAATCGACGTTTAGTAGGGAGATAGGCCTATAATTTTGTATCTGTGTTCTCTCTACATCTTCTTTTGGTATTAATACTATATTTGCCTCTAACCAGGATTTAGGTATTTTTGCCTCAGTTAAAACATCATTGAAAACTTCTAATAGGTGTTCATTAAGTACATTTTGGTGTTCTTTATATAATTCCGCTGGTATTCCATCTGGGCCGGCCGCTTTATTAATTTTTTGTTTACTTATAGCCGTAGTTATTTCAATCATACTTATTTCCTCATTTAACATTATTTTTTTTTCCTCTGGTATCTTCGGTGTATCTGTCTTTTCCAAATAGTCTATTATCTTTTCTACACTTTGTCCCTCACTCCTCTTATATAAATTTTCATAATATCTTTGAGCAATTCCCCTTTTAATTATCTCATCATGTTGAATCTCTCCTTCCTCATCTTGCAAATTAACAATCTGTTGCTTCTCTTTCTGCCTTCTCAGTTTATACGCCAACCATCTTCCAGGTTTATTCGCGTGTTCAAAATTATTTTGCTTGGCAGCCTTAAGTTGTTGTGCTAACTTTTCCGAGTCTTCTAGACAAAGTTTGTGTTTAATTAATTCCATTTTACTTTTCAAACTTTTATTATTTAGGTCACCCTGATATTGTGTTTCAGCCTGCTTATATTCTTCTTCCAGTCTTATCCTGTGTTGTTTTTTTTCCTTATTTCTCTTGGCCATATATGAGATTGCAACTCCCCTCATGTATGCTTTAGCTGTATCCCAAGTATTCTGCAAAGATGTATCCCCATTCTTATTCGTTTGAAAGAAAAAGTGCATTTCTTTCTCCATCTTTTCCTTAAACTCTTTTTCTCTAATAATCACTCTTTGAAGAGTCCATCTTGGCCGGCTCCGTTGCCCTTTCCAGCAACAACTTATAGGATTATGGTCCGCCCAAAGACTAGGTTCTATATTAATTCCTTGAATTTCCGAATCTAATTTTTTTGAAAGCCATAACATATCAATCCTGGTCCACGAGTTATGTCTATTAGAGTAATATGTATATTCCCTTTTATCTATATTTCTTTCCCTCCAAGCATCTTGCAAATTAAGGTCTGTGCACATCTCAAAAAAAGTTCTGGGAAGTATTTTTTTGTTTCCTTTCCTTGCCCCATTACTTTTATGGTCTTTTGTTCTATCTACTATGGCATTGAAATCTCCAATCATACAAAACCCATCTCCCTCTAAGTCGCTAAGCTTGCTGTGTAGATCCTTAAAAAAAGATACTTGGGCTCCGTTTGGTGCGTAAACTACGACAATTATTATATTTTTTTTGTTTAGATTAGCCTCAACTATCAAGATCCTTCCCTCTTTGTCCTTATAGATTTGTTTGGAAGCTATCTCCTGTCTAACATACAATGCAATTCCTCTTTTTTTTTTTTTCTCATCTAGTGAGATGTATAGTCTTCCTAATTTGGGTTGCTCTAATAGATACTTTTGATCATTTTTTATATGAACCTCTTGTAATATAATGACATCCGCATTTAATTTAATAAGTTTACTAAAAACTTTCCGCCGTTTTACTAGTGAATTCAAACCCCTAATATTCGTTGACCATATCCTATACTCCTCTCCCATTAACTTGTTTCTGTCGTGCCTTAGTGCTTCGAGTAATCCTTATTTCCTTCGACTCCTCAAGGCTTCTCTCCTGTTGTCCTAATCCATCTTGTCCTCCTCCCCCTTTTACTTCCTCTATACCCTGCTCTGTCCCTCTTTTATCCATCATACGTTCACCTTCTCCTTTTTCAACCATCGCATTTCCTTCTCCATGATCTCCCAGCTCTTCCTCTGAGATACAGTATTGTCTATAAAAGTCTTCAGCTTTCTCCAACGTATCCAACCTGAATCTCTTCTCCTGCCAAGTCACGATAATCCCCTCTGGTGTTAACCATCTGAAGTTCACATTACTTTGGTGCAATCTGGACGTCAAAAATTGATAGTTCTTCCGTAGGTCTCTCATTCTTTTAGGTATTTGTTTTAGCACTATAATTTGTTTCCCTCTGTACTCCAGCTGTTCATCACGTGTCTTGTATAATATTTCATCTCTAATTGTCTTTTTTATAAATTTCACGTGAACTTCTCTAGGCAAATTATATCTTCTCCCATAATTTGTCTGCACCCTATATGTCTCGTCCATTGCAGCAATCATCTTCTCTTTATTTATCCCAAGAGCTCCCATCAGTAGGTCTGCCATCTTATCCTGAAGGTCTTCCCCTCTCTCCTCAATGACGTTTTGGAATCTGAGATAATAAGCTGCCTTTTCCGCTTCCATTAGCATCACCGCTGTCACTAATTCTTTGTTAGCCAAAGTTAGATTTTTATTTATCTCTTCAACCTTCTTCTCCTCATTATCCATTCTTTGTTCTACTTCCAATAGTTTCTGTTCATTTTTTACGATTTGCTGTTGGAAGGCCTCAAATCTTCCATCCATTGCCTGAATCTTTTCTTTCATTTCTCCTGTATCATTCCTTACCCCTTCTAACTCCTTCTTGATTTCCTCATGATTCTTAAACATGGCTTCCTGCATTGCCTGCATCATTACCTGAAGGTCTTTAAATGAGTTAGAACGCTCCTTTTGAAGCATATCATCTAACAATTTCTGACTCATGGGGCTAGAGCTTTGTATTGTATTTTTTTTTTCCCCGCCAATCTTAGTCAGATTTGGATTACTTGCCATTTTTTGTAAACTTTTCCACAACTTACTGTTCCTCCAAAATAACCACTTTTCACTTCCCTCTTTTTTTCCTTCCACTTTTTGTCACTATCGTGGTCTGTAAATATAACTCTGTCAATATATTTCACGTTCTAGTACCACAGTGCCAGATGTTAGTTTTAAGCTTCCCCAATTTTTGTTCTAACTTGTAAGGTTATAGTTTAATAGTCCAATATTCCCTTCAGTCTCTCTTAAGTTTCCCTTCTCTTGGCAATCTTCTTTCAGAAACTGCCAATCATTGTCCCAATCCAGTTCCTTCTGTCAATCACTGTTCCTTCCCAGAGAAGCCACCTTTCATCAGCCGCTCCGCTCCAAGGTCAAAATCAAAAACCAAAAAGTCAAAACTCTCAAACAGATCTTCGGCAACAGTTAAGATAAAAAAAAAGTCACTGTCCCTTTAAGAAAAACTCTGAGTCTCGAAAACTTGCCTCCTGGCGTCCTCCTAATGGGGCCTTTTCCGGCCTCACTTCTTATCACTTTCACTCGCCGCCAGCTCACCGCTACTCCAACATTCTTTTTGCCAGGCTTTTGTTTCTTTGCAACCCCTTTAATTGCGTCTTCCAAGTCTACTCACAAAGGTTTCAGGAAAAAAACACTCAGGTCAGATCTGATACACTGTCGTTCCGCTGTTTCTTCGCTAGCTCCGTCCAGCTGTCATGTCACTCAGCGGCCATTACTGGTCGCCTTCTTCCCGGTCCGCTCGGTTCTGGGTTTCACCCACTTCCCGACGTCAGTCGCCACCAACGACAGAGCAGCAGGTCGCCCACACCTTCTGCCGCCCCTACGAGGCTTCTCTCGGCTCGAAAGAGCCCCACGAGCCTGGGATAAGCGATTGGAGATGCTGGAGAGATCGTTCGCACCTCCGCTCGCTCTGACAGCTGACCTAGACCTAGCTGACCTTGACCTAGACCGCTGGAGAAATCTACATCTTTCACTTCTAGGAAGAATCTCAGCGGTGAAAATGAATATTTTACCCAAAATTATCTTTCTATTCCAAAATATTCCAATCCAATTAGATAAAAAATTCTTTAAAGAGTTGAATAAGTTAACTTTAGATTTTGTATGGCAAGGAAGGAAGGCGAGGATAAAGCAAAAGGCTCTACAGGATGCTAAAGAAAGAGGGGGATTAGGCTTCCCGGATTGGGAGTTATACTACCAAGCGGCGGCCCTGACGTGGATCAGGGATTGGATAACATTGGAAAATAAAAGATGTTTACTATTAGAGGGGCACGATCTCCAGCAGGGCTGGCATGCCCACCTATGGACAGATAAAAGTAGGAACCATCAATATTTCCTGAGGCATAAAGTCCGGCAAGAACTAATAAAAAGCTGGAATATAGTTAAATGCCAACACTATACAAAACTCCCAGGCTGGTTCTCACCATTAGAAGCAGTTATATACCCCAACCTTTATAGGCAAGATAGGGTTATCATATACAAAGATATCCTGTCAGAGGAAGGATATCTAAAGCAAAGGCAAGAGTTGAGACAACAGGGGATTGCTTTGGAATGGTGGTCTTACCTTCAGATACAAGCAAGATACGTGAAAGACAAGAAAGAATGGGGAATTAATAGACAAGATACGGGGCTTGATAAAATATTATTAGGCCCGGAGAAAAAACAAATCAAAAAAATATATAAATATATGTTAGAATATAAATTATTTGAAGAACAAGTTAAAGAAACAATGGTTACCTGGGCAATAGATTTGGGGCACGCTATAAACATGGACCAATGGCAGCAAATCTGGGAACGTAATTGCAAAATTACATTGGCATCAAATTACAAGGAAAATCTCTATAAGATGCTCTTTAGATGGCACCTGCCACCGGCTAGGCTCGCAAAAATGTATAGTGGATACTCACCACTTTGTTGGAAGTGTAAAAGGGAAAAGGGTACTTTTTTCCATGTTTGGTGGGCTTGCAAAGAGGTACAGGTTTATTGGCAGAGGGTTTGGAATTGGATAACAGAAATGACGGGTCAAAAAACTCAATATAAACCAGAGATGCTATTACTTGGCATATTAGAAAAAAATATAAACAAAGATGAAATATACTTAATTATTCATGTAATAACGGCGGCAAGAATTTTGTTTGCCCAAAATTGGAAAACAAATGAAGTGCCTAGTGGAGATGCGTTAATAAGGAAAATTTTGTATTGCGCAGAATTGGATAAGTTGACGAAAGAATTAAAAAATCAGGAGGAAACAGAATACTATTTAAGCTGGAATAAATTTTACAAATGGAAGGAAAAAAAAGAAGGAAGGTCATTAGAAGGGATGTAAATAGAGGAAGAATATCTGAAATGTATAAAGTATGTGTATAATAAGGAATGTTTAGACAAAGATGTATGTCAAAGATGATACACTATGTTCAATGTTTTTTAATCTTTTTTTTTTTGTATTCAATAAAAATTATTTTGTTAAAAAATTTATTTTTTAAAAAAAAAATAAAAAAAAAAAATACACATTTGTCTACTGTGGTATTCTTTAATTTACGCCACAATTCAAATCTAAATACTGAATCAATAGCTGACCTAAAGTTAATAAAATGGTGCATAAAGGGATTGTCCAGATTCCTTTTAATTATTAAGACATCAGCCAGTTTCTTTTGTATCTCTAACATTTTTGTCCATGTCATTCTTGTAATCTCCCATTTTTAGACCCACTTTCAAATCAGTCACAATCTTATCAAGTAAAACTTGTTCTTCTTCTGTAACACTTTTTAAACATAAAGGCAGTGTCAATACTGTGACAAACAGAACTGAAGCCATTTTCGTTTTTGTCTTCATTGCCACATATTAGTTTAGAAATTTTAGCTAAAGGAAGAAGGGGGGGGAGGTGTAGTTTTCAGTTAGCCAAAACAACTTCTGTGTTTGAGAATTAAGGTCAACGCTGATAACATTTTGGCAGACTAAAGTGCTGGAAGGAGAGCCCACATTTTGAAACAATTGGTGAATGTGATTTATGACAGTAATTTGGGATGAGAAATGCAACTTGTAACTTTGTAGCCTGGGGGAGGGAAATTTAGTCTTGGGTTCACCCTTGTACATGCCAATATCTTGTTTCCCAAATAAAGGAGGAAAGAAAGAAATCCTTGCCTTGAAGTTCTTTTAAATGGTTTCATCTATCGGAACCATGACATTAGCCCAAGACTCCAAATTAATTTAAATTCATGGGGTCCTGAGCTCCAGTTGCCTACCCAAAGCCTTGGGAGAGTGACAAAGACTCAGGGAAGAACCCAAGATGGAGAAAAAGGAGGAACCTGTCACCAGCACCTTAACCACAGCGGCGGGTGGAGCGCAGGCCATTGCCCCAATAGAGTGTGTGGTTTCAGTGACTCCAGCGGTGGGAGCGAGACCAAAAGAACGGGAACACATCTGTTCATCAGAATGGACCCTGCCTAGTGGAGACTCTTGGCGTTCAGAGATGTCCCAGATGAAAAAGGATTCTGCAAAGGCAGTTGAAGCTGATTTTCTGCTGACTGCCTCCCATGAGTCGCACTCTCCTGATTGAAGAGGTGCTAAGCATGTGGCACCTTCAGAAGAGTTGGGTGAGTGGAAATACCTGACAGCAATTCGGAGCCAGTCAGTTGAGTGGTTGAGAGAGAAGTTTGAAGGACTGGACGTGGGAAATAAGGAGCAGGTCACCTGTCAGTTACTTGTCAGTGAGCGGGATGACAGATGCCCCCAAGATTGTCCCCAGTCTAGGAGAAGTCCCAGTCCCATAGCCAGGGCCAGGGCTGCCTCCCCACGACCAAAGCCACCAGCTTTAACTTCAAGTCCAGTGCGAAGTCCAGATCATCATCAGATTCGAAGATGGGTCCATAGCTTTACAGGTTGAAAAGGACATTCATGAAGTAAAGCAGGGGGGCAGGCCAGCAAAGGAATATGTGCATGAATTCCAAAGAGTGGCAGGGAGAATTGAGTGGTGGCCAGAGTGATCCCTGGTGCACCATTTCAAGAATGGCCTGGATCCAAATCTGTTCCAGGCTTGTGTCTACCATGGAATTCCCAACCACCTCCAAGAGTGGTATCGTGTGGCAGTGAATTTGGACATTGAATTAACCCATTACAAAAAACCACTGACTCCTGGACCTGGACCGAGACCAGACTAGACAAGACAACCACCTGCCCAACGAACCCTAGCAACTGGGATGTCTGAACCAAAAGCATCTTTGGGACCACCGATCAAATGTTTTAGATGTGGCCAGACGGGCCACCAGGCAGTGGTTTGTCCCGTTCCTTTTCCCCAGCAGAAAAGCATCTCAGCCCTTCCAAGAGAAAGGAAGTCCACCAGAGAGAAATCAAATTGGATTACTCAGGAACAAGTTACTCAAGTCACCTCACCTACTCAAGAGAAGGTCAAAGCCCCAGCTGAAGCTGCCATCACACCTGCTCCATATGACAGTGATGATGAGGGGGAGAATGACCCGATGGTGAATCAGCCTATTCCACCTTTTCCCCTCTCTGCCAAACTAATAGTCCCTAAGACAGGTGCTCAAATGGACTTACAGGTGTTGGTAGACTCAGGATGTTCACGATGCGTAATCAGCCTCCCAACTGTCCTTAAATTAGGCATCAGGGAGAGACAAATCTCCAACCCCATGAAATTTTAACAGGCAGATGTATCTTTAATGGGCGGAACCCTAATCAGTCACCTAATGGAGCCTGTGCAACTAGAGGTGGGGGAGCATTGGAAATTCATTCAATTTGTAGTGGCCCCAAAAATGACTGAAGCGGTGATTCTAGGTCTATCTTGGTTGGACAAGTGGAGACCCCTAATATGGTGGGAGAAAGGAATGAGATTACCCATAGGGCCAACACCCCCCAGCTCCTCCCACGACGCTAACGGGACAGCAGAACCTCCATCCGAGACACTAAAAACAGTGAAAAATCCCCTGCCAGGAGTGCCTCTCATTCCCAGCGAATACCGAGACTTGGCGGAGGTGTTTAGTGAGACAGAATGTGACATCCTGCTGCCCCATAGAACAAATGACTGTGCCATTGAGATTCTGCCAGGAGCTAAGTTGCCAAAGCCAAAGATGTATGCCATGACCCCCCTTGAAGTGGAAGAATTACGGCAGCACATTGATAAAAATTTAGCCAGGGATTTCATTGAACCTGCCAAATCCAAGGTGGCTGCCCCGGTGCTTTTTAAAGAGAAAAAAGATGGATCGCTTAGGCTCTGCATTGATTTTAAAGGTCTGAATGGGGTGAGTGTGGAGAATATGTACCCTCTCCCTTTAATGAAGGACTTGTTAGCCCATCTGGTGAAGGGGTGAATTTTTACCAAATTAGACCTAAGAGCGCCATACTAACGTGTGAGGATAAGAGAAGGGGATGAATGAAAAACTGCTTTCAACAGCCCTCTGGGTAACTATCAGTTCAAAGTTATGCCATTTGGATTACAAGAAGCTCCTGCCGTATTCATGCAGCTGATCAACCAGGTGCTACATGAACATTTATATAAAGGGGTTTTGGTGTATCTTGATGACATCTTAATTTATACAGAGACTATGACAGAGCATATAAGCTTAGTACGAGAGGTACTGAAAAAACTGCTAAACACTAAGCTCTATGCCAAACTTTCAAAATGCAAATTCCATCAAACACGTTCGGATTATTTGGGCTATAGAATTTCCAACAAAGGCATCGAAATGGCTCCAGCTAAGGTGAAAGCGGTGATAGAATGGCAGCCCTCAAATACTTGGAAACAGCTCCAGAGCTTTCTGGGTTTTGCTAATTTCTACCGCCAGTTCATCCCTTCATTTGCTGAGATTGCCCTACTCCTTACAGAACTATTGAAAACTGGAAAAGATCATGTCCAGATCATGTCCAGATCAGCCTCTGCACTGGTTGTTAGAATGCCAAACTGCTTTTGAGAATTTAAAAAGACTGTTTGCTGCTGAACCAATTCTAAAACACCCCAATCCTGAAGAGCAGTTTGTTATTCAAGCTGATGCTAGTGATGTGGCTGTGGGGGCAGTACTGTTACAAAATAATCACGAGGGGATTTTACGATCCTGTGCTTACACTTCAAAAAAATTCACTGACACAGAGCGGAGGTGGGCCACTTGGGGAAAAGAAGCCTTTGCGATTAGATGGGCTTTGCTGACATGGTGTCATTTCCTAGAAAGGAGCAAGGTGCCTTTTGAAGTATGGACTGATCACAAAAATTTAGAGGCATTGAAAACTCCCCGTAAACTGTCTCCTAAAGAAGTACGCTGGGCACAATATTTTAATCGTTTTAACTTCACCCTAAAATACATACCGGGTGGAAAAAAATTCTTAGCTGATGCCCTCTCTAGATTGCCCCAATACAAAAGCCAACACGAACAACTAATAGATTCTATTATGCCACCACCACCACATGTTATTTCTCAAATAAACCCTCAGAGAAAACAACACGTGAAATCCCCCAACCCGAACAATCCTTTGACAGAGAAATTAAAACAAGAATTAATAAATGACCAGTGGTTCAAGGACAATCAAACCATCCTGACCCATAGAGATGGATTAGCTTGGAAAGCTCCAGCGCAGCCACGGTGTTAAACAAGCTGGCCACTTTGGTTATTTAAAGACATTACACTTAATTAGAAGACAATTTTGGTGGCCGGGCTTAAAGAAGGATGTGTAAAAAGTTGTGCGGTTTGTGCTTCTATGAAAAGAATCCCAGGAAAACCTCCTGGGCTACTGCAGCCTGTTGCAGACCCTTCCCAACCATGAGAAGAGATCGCTATGGACTTTATAGTTGAATTACCAGAAAGTAAAGGAAATACGGTAATATGGACTGTGATTGATGTTTTTTCAAAACAAGCTCACTTTATTGCATGCTCAGGTCTGCCATCTGCCCAAAAACTGGCTAAGATGTTCCTCAAGCATATTTACAGATTACACGGCGCACCAAAACGAATAATTTCTGACAGGGGAGTCCAATTTACGGCAAAATTTTGGAAGGACTTCCTCAAATTGATTGGTTCAATGCAAGGACTGTCATCGGCTTTTCATCCCTGTACGAATGGGGTGGCTGAAAAGACTAACGCAATGGTGGAGCAGTACCTTAGATGTTATGTGGATTATCAACAAACAAATTGGACTGATCTGCTCCCTTTTGCGGAAGTGGCTTATAATAATACTGTGCATAGCAGCACCGGTCTTACACCATTTAAAATAGCCACTGGGAGGGATTTCATTCCGATGCCTGAATACCTCCAAGAACCTCCTGCCTCTCAGACTTTAGATCAATATGTGTCTGCTTGGAGAGATGTTTGGGACAATGCAAAGAAAGCTTTGAAAAAAGCCTCAGGGATTTACAAAAAGCAAGCTGATAAGAAAAGAGCACCACAGAAGTCTTTCTGTGTGGGGGGAAAAGTTTATCTTTCCACAAAGTATTTAAGACTTAAATTACCTAGCAAAAAATTGGGGCCAAAATACCGGGGACATTTTCCCATAGTGTGGATTTAAACCCTGTTACTGTAGAACTAAAATGCCCTCGTCTTTTGGGAAAAATCCACCCAGTATTTCACTGCAGTTTGTTAAAACCATTTAAGGAATTGACTCTGAGACCCCCCTCCCAAGAAAGCACTTGGTCCGCTTGTGGTGGCTGGAGAGACTTATTATGAAGTGAAGCGTATTGTTGATGCTAGATTATATAAAGGGAAACTGCAATATTTAGTACAGTGGAAGGGATATCCACTATTGGATGCTACCTGGGTGAAATCTACTGATGTAAAGGCTGATAGACTTATACGTAAGTTCTATGATAAACATCCGAACAAAGCAAGGGGGGATTCTTAACTTTTGTTCTTGTTTGATTTGCAGGATTTCTCCTTTCTTTTAAGGGGAGCCGAATGTCAACACTGTGACAAACAGAACTGAAGCTATTTTCATTTTTGTCTTCATTGCCACATATTAGTTTAGAGATTTTAGCTAAAGGAAGAAGGGGGGGGAGGTGTAGTTTTCAGTTAGCCAAAACAACTTCTGTGTGTGAGAATCAAGGTCAATGCTGATAACATTTTGGCAGGCTAAAGTGCTGGGAGGAGAGCCCACATTTTGAAACAATTGGTGAATGTGATTTATGACAGTAATTTGGGGTGGGAAATGCAACGTAACTTTGTAGCCTGGGGGAGGGAAATTTAGTCTTGGGTTCACCCTTGTACGTGCTGATATCTTTATATATATATATAATATTTTATTGATTTTCTCATTTTACAATTGGATATTTAAAAAGCAACATGATGGCTGGGTTAATCAATAGTTCAATAGTGTACATAAATCTTTAGTATAAATCTCATGTTACAACATCAGATATTTCCTCTCTTTTTCCATTAATATCTGTTATCTCATATTAGTCTAGTACAATTCTTATTGTTATCAACTGAATATAAACATCTTTGTTACAGTTATCAATAATTTTTAGCTTATACATATCTTAATTGTGTTTGCACTTAATCTTTGTATACAATCAATGTCCTGTTATTGCTTTTTTTCAGGCTTTAATTTCCCATCAATATTCAAAGTAACACTATTATTTATGATTTCCAAGTATTTTATGTCTAGGTGACCAAAAGTTTCCCTTTTGCCGATATCTTGTTTCCTAAATAAAATGTTCTTTAAGGAAGAAATCCTTGCCTTGAAGTTCTTTTAAACAGTTTCATCTATCAGAACCATGACAGGCAGATTTGCAATAGTGGCAAATATCTGTAGCTCGGGTGGAGGATGAGGGTGAAGGTTCGTTTTCTGAGCTTGAGGGTTGGTTTCTGAACGTTTCATTATCAGGCGAGGTAACATCTTCAGCAGTGTTTAGTGTATGTCTGGGTCAGTGTTCTACTTATATAAGGGCTTCAGGTGTGGAAGCGTCAAGTGAGGGTCCTGTGATGGACCAGGTGTGAATCATTAGAGAGAGGCTTGTGATGGGGAGGTACTTCAGGTCAGGGTCATTGGCCAGTATGAATTAGTGGGTCAGGAGTGAGTCATCAGTGGGAGGCTGGTAATGGGTCTTGTGATGGGGAGATTATATCAGGTCAGGGTCATTGAAAGTTGAACTGCCGGGGGGAGGGGCTTGAGTTTTGGTACTGTCGATTGATTTGGATTCTGAGGAGTTCATATGCTGGTTGTAGATCAATATGTCTGTTGATGGAACTGCTTGTAAAGTGCCAGGCTTTGATGAACTCCCAAGCGTGGCATGTGGTAGAGTGGCCAATGCTTTTAGTGTTGCTAGTGAACTTATATAAGTAGAACACTGACACAGACATACACTAAGCACCGCTGAAGATGTTACCTAACCTGGTAATGAAACATTCGGAAACCAACTCTCAAGCTCGGAGAACGAACCTTCACCCTCATAAAGGCAGATATTTTTAAAATTTACTTCTGGGTCCATTGTTCAAAAATATCCTTCAGTATGTCCAATGTTAAAATATTTTGCTTCATTATTTGTAACTCAAATTTAAGTGTTCTCCTTTAATTGTAATCTTTAGTTCCTTCATGTTCCCATTAATGTCTAATTTTTAAAGCCTTATGTTATTTTTAAAGATATCAAATCAAAAGAATTTTTCCATGGGAAGGATTCATATAATTAATTCCGAAACCTTATTTCAAATTTATCTGGACCCTTAGCCTAGTTGTAATTTTCTAAAATCAAAGTTTTAATCACACTTTTGCTCTATATTTATATTTATATATATAAAACATCATTAAACTTGTATTTAAACCTCAAGTCCTCTCCTTTTCTGGAGAGGAATTATGAAGAGCTAGTCTACTGGTCCATTGGCTAGCTCATCATTCTGCTGCAATCATCGGCTCCTCATTTCACAGAGCCACCTTCAGTCTGCTATTTTTTCCTTGAAGTTCTCTCCACCTAAAACTTTAATCATATATAGTGTACTAGATATTATTTATCCATAATATTTTGTGATGCATTGAAAAATAATAATTTTGGGTGCCACCTTTTAGTGTAACAAAACTACTTTAGAACATAGGAATAGAATTCTCAGCTAAAACAAACATCTTATCAATCCTAATATAGCTAATCAAATTGCCTCTTTGATCCTTTGACATTTTGCTATATAGTAGAACATTTTTGAAAACCATTATCCCCAGCAGTCAATGGCAAATCCTCCATTCCCTTTTCACTGAAGTGTCCTACCATTTTTTTCTCAGTAATGTGCTTCTCAGAAATTGTCTCAGGTGCAACATCCTATTGTTTCTCTGTATAATATTATGAAAAGTCACCTAAGTCTGCTATATGGCAATCAATATTTCAGGGCCAACTGCATAACAAACCACATTCTCCTATATCTGAATTTATATTTAGAGTGACACAGAGAAGTTTAGGGACCCCTGAGCCTCAACTGACTCAGCCTCTGCATAACACAAGGTTTGAGCTGACATCTTTCTGCAGTTTGAATGTACAATAAATTTAGTTCTTAATATGCAGTTGCTTATAGATTCAAAATTAGAAAACAAGAATGTTACAGATACAGAAGTTATGATTTGTGAATTTGATTTGTTGTTTGGGCTAAATAACTTTGATTTGATTTGATTTGAGGTGTGTCAGCCAAGGATTGTTTTGACTCTGATGTTTAATATTTCAATAATATTCTGGCAGCCCTGGAATTCACATGACAGAGATTCTGAAGACTCCATACTGAAGAGGATATTGAACTATTGGTTAAGACCAAGTTTTTTTCTTTTTTACAATAGAGTTCAGTATGTACAAGGAAGGCAGCAATTAATGCAACAACAGAACAGCATCTGATCCAAAAGGTTTCAGATTATTAAACATAGCTGGAAGCCTTGGGAGTGAAACAAGAGTAATGAGGAAGTCCGAATTATACTAGGAAGAAAAGAAGCTAGGAAAATAAAGAAGAAAAGAAAACAGAAAAAATAATTCATTGGCTTCTCTCTGCATGGTTGCCACTCTAGCAATAATCAAAGTGGAATTAAATACTGGATGGAAAGATTTTTGGGGAACATATATTCCTTGATTCATTAACTTTATTTCTTTTCATCTTTACCATATATTTGTTGTCTATGTATTTTTTATTAAATGAAGAGGACTCACACCTGTTGATATTATTAATGCTAAAAATATTCTTGGGATTAGAATATTCTGACCGAAAAATTTGTCATTCTGAAGATCTCAAACGTTTTCAGAGACAGATCTAATAGTGCTCAACTCCCATTCAGAAGATTTTCATGATAGTATCATTTGCTGTATAATGCATAGCTGTATTATCTGCAGTTATACCCACATACACACACATATATGATACAGAGAAACATCACAGTCTAGTTCGAATGTATACATATACATGGCGGGGGGGGGGGAAGAATCCTGCAAATTTACAAGACTGGTAGACTAAGGAACAAAGCTGTTACAGAATTTGGGTCAATATAAAAGGGAAAAAATGTCATTGCCATAGGTATATACTATAGGCCACCCAACCAAACAGAAGAAATAGATGAACTTTTTGCTAGTCAGTTAACTAAGGTATGTAGGAAGCACATTGTTATGTCCTGGGCCTTGTTGAGTCATTCAGCAAGGCTCAGAAAGGCTGCAGGAAGGTTGCAGAGACCCGGACAGACCACGTGTCTACCCAGGACCCAGACAGGCTGTCTCCGGCTTTGCGCACATGAGCATGGTGGGAGAATGGCCTGCAATGATTGGCTGTGCATCCCCTTGCAAGGGGAGTAAAAAAAGGCCAGTTGCCATTGTGTTCTTGCTTCTGTTCTGTGCCTGTACTTAATAAAGAGATCCTTTGTTGTGAACCTGCCTCGTCTCGATGTCTGCTTTGCAAGAACAGAACATTGGCGATGAAGGTGGGATTCACCGCATAGGAAGCCAAAGGAAAAGACGCTACGGCCAACTCACCTGAAGGCCGGAAGCGAAGAGAAGTGTGGCGTCCAGGAGAAGCAACCGCCTGCCAGTACGAAGACGCTGGAGGTGGGCTTGGCTTCGTGGGACCCCTTCTCCTTCCTTGCAGCGAGAGACGTCAAAGAGGCTATCAGTCACAACGATGTCCAAGCTGGGCCGTCTTGTCAAATTCGATACTTTGCACCCAGAACGATGGAGCTCTTACGTAGCTCGCGTTGAAAACTACTTCAGGGTGAATAAGATCCAAGAAGATGAATTGAAAGCTGCTACTTTGCTGTGTGTCTGTGGGCAAGAGACTTTTGACATTGCTGAGAACCTTGTAGCCCCAGCACCATTGGAGTCGATCGCCTATGCAGATCTAAAGAAAATGCTGCGTGAGCATTTTGAGCTCAAGCTTTCTGTAATAGCTTGGAGGCACCAATTCGAGCAGCGGGATCAGCGGCTGGGAGAATCAGCTGCGGACTTTGTCGCGGCTCTGAGGCAGGCTGCTAGGCCATGTGCGTTCCAAGACTTGGAAGAGAGGCTCCGAGATCGACTCGTCTGCGGATTGCGAAGCCATGAGATGCAACAAAAGTTGTTTGCTAGAGCTGATGTCTCCTTCCAAGATGCCCTGAGAGAAGTTGCAGCTGAAGAAGCAGCCGGCGGTGCGGTGAAGGCTTTGCGGTCTACCAAGAACACTCCAGCAGCAGTTCCCGTCCATCAGGAGGTCGTGCGAGAGGCATCTGGAGAAGAATCCGAGGAAGAAGAGGTGGACAAACTTCAACAGTCGGTGGAGAGAAGACTGCAAGAACACAGAAGACAAATCCCTTCGGTGTTTCAGCTGTGGGGGTCACCACAGGAGACCCGACTGCCGTTTTCATTCTGCTGTTTGCCGGGCATGTGGCAGGCAAGGCCACATCGCATCAGCCTGCATGGGTCACCAGAAAAACAGGTCCCCCAAAGAATTGCCTCTGAAAGGTACCAAGGTCCCCAGCCAACACAGGGTGGGTTTCTGCATATCCCGTAGGGGGGGTATTCAAAACTGGGGTTCACCGGCCCCTTAAGAAAAAGCTTCGCGTTGATGTAAGAGTGCAGGGAGTTCCCCTGGCTATGGAGCTGGACACAGGTTCCGCTCTTTCTATTATTTCTGCAGACACCTTTAAAAAGGTTTGTTCCAGGAGTGGCTCCCGAGTCAAACTTAGGCCCTCCAATCTCATCCTCACTGACTTCCAAAATTCACGAGTCAGTGTGAAGGGGGAGGCCATGCTTAGAGTACAGCATAAGGTATTTGATGGGTTGTTAGATGTGGTGGTAGTTAGGGGTGATCGCATGAGTCTTATCGGACTCGATTGGTTCAAGGCACTTGGGATCCAAGTGACTGGTCTTAATCATCTACAAACTGCCAGCCTTGCAGGAGTCTGTAAGGAGTTTGCAGATGTGTTCAGCCCAGAGCTTAGCTCATACAAGGGGCCTCCCATTGCTTTAAGGTTAGATCCAGCCATCACACCCATCAGGGTTAAACCAAGGAGGGTGCCTTTTGCTCTCAAAAGTAAAATAGATGCTGAGTTGGACAAACTGCTCCAACAAGGCATTCTAGAACCTGTGGATTCTAGTCCATGGGAAACCCCCATAGTGACACCATTAAAAGCCAATGGTGAAGTCCGAATTTGTGTGGACTATAAATGCACTTTAAACAAAGCCTTGCAGCAGCATGCATATCCAGTGCCTGTGGTGAGCCACATTCTGGCCTCACTGAAAGGGGGAAAAGTCTTTGCTAAGCTTGACTTAGCTCAGGCCTACCAACAGTTACCTGTTGATGAGGCAACAGCTGAGGCCCAAACAATAGTTACTTACAGAGGGGCTTTTAAAGTAAAAAGACTACAGTTTGGGGTCAATGTAGCCCCTGGCATTTTCCAAGGGGTGATGGAGCGAATGCTCCATGGTATTCCTGGGGTCTGCCCCTATTTCGATGATGTCCTCATTGCAGGAGAGTCATCTGGGAACTTGGCTGAAAGGCTGAGAGCTGTCTTGCTGCATTTCTGCCAAGCTGGGCTGAAGTTACAGCAAGACAAATGTAAAATTGGTGTAACATCCACCAAATTTTTAGGGTTTCGTATTGATGCTGAAGGCATCCACCCTGCAGGGTCTAAATTCCAGGCCATTCAACTGGCCCCAAGTCCCCAGTCAAAAGCTGAACTCCAGGCTTTTCTGGGCCTACTTAATTTTTATCATTCATTTCTCCTCCACAAGGCTGCAGTGGCTGAGCCGTTACACTGGCTCTTGGACAAGCAGACTCCATGGAAATGGACAAACGTCCATGAAAGGGCTTTTAAAGAAGTCAAGGCCTTGCTATCTTCAAATGCGGTCCTGGCGCATTTCAATGAGGAATTGCCTGTGTGCATCGCATGTGATGCCTCCCCTTATGGGGTAGGAGCAGTGTTAAGTCATCTCAAGGCTGATGGGACTCAGGTCACTGTGGCCTACTACTCTAGAACTCTCTCATCTGCAAAGCGTAATTACACGCAGATTGACAGAGAAGCCTTGGCAATAGTATCAGGCATCAAGAAATTTCATGATTTCTTGTATGGCCGCCATTTCATGGTCTACACTGACCACAAGCCCTTGCTGGGTTTGTTTACAACCAACAAGCAGACCCCACACATCATCTCCCCCAGAATGCTGAGATGGTCAATTTTCTTGTCAGCTTATGACTACACCCTGATTCACAAACCAGGGACAGAGATGGGCCACGCTGATGGCCTTAGTAGGTTACCTCTAAAGCAAATAGAGGCAGACCCTGCTCCTGCTGTACACATTCTTTCCATTCAGGAATTGCCTGAATCTCCCCTTAATGCTAGGGATGTGGCTGCTGAAACTGCCACTGATCACACGCTTGCACGCGTGCTGACATGGGTGTTGTCAGGGTGGCCTGACACGTGTCCTGGTACAGAGTTCCAAAGTTTCTAGCATAGGAAACATGAATTTTCTACATTCAAAGGGTGTATCCTGTGGGGAAGCAGAGTAGTCATTCCGGCCTCATTGAGGACTAGAGTCTTGCTCTCTCTGCATGAGGGACATCCGGGAATTGTGAGGATGAAGGCGCTTGTGCGTAGCCATCTTTGGTGGCCTGGACTCGATAAGGACATCGAGGCCCAGGTTCAGGGGTGCCAAGTGTGCCAATAGTCATGGCCTGAGATGCCCCAGGCCCCTGTACATAGGTGGGAGGAGACACTAACTCCATGGTCACGCGTACACATTGACTATGCTGGGCCTTTTCAGGGGCAGTTCTTCCTTCTCCTCGTGGATAGCCATTCCAAGTGGCTAGAGGTTGTTCCTGTATCCTCCACCACTACTGCCAGGACCATCCAAGTGCTCAAGGAATCTTCGCTTCCCATGGTCTTCCTGATGTCCTTGTTTCAGACAATGGTCCCCAATTTACCTCTTCTGAGTTTCAGGCTTTCCTTCAAGCCAACATGATCCGGCATGCTACGTCTGCTCCTTTCCACCCTGCCACCAACAGTCAGGCTGAACACATGGTGCGTACCACCAAGGAGGCATGAAAGAGAATCACTCGAGGACCCTGGCATCACAGGTTAGCCTATTTTCTCCTTGCACACCGCACCACACCTTGCACAGCTACATGAAAGAGCCCAGCTGAACTCCGCTGGGGTCGCAGACTCATCACGAAGCTGGACAGGCTGCACCCAGACCGGGTGGCTTCACAGGTGTCACAACCACGGGCACCTAGGAGACTCCAAGTGGGTGATCTGGTTTGGGCCAGAAACTATGGGCATGGACATATCTGGGTACCTGCTGTGGTATGCAAGGTCTCTGGGCCACTGTCCTACGAAGTGGCCTTGGATGATGGTCGTGTGCTTAGACGCCACATTGACCAAGTGCGCTGGAGGCTGCCTGGCCATGTTTCCGCTCCTGGCTCTGCTCTTGGGGGGGAGGGGGACCCCAATTATGATTGTGGACCACAGTCTCTCCACGAGGGCGCTTATCCAAATGTTCCTACACATATTCCAGGTGGGGGTCTTGCCATGGAGGTGGCTCCTGACTCTGGCAGAGGTCCCTGGCTAGGGGCAAATGGCCGTAAATCGGCTACTCAAGGTACTTGGTCTTGGGTTCGAGGGACAGTGCTCCCAAGAGGAGTCCCATGGAATTCCGGGGAACTCCACCCCACCAAGGGACTCGGGGAACTCAACCCCACCAAGGAACTCTGGTTTGGGTCTGGTTGATCCAGCCAGTCAGCAGTCAGGGGGAACCCCTGAGTCTTCTGGGCGACAAAGCCCTGGTTTGTTTTGCGCAAACCGGGAGCAGGCACTCCAGGCACAATTTCTAATCCCACACCTACAATCGCACCTGCACCTAATCTGGCTCCACGAAGATCAGAGCGGGTCAAGGGTCCTCCTAAGCATTTAGGGGAATATGTAAGATCCCTGTTCACTATACAGGAGGGGTATTAGTCCTCGCCATCTGAGGGGGTCAACAAAAACAATAATTGTAGGTTGCGGTGCGAATATTGTCAAAGAGTGAAGGTCCGTGGACTCCATTGGGACCTGAAGGTAATAGGTTGCAAGGAGTAAGGTGGACGGTATAACGTTCTAACCGGCCTGCCATGTTGTGTTTATGTGAAGTGTTAAACAATTTGCTTACTTATTGTTTAATCCAAGGGAGGAGGTGTGTTATGTCCTGGGCCTTGCTGAGTTATTCAGCAAGGCTCAGAAAGGCTGCAGGAAGGTTGCAGAGACCCGGAGAGACCACATGTCTGCCCAGGACCCAGACAGGCTGTCTCCGGCCTTGCGCGCATGCGCAAGGTGGGAGAATGGCCTGCAATGATTGGCTGTGCATCCCCTTGCAAGTGGAGTATAAAAAGGCCAGTTGCCATTGTGTTCTTGCTTCTGTTCTGTGCATGTACTTAATAAAGAGATCCTTTGTTGTGACCCTGCCTCGTCTCGATGTCTGCTTTGCAAGAACAGAACACACATCACAATAGTAATGGGGGACTTTAACTACCCTGACATCAACTGGGAGACAAACTTTGCACCGAGTGGAAGATTAAACAGGTTCCTGACAAACCTAGCAGACAACTTTGTCTCCCAAGAAGTAGAGAAGGGAACCAGGGGATCAGCCATATTGGACTTAATTCTCACTAACAGAGATGAAATGATAAAAGGTGTTGAAGCTAAGGAACCTTAGGGGGGGGAGTGATCATGCAATATTGGAATTCAACATTGTGCAAGCACAAGCAATAGAACATAGTCAAACTAGAGTCTTGGACTTTAAGAGAGCTAATTTCAATAAACTTAGAGCTTGGGAAGGATTCCATGTATGAGAATCCATGATGATTCCAAAATGAACTAAGGCTTGTGACAAAAGTAAAAAATAACAGAAAAAGCTTCTTTCAACATGTAAAAAAGAACCTCTAAGACTTCCCCCACCAACACTAACAGGGCAAGCCACTGTATATAATCAGAGAGCAAACCCTACTCCCTACCAGCACTAATGATCCTACCTAGTTTGGGTAATGAAATGTCTGCAAAAAACAACCAACCTCAGAGAGCATCAAGGAGGCCTCACATCATAATCTACTTGGACTTCAGTAAGGTATTTGATAAAGTAGACCACAACCTACTACTTGATAAGATAGAAAAATGTGGGTTAGACAGCATCACCACCAGATGGATTCATACAATGGTGGGATTCAAATATGTGAATAACCAGTTCTCTGTTTGGATGCCGCTTCTGGAAATCCATTCTGGGCCTGGGCAACAAAAAATTAGCTACCTGTTCTGCTGAACTGGTGCGAACTGGCTGAATCCTACCACTGGATTCGTAACTAGCTGACCAACTGCACTCAATGGAACTGCATCTACATGGAGGGAAGTATGCAGTGGGGTACCCCAAGGCTCTGTTTTAGGCCCAGTACTCTTCAACATCTTCATTAATGATTTGGATGAGGGGATAGATGGGGAACTCATCAAATTTGCAGATGACACCAAGCTGGCAGGAATAGCCAACACTCCAGAAGATAGGCTTAAGATACAGAAGGACCTTGACAGACTTGAACATTGGGCGCTATCTAACAAAATAAAATTCAATGGTGAAAAAAGTAAGGTTCTACATTTAGGCAAGAAAAACCAAATGCACAGGTACAGTGTAGGTGGTACCTCACTCAATAGTAGTAACTGTGAGAGGGATCTCAGAGTCCTAGTGGACAATCACTTAAATACAAGCTAGCAGTGTGCTGCAGCTGCCAAAAAAGCCAACACAGTTCTAGGTTGCATTAACAGAGAGATAGAATCAAGATCATGTGAAGTGTTAATACCACTTTATAATGCCTTGGTAAGGCCACACTTGGAATACTGCATCCAGTTTTGGTCACCACGATGTAAAAAAGTTGTTGAGACTTTCCTGAATTTAAAACTATATACAGTACCAGGGTTTAATTTATAGAAAAATCTGTTCTGAAGCTATCCCTCTATCACAGGGGTCTTCAGACCTGGCCCTTTTATGGCTTGTGGACTTCAACTCCCAGAATTCCTCAGCCAGAGTGCCAAGAGAGTACCAAGTTTGAAGACCCCTGCTCTATCATTTCTACCTGGGGTTGATAGACACATCTTTTTCGGTTCTAAAGGCAATTTCCTGGTCTGCACCTTAATTCACTCAGATCTTTAATGGCTAAACTGCCCACTGAAGGCATAAAATGAGTATGAAAAGAATTATTTAGGGAAAGAGGGGGTATCTTTAGGATAACTGGATCTTTTTATTTGCATTTCCATGATTGAGAAAACTTGGCCTTGTGGCTTATTTGGGAAATATCATACATGTTTAGATACTTAGAAAATTTTGCGAATAGTTGTCCTTTGTATACAAAAAAAAATCCAGGCATTTACAACTTGTTTGTCAAGGCTTATAACTTTTTATCTCTATTTTCAGCAGGTTGAAGATTTCAGCAGGAAAAATATTTTATTATGGATATGCACTTATTTCTGTCCTCTTTTCTATGTTGGTCTTGTAATTTTGACTTTGAAAAGTCACTTCGTTATTATTGGCATTGTTATTCAATTTTAGAAGAGTTTACAAAATAAAAATACACACTTAAAACAATATAAAATCACAATTGTTGTGTCCTGGGCCTTGCTGACTCAATCAGCAAGGCGCAGGAAACCTGCAGGACAACTGCAGAGACCCGGGCAGACCACGTGTTTGCCCAGGACCGGTTGTATAGATCCGGGCAGCCCATATGTCTGCCCGGGACCCAGACAGGCTGTCTCCAGCCTCGTGCGCATGCGCGAGGTGGGAGAATGGCTTGCATTCATTGGTTGAGCCTCCCCTTGCAGGGGAAGTATAAAAGGGCATGTTGCCACTTTCTCCTTTGCTTCTGTTCAGTGCACATGCACAATAAAGAACATCTTTTGCATCAAACTGCCTCGTCTTCATGTCTGTGTTGCGAACAGAACATTGGCGACGAAGGTGGGATCCGCCGTTGTGGATCCCGAAGAAACAGAAGTAGGCCTACTCACCTAGGCCGGGAAGAGAAGAGAAGCGCGGCGTCCAGGAGGAGCAGTCGCCGGCTGGCATAAATACGCTGGAGGTGGGCTTGGCTCTGTCGGACCCCTTCTCAATTCCTTACGGCGAGAGGCGTGGACGAGGCCATCGAGGAAGAAGATGTCCAAGCTGGGCCGTCTCGGCGAATTCGACATCGCGCATCCTGAACGCTGGAGCTCGTATGCAGCTCGCGTCGAAAACTACTTCCGAGTAAATAAAGTCCAGGAAGACGGCCTGAAAGCAGCTACCTTGCTTTGTGTCTGTGGGCAAGAGACCTTTGAAATAGCTGAGAATCTTGTCGCCCCGGCACCATTGGAATCAATCGCATACGCCGATTTGAAGAAGATGCTGCGAGAACACTTCGAGCCCAAGCTCTCGATAATAGCGTGGAGGCATCAATTCAAGCAAAGGGACCAGCGGCCCAGTGAATCAGCTGCAGATTTCATCGCAGCCTTGAGGCAGGCTGCACGCCCATGTGCATTTCAAGACTTGGAGGAAAGGCTCCGAGATAGACTGCTGTGCGGGTTGCGAAGCCGCGAAGTACAGCAGAAACTGTTTGCGAGGACGGACATCACCTTCCAAGACGCCCTTCGAGAAATCGCAGCAGAAGAAGCAGCCGGAGGCGCGGTGAAGGCCTTGCGGTCCACGAAGAGTCATTCAGTGACCGTCCCGATCCACCAGGAGGCCGTGCGTGAGGCCTCTGGAGAAGACTCCAAGGAGGAAGAGGTGGACAAGATCCAGCCATCAGCGGAGAGACGACTGCCGGATCGGAGAGGACCACCACCTGCATCCCTTCGGTGTTTCAGCTGTGGGGGTCGCCACAGGAGGGCCGATTGCCGATTTCGATCTGCTGTCTGTCGAGCGTGCAGAAGGCAAGGCCACATAGCGTCAGCCTGCATGGGCCGTCCTAAGAACAGGTCCCCAGAATTGCCTCTGAAAGGTACCAAGGTCCCCAGCCAAAACAGGGTGGGTTTTTGCACGTCCCGAAGGGGGGTGTTCAAGACAGGAATGCATAGGCCCCTTAAGAAAAAGCTGCGCATAGATGTGAAGCTGCAGGGAGTTCCCCTGGCTATGGAGCTGGACACAGGGTCCGCTCTTTCTATCATTTCAGCGGACACTTTCAATAAGATTTGCTTCTGGAGTGGCTCAAGAGTTAAGCTCAGGCCCTCCAATCTTGTTCTCACTGATTTCCAGAACACGCGAGTAAGCGTGAAAGGGGAAGCCATGCTCAGAGTGCAGCAAAAAGGCTTTAATGAATTACTGGATGTAGTAGTTGTTGGGGGAGACAGAACAAGTCTTATAGGACTCGATTGGTTCGAGGCACTTGGGATCCAGGTGACTGGCCTGAACCAGCTGCAAACAGCAAGCCTTACCGGAGTATGTAAGGAGTTTGCAGATGTGTTCAGCTCAGAACCTGGATCGTACAAGGGGCCTCCCATTGCATTGAAATTGGATCCAGGCATTACACCCATAAGGATCAAGCCAAGGAGGGTGCCTTTTGCATTAAAGAGCAAAATTGATGCCGAGTTGGACAAGTTGCTCCAACAAGGCATTCTGGAACCTGTGGACTCTAGTCCATGGGAAACCCCCATAGTAACTCCCTTAAAATCCAATGGGGAAGTCCATATCTGTGCGGACTATAAATGCACGTTGAATAAAGCTTTACAGCAGCATGCATATCCTGTGCCCGTGGTGAGCCACATTCTGGCCTCACTGAAAGGAGGGAAGTACTTTGCTAAGCTTGATTTGGCTCAAGCATATCAACAGTTGCCTGTTGATGAGGCAACTGCTGAGGCACAAATCATAGTCACGCACAGAGGTGCGTTCAAAGTAAAGAGGCTGCAGTTTGGGGTCAATGTAGCCCCTGGAATTTTCCAAGGGGTGATGGAGCGAACGCTCAGAGGGATTCCCGGGGTCTGCCCCTATTTTGATGACATCCTCATTGCAGGAGAATCATCAGGAAACTTAGCCGAAAGGCTGAGGGCTGTTTTGCTGCGTTTCCGCCAAGCTGGGCTGAAGCTACAGCAGGACAAGTGTAAAATCGGTGTGTCATCCACCGAGTTCTTGGGGTTCCGCATTGATGCAGATGGCATCCACCCCACAGAGTCCAAATTCAAGGCCATCCAACTGGCCCCTAGTCCCCAGTCAAAAACTGAGCTTCAGGCCTTTTTGGGCTTTTTGAACTTTTACCATTCTTTTCTCTCAAACAAAGCTGCTGTGGCTGAGCCGCTTCACAGGCTCTTAGACAAACAGGCTCCATGGGCATGGACAAAAGTCCATGAGGAGGCCTTCACAAAGGTCAAAGCCTTATTATCCTCAAATGCTGTACTGGCTCACTTCAATGAGCAATTGCCAGTGTGCATCGCATGTGATGCTTCCCCTTATGGGGTAGGAGCAGTGCTAAGCCATCTCAAGGAAGATGGAACACAGGTCCCTGTGACCTATTATTCTAGGACCTTCTCATCTGCCGAGCGAAATTACGCGCAGATTGACAGGGAAGCCTTGGCAATAATCTCAGGCATAAAGAAATTCCATGATTTCTTGTATGGACACCAGTTCACAGTCTATACTGACCACAAGCCTTTGCTAGGGTTGTTTACAACCAACAAACAAACTCCTCAGATAATATCTCCTAGAATGCTGAGATGGTCTATCTTCTTAGCAGCTTATGATTACACACTGGTTCACAAACCAGGTACCGAGATGGGCCATGCAGATGGCCTAAGCAGGTTACCTCTTAAGCAAATAGAGGCAGACCCTGCCCCTGCTGTACATATTCTGTCTATTCAGGACTTACCAGAATCTCCCCTCAATGCTAGGGATGTGGCTGCAGAGACTGCCACCGATCACACGCTTGCATGCGTGCTGACATGTGTGTTGTCAGGATGGCCTGACACGTGTCCTGGTACAGATTTCCAGAGTTTCTGGCGCAGGAAGCACGAATTGTCCACATTTAAAGGGTGCATACTGTGGGGCAAAAGAATAGTCATCCCGGCCTCATTGAGGACTAGAGTATTGCTCTCTCTTCATGAGGGACATCCGGGAATAGTAAGGATGAAGGCACTTGCGCGCAGCCATTTGTGGTGGCCTGGCCTCAATACGGACATCGAGGCCCAGGTTCAGAGCTGTCAAGTGTGCTAGCAATCACGGCCAGAAATGCCCCAGGACCCTGTACATAGGTGGGAGGAGACACTCACTCCTTGGTCACATGTCCATATAGACTATGCTGGGCCCTTTCAGGGGCAATTCTTCCTCCTCCTTGTGGATAGCCATTCCAAGTGGCTAGAGGTCATTCCTGTGTCCTCTACTACTACTGCCAGGACCATCCAGGTGCTCAGAGGAATCTTCGCTTCCCATGGTCTTCCTGATGTTTTAGTTTCAGACAATGGTCCACAATTTACCTCTTCTGAGTTTCAGGCATTTCTACAAGCCAACATGATCCGGCATGCCACATCTGTTCCTTTTCATCCTGCCACCAATGGTCAGGCTGAACGCATGGTGCGCACCACGAAAGATACCTTAAAGAGAATCACTCAAGGACCCTGGCATCACAGATTAGCTGATTTTCGTCTCACACACCGCACCACACCATGCACAGCTACTGGAAAGAGCCCAGCTGAACTCCGCTGGGGTCGCTGACTGATCACAAAGCTGGACAGGCTTCACCCAGACCGGGTGGCTTCACAGGTGTCGTAGCCACGGGCACCTAGGCCGGCATTCCTCCCCTGACTCCGCTCTCGGGGGGAGGGGGACCCCAATTACGATTGTGGATCACAGTCTCTCCAAGCAGGGGGGTCGCCAAATGCCCCAGAGGAGGGTCTTGCCACGGAGGCGGATCCTGACTCTGGCATAGATGCAGAGGGGTCTGCCATGGAGGCGGCTCCTGACTCTGGCAGAGGTCCCTGGTTTAGGGTAAATGGCCATAAATCGGCTACTCAGGGCACCCCTGCTGCTGGCCTTGGGCCTGAGGGACATTGCTCCCGAGGGGAGTTCCAAGGGTTTTCGGGGAACTCCACCCCACCAAGGAACTCGGGGAACTCGACCCCACCAAGGAAATCTGGTTTGGGTTTAGCGGATCCAGCCAGTCAGCAGTTAGGGGGAATCCCTGAGTCTTCTGGGCGACGAAGTCCTGGTTTGTTGTGCGCAGACCGGGAGCCAGCATTCCAGGCACCCAATTCTCTTCCCCCAAATGTCATCACACCACGAAGATCGGGGCAGATTAAGGCCCCGCCTAAATATTTGCAGGAGTATGTGCGATCCCTAGAAGGCGATTGTTGTCAAAAGGTGAAAGACCGTGGATTAACTTGAATCCCATTGGACCAGGTTACAAAGGGGTACGGGGAATAGCCAGGTTGCAATTTGGATTAAATGTTACGTGGTACTGGTTATTGGCGGGACGGCATTGTCCAAGCCAAGGGGGGAGGGGTGTTGTGTCCTGGGTCTTGCTGAGTCAATCAGCAAGGCGCAGGGAACCTGCAGGACAACTGCAGAGACCTGGGCAGACCACGTGTTTGCCCGGGACCGGTTGTATAGACCTGGGCAGCCCATATGTCTGCCCGGGACCCAGACAGGCTGTCTCCAGCCTCGTGCACATGCGCGAGGCGGGAGAATGGCTTGCATTCATTGGTTGAGCCTCCCCTTGCAGGGGAAGTATAAAAGGGCATGTTGCCATTTTCTCCTTTGCTTCTGTTTAGTGCACATGCACAATAAAGAACATCTTTTGCATCAAACTGCCTCGTCTTCATGTCTGTGTTGCGAACAGAACAACAATAGTGTAAAAAAAAACAGGAGGGAGGGAAACAAGATCAATTCTTCCAACATTTATAGTGAAGGCCTGGTTGACAATATGTAAACATGTAAAATATGTAACAGTAGGCACATCAAAACTCTAGGATTATATGATTCTTTCCTCCAATGTTTTTATATTTTCCTTTCCTTTATACATTCCTTTCCTTTTTGATAAGTCCAGGAATATTACAATTAGGATGATTCTAATTTATTTCAATGAATGAAAAGTTATAGCTATTTTAATAACATTTCTTTTTGTGACATGGTAGCAAAACAGTTAAATATTTTGGCTCATTTAAAATGCCTCTCTGGTTGATGGAAAGAACAGCCTGTCCCATTTACTTAACATGTTTGATTTAAGCATGAATAAGTTTGGTCCTACCCAATCTTATTTCTTAAGAAAACCACATGTGCCAAACAGCTTTCTGATTGAAGGGGCTAATCTTCCAAGAATTTTACTAAATTTGGACACCAGATGGATGTCTGATGGTCCACAGTTAAAAAGGCTCCCAAATGCATTTGCAGCATCTTTCTTTTAAGAAGAAGTCAAGCATGATGCACAGAGAACCTCCAGCAAAATGAGATACTAGGCACAAGTGCTATTTGGTAAGGAATGGGGAGAAAGACAAAGATTAAACAGGAGAGGGAAGTCTGGAGGGCAAGAGACAAATGAGAAGCAAAATCATGACAAGCAGAGGGATATAAACCAGGGAGAAAGAACACACACACAAACATGCCTAGGAGTTAAAAAGGGAAGGTATTTTGTCAGGTCTTTCTATTTTTGGCAATAGCACTGGTGCATTATTCCTCAAGGAGTAGTTAAGTCAAATGATCTGATCTGAATATGGAGGCCTTTGACAGATCTGTCTTAAAAAATAATAGAAGAGCAAGATATACTTATATATATACTATAATATAATATACTATATTATTCAAACTATTTTTATTTTTCCTGAGCTTACACAAATAATTTGTGTATCTGTTTTCCCTACCAAATATTGTTTTCCTCCAGTACTTTTAGGAAAAGTTCAAACAAGAGTGGTAACACATGATCTGAAAATGGCCATGAGTCAATTAATTTTATTATGGTAAATATTTTAGGAACTGATCTTTGGTGTGCCTGTTATAAGATTCTAAAATCCTACCTGTAATGTTTCTTTAAAATGTAGTAATCATCAGGAACTGAGAATATTTGCTCTCACTCCAAAAATAAGAGTGACATCATTTGGATTTTACAAAAAGAGAGAAATGACAATAAACATGTTCTGACCCTTTACCTGTCTATCTGCTACAAGAACACTGTTTCCATGCATAGGCTATAAAACATCAATTGGTCTTTCTACACTGATAGAAGTTCCAACATTTACTAGACTACCCTTATTATAAAACCGTAATTGCAAAACTGCTTTCTCACATCCATCCTTCAGCTGTAGGATTTGAAAAAAGCAGAATATGATCAGCCCGATCCTGATAAAAGTTAGACCGGTGTCAATGGTTATCTTTGAGTTCAAACTCTAATAGGAGCTCACTTGGAAGGACTTATCTTGAACCATTTTTGTCATGCGTATATTTGTATATATTTATAAGCAGCTCACACAGCTTTCTGATAGCTGGCAGGCTCAGAATAGCACTACAGGAAAACATGGCTTGTTTCAATATCAGAGACAGTCAGCTGGGTCTGACAACATTTTTCTGACAGCATCATTTTATATACCTAAGGCTGACTTTGTAAGAAGCCACCCATGTCTATGCTGATCTTATCTCCCTTATTTGAAAATAACAAGCCTGCTGACTTCTGACTGAGACCAGTTTCTATCAGATGAACAGCTCTCTCAGAATGAGTAGGAGTCAACACTGATTTCATGGGTTCTTGTGCTCTGATTGCCTAATGATAGCTTTTTCCCATTCATTCCAGAAAGATGCAGACTATTCACTCGTAAGTGAAAGAAATGGATGGAAAAAGATTGATCTTTCACTGAGGCATCCAGATGAGAATAAGAAGTGCTTTACCTGCTGCTTTTCTAAAAGGTTGTATTTTCCCTATTTATTTTTTTTAAATTTTTTTTATCAGGAATCTGGGTTGTTACTTCTAACCTATATGTATCAGCTGGGTGTTTACAAATAAAAACAAATGAACCTATTTACCAGCAGATGTTTGCTTTATCTACCCGTGCTCTACCTACCATTCCCAATCCCAACATTAAGCAAAATAAAGCAGCAGATTTCCATGGTGTTCTGAAAGAGCATCAAAAAGTTGAATATTTGATCAATCTCTTTTTGTCAAAGGTTGGCAGAGAAACTGTGGGATTTCTGCCTTAGAGACAAAATCATTGGATTGGTTTTGGAGGATTTCAGCTTGATTTTAAAAGGGAGAAAGTGGCTTCCATTTTTTGTCAAAATAAGATCAATACAAGTGAAAGTGATTTTCAGACATTCAGCAAAAAATGTTAGCTCCATTTCATAGTTTATAAAAACATATACAGTTAAAAGAAAAATGTATTCATGTGGTAATTGTAATGCATCATGATGTTTTAAAAAGGCTGAAAAAATATTTCATAATAATAAAATATTAAGTATTTTTACCAAATTACTTAAAAACTTTCTTCCTTGTCACTTTGTTGGAAAAAAATAAAAACAAGTGATGTAACAGGAAAAGTTAGAAGATTAATACTTTCCTGGACTATCAAACTGATTAATTACTGTAGTCCAATTTTCAAAACAGCTGTATGCATTTAATTGTTATGCCATTCAGTGTATACTTAACTGGCTTGTTTATCAAAATGTCTAGAGTCTTCTGAATTACTGATATCAGAATAGTTGATAGTTTGCAGATTCTTTAACCTCCCACCTATTTTTTAAAAAGATGGGTCAAAATTTGCTAGTAACCTGACACTTATTCAGTTCTCTGGGATTTCTCAAAGAAAAGTACTGCCATAAGGGTTTAGCCAGACCATCAGCTCACTTGTTCAATACCCTGGAATTTGTACTTTTGTACAACTTAGTCTTAATTTTCCTTAAAATCAAGACCTTCAGCATGATATGATCATTCCCTTCAATGTTTCTGTTGCTTCTATTTCCTCTACTAAGCCTTTCCTATGTGTTACTATCAAGTAAGGGGCACCTGATCCTCTTATGCCCTATACTATCATCTGTAGGAGAAAGTTATCAGTAAAACATGTCAGGAATATCCTGGAAATATCCTATTTGGCAGAGCCTGTTTCTCAAAAGATGTGGTAATAAAAGTATTTCATTAGTTTGATTTCCCATTTCTTGGATCCTTGGTCTATTTTTGGAAAGTATTATCCACATGCTCTCCTTGGTCAGGCAATAATAAACTACAAACATTACTTTTATTTAATCAATATGTTCTCTACAGCACTGACAAATTAATTCATTATAATTTTCAAAGAGAAAATGATACTTTTCATATACATTGCAATTCATTCTCCCTTTCGATTGTTTTTTGTTTCTTTTGGGGGGGGGAAGTATCCTTCACTTACTGCATTCTAACAATAATCCTATCAAATCTCTGTGATATCAGTTAAATCAGATTTGCCCTTCAGTGCTAAAAGCTCAAGCTCAACATCTGTATTTCCCAAACTTTATGCATTAGTGTATAGATACTGGTGGCCATATGCTTTTTTAGCCATTTTTTTTCACTCAGGATGTCTTGTGACAGCAACACTCTCATTTTTGGTCATATACTGTATGTGGTGTTTGCATCAGTTTTGTTTGTTTATTTTTTTGTTATTTGTTTCCAATCAGTTTAAAGCCCTTCTAATCAAACTCACTCTGGTTTGGCTAACAACATTACTGTAAGGTCCAGCATAGGTTGCACCAGCAACCCACCATTCAGATAATTCAGATCCTGATCCAGAAAACAAATCTCCACCTATTTAATTAGTCACCAATTTGCAGTATTTTAATTTTCCTTTCCAATACTCTTCCTTTGAATAAAAGAATGGAATGTTGCTTTTGCTATCTCTTTTTGTTTTGGGTTTTCCTTTCTTTGAATTGATAAATTCTTGTCCTTTCTCTTCAGCCAACATGTAACCCAACTTTTGACATTTTCTTGAAGGACTGCTATGAGCTTACATTTGTTTTTAGTAACAACTGCAGACTCCTCTATGTGTAACTTTATTTGTACTTCTTAGAGTAATCTCAGGAGAAAGGCTTTTATTTCTTCTTGCTCCTTCTTTACATTACTATTTTAGCCAAGTGGAAAATCTTGATTTCCCCTTAAACTCACCCACTGAGCAATCCAAGCAAATTTGTATTACCTGTCCCTATTCCATTTCTAGGCTCTGCTTACCCAGCAGGAAGCAGTCACTCAACCCTTTGTGTATATTAGCTTACAATCTTCAAAACATGCAATTTTCCTCTCTTGGGCTCTTGAATGCTCAAAAAGCTCTTGTTATATCTCCTTGTTTGCTCATTCGCTAATTATGTATCTTGCATTGTTGTGATTTTATATGGTGCTATAGGGTGGTTGGCTTATTTTCCTTGGGTGCATGACTTTTATTCAGTCAGAATTTCAGTGCAAGGAAAACTCATCTACAATATTTGCTCCAGAGTGACACAGTAGAGATTACTCTATTCAGCACGGAATTCAGAAATTAATAAATGGAAAATAAAAGTAGTCTTCACATTTCTGCAGAGCACCAAGTTTGGAAACAGATATGTGAGAAATTAAGCAGCAATATTTCTTTCTTAAATTATTTAAGATAGATCAGTTAGGTCCAATCCACTTTCATGTTGTAATGCAAGATTTATTATGATAAATCTGAAGTTTAATGCTACCAGAGAGTAAGATAATTCAATGTTAAGTGAAACTCATGACAATGTTAATATTAATTATCACAATTTTATTCAAGGAATCCTTCTCTGAATCATTGACATGAAGTATGTGTTGCTGTTAATATTCATTATTTAATTACTTTGCTGATCAAACATATTAATGGAGGCAGACCTAATAAATCATGCAACAGCATGGTGAAATATTTAATTAGTATGTGTTGCATTGATTGATAGATATAAAAAATCAGAATAATTTTGAAAAGATACTTACATTTGACCATGCTACATTACAAGGACACCTTCAACTAAGTTTGGCATTTGAACTGAAATAGAGACAGGAGTCATTTCAAAAAGACCGCATTAATAGAATAGAATAGAATAGAATAGAATAGAATAGAATAGAATAGAATAGAATAGAATAGAATAGAATAGAATAGAATAGAATAGAATAGAATAGAATAGAATAGAATAGAATAGAATAGAATAGAGCTGGAAGGGACCTTGGAGATCTTCTAGTCCAGCCCCCTGCTCAAGCAGGAGAACCTATACCATCTCAGACAGGTGATTCTTAAAAATCTCCTTTGATGGAGCGTCCACGATTTCTGGAGGCAAGCTGTTTCACTGGTTGATTGTCCTCACTGTCAGGAAGTTTCTCCTTAATTCCAGGTTGCTTCTCTCTTTGATCAGTTTCCAACCATTGTTTCTCGTCCTTCCCTCTGGTGCTCTGGTGAACAACGTGACCCCTCTTCCTTGTGGCAGCCCCTCAGATATTGGAATACTGCTATCATGTCTCCCCTATTTCTTCTTTTTTTTAGACTAGCCAAACCCAAGTCCCGCAGCCGTTCTTTGTATGTTTTAGTCTCCAGGCCTTTGATCATCTTAATTGCTCTTCTCTGATATTTTTCCAAACTCTCAACTTCTTTTTTGTGATATGGTGACCAAAATTGGCTGCAGTATTCCAGGTGTGGTCTTACTAGGGTTTTATAAAGCGGTATTAATACTTCATGTGATCTTGATCCTATGCCTCTGTTTATACATCCCAGGATTGTATTAGCTTTTTTGGTTGCTGCTGCACACTGCTGGCTCATAGTCAAGTGATCGTCCACTAGACTCCAAGGTCCCTCTCACAGTTACTGTTTTTAAGCCAGGTCTCACCCAATCCTGATGAGTTGGGCCAGTCTTTTTTCAAGTACATTTTTGCCTGTTTTCGTGAGGTGTAGCCCATCCCTTGCCAAGAGTCCTTCACATAGGAAATGCAGTCCATGATGGAGGAAACCAAAGTTTTCTTGACGACACCAATCCTTTAGCCAGTGGATTATTTCTAAAATTCTTTTTTCCCTTCAATGGGTGTTGGCCTTTTGTTGGGAGTACTGATGAGAACACTACTTGTGCTCCTAGCTTCTTAACTTTATTGCCTAGTTGTTTGTAATCTCTCACTATTGTACTTAGGTTGTTTCTTGTGTTGTTCGTCCCAATGTGGAGGAGGAGGAAGGGGTAGTAATCTGTAGGCCTAATTATTTTGGTTAGGTTCTCAGCCACATCTTTGATTTTTGCTCCAGGGAGACAACATGCCTCCTGTCAACTTTGAATGAGCATAGCTATGGCCATTTTCCTTTCTCATTTTTAGTTGACACACTCAGCACAGAGGAAGGGGGGTTGCAGGTGTTTCACTAGTCAAAACAAACTTTCTCTTGGGCTTTCTCTGGTGAGAACCAAGGTCACCCTCTCGTCCCAGGATTGCGGACTGGGCGTGCCAGGAAAAGCCTCACAACAAGCTGTATGGAGAAATGTAGTTGTTTGCATAGACTTGGGGGTGGGATTTTCTAACTTTGTATTGGGGAATTGTTATGTATTGGGGAATTGTTATGTCTTGGTTTTAATTTTGAAGTGCTGATACATTGTAAGAGTAAACATGTTCTGTTGTGTAGTGGGAACAGCGAGGCATTGAAGACACGTAGTTGAATTAACAGCTCTTTATTTAGTTCTCACAGAAGCAGCTCTAGCAGCTGCTTGACTCATATTTATATGGACCGCCACTATGCGGCGGCCAATCAATTTAAAGTATTCATTCCCGCCTAAAAGCAAGGCTCAAAGTTATACAGACAGACAGTCTATCATTCAAATAGGATTATCAGTTAACCGTTTTTTATAACAGACCTTGTGCATTAGCTAAATACATAACACCCCTCCCCCCTAGGTTAATCACATATCCATACAATGTACATAGTCCTTTAGATATGTTGGTGGCTTCCGCGATCGTCTTGATAGCTGCATCTCTGCCACAGGTTCCCGATCTACCCTTGGCTGGCTAGGTAGACCAGAGTCTAATGAACTACTCAGGTTGGGTAGACCAGTCTCTATTTGCCTTTTCTGGCCGGGTAGACCAGTCCCCCCTTGGCTGGTCTGTCCAGTTAGACCAGCACACATGTCCGTAGGCAGAGCAGTTTCGGAAAGGCTGGGGAATAAGTCCTCCAGCAAGCTCTGATCTGTGGGCACTGTTTCTTCAGTTGGTAGCGACTCAAGTACGACTGAGTCGTCCAGCATATCCCTTTGAGTCATGCAGGACCCAGGTGGCTCAGATGCGCCGCTGCTGTCAGGCAGCCCTCGGCTCTCCTCTTGGTCGGTGGCGAGGTTTTGACTAGCCTGCCACTGACGCAGTTGATCAATGTGTCAGTGCAAAATGCGCCTATCTTCCAGGACCATACAAACCACAGCTACCACCCACAGTGCCCCTTGACCATAGTTCCTTGCCCAAACTCGGTCGCGACTCGCAAATTCCTCGGGGGCTTGTGCGGTGCTGACTCTGCTGCAACTCGGTCTGGATAGGTGGCGTGTCTAATCATATTAGACTGAAGAAATGACTGAAATTCTGCAGCAGTAAATTGAGCCCCATTATCTGATACGATTACATCGGGTAAGCCATGTGTGGCAAAGATCCTGCGCAGTTCCTGGATGGTCCTAGCAGTAGTCATGGAAGGGACAGGTGCTACCTCAAGCCACTTTGAGTGACTGTCCACTACAATGAGGAACACCTGCCCTTGGAAGGGTCCTGCGTAGTCTATGTGAATCCTAGACCAGGGAGTTTGCGTAGTTTCCCAGTGATGTACTGGGGCTTGAGGCATTTCAGGTCTGGACTGTTGGCAAACCTGGCATCCTTTGACTTGAGCCTCAATATCCTTATCCAACCCTGGCCACCACAGGTAGTTTCTTGTGAGTGCCTTCATCCTTACTATTCCCAGATGTCCCTCATGCAGAGATTCTAAGACTCTTTCCCTTAATGTGTGTAGGACTACGACCCTACTCCCCCATAGAATGCATCCCTTGTGTGCAGACGGCTCGTCCTGTCTTCTAATAAAACTCTGAAACTCTGTTCCAGGACTGTTTCCTGGCCACCCCCTCAGCACCCAGTTCAAAACTTGGCTGAGAGTTTTGTCGGAGGCTGTCTCGGCAGCCACATCCCCTGCATGAAGGGGAGATTCTGGCAAATCCTGAATTGACAGGATGCGTGCAGCAGGTGTGGGGTCTGGTTCTAAGTTAGGCAGGGGCAGTCCGCTGAGTGCGTCAGTGTGACCCATTTCTTTTCCAGGCTTATGGACTAGCCTGTAATTGTAGGCTGCCATAAAAATTAACCACCTCAGCATCCTTGGGGACAGGATCTGAGGGGTTTGCTTGTCCATAGTGAACAGACCAAGGAGAGGCTTGTGGTCTGTAAAGACCGTAAATGGGCGACCATAAAGGAAATCATGGAATTTCTTTATCCCGGCAACTATGGCTAAAGCCTCCTTATCTATTTGCGCGTAATTTCTTTCCGCGGGGGAAAGTGTCCTTGAGTAATAGGCTATGGGTGCTTGCTGCCCGTTTGCCATTATATGGCTGAGAACTACTCCTATCCCGTATGATGATGCATCACATGCAATACTGATAGGCAGCTTTTCGTTAAAGTGTGTTAACACAGAGTCTGAAGACAGCAGTGATTTGACTGCTTTGAAACTGTTTTCATGGGCGCTAGTCCATTGCCATGGTGCCCTTTTATCTTTTTTTTAAAAAAACAAGTTTTATTGGGTTTATTGGGGTTTTTTGGTTTTACATCAAAGTGCTTAGGAATCATCGTGGAGATAGGGTAATCAATCATCCAAAAAAGAAAGAAAAAAGCATAATCATACATATATAATTCAGATTAATTCTTTAAAGGTTCCCTCTCTATTTCCCTCAATTAATATAACATAATCGAATTAATACATTTCTAAATAGAATTTAGCCAATCCAAAAAAAATATCAATAATATTTCACCTATATCAGGCCAAATCCTGTTTTTAAGCTTAACTAACTTACAATTACCATGTTCCAATTTAGCCTTAAATAAATACATAATTTACACTTCGGGTATCCCAATTTCCCTTATTTCATAAAATAATTATTTCTAGAGTATACATATTATTCCAACCATTATATTTTTATACTTCCCAACTATATTCTATTTCTTATTCTACTCTATTTTAAATATATATTTTATAAATCAATCCATATCTCTAAGAAGCCTTTTAACTCATTACATAAAGATTAAATCCCATCAAAATAATTATACCTAAAAAAAAAACATTATTCCAGAAAATACCTTCTTATTTCATTTCACATCTATATTCTATTTCTTCTTCTATTAACTTCTTGTTTACAACCTTTTCCATATTACAATTCCAAATCATAATCAAATCAATAATTTTCATCTCAGTAGTATTAACTCAGTCGAAGTCTCTAAAAGCCTTTTTAACCCATCAGGTAAAATTTTAACTCTCATTTTTAAATCTAATTCTAGCTTTCTTTTTGTGCCAAGCAGGTTTCCATAAAAGAGCCTCTAAATCATCAAATCTCAATATTTAATTATACATATTTCTCAACAATTCAGTCTGATCATATTTCTCTTCTCTTTTTTCCAGTATTGTCTGCGCTATATAATCAATTTTGTTCAATGTGGTGGTTACTCGTTGATTATCCATGTTGTCACAGTTCTCAATGCCTCATATTTGCAAATCAGTTCCTATTGCTTTTGGTATTGTAGATGTTTTAATTGAAATCTGTGTTTGGCCGTCAAGGTTCTCAATGACTTGTATATGGGATTGTATGATATCTTCCTCTCTGTTGATTTGTTCCTCCTCTATTATTGTTTGGGTTGTGGGGTAGTCAGTTGGAATCTGGAAGTCAGTTTGAAGTTTTGTAATAAAAACATTTATTCTAGCATTCACTTGCTCAGTAAATTCGTAAATTCTTCCCAGCATCAGTTTACAAATAGATTGTGGATGAAGTTCCTCCATCTCATTAAATTGTATATGTCATTGCATGCAAGCCTCTTTGGAGTTGATCTGTTCTTCCTCTGTTGTTCCTTGGTCTATCAGTTGATCAGTCAAAATTTGAGGTTCAATTTTTAGTTCTGGAGCATCATCTTTAATGTTCATTCTAAAAATCCTTTGTTCTTTAAGTTCCAAATTTTTTTCTAGTATAAGTCCATAGCCAAGCTGTGGGTAAAACTCCATTTCAGTAATAAGATAATCTTTTAGTTTTTTGGTGGAGATTAGCTTAAAAGGTAAATACAGCAATAAAAGTCTATAATAGGGATATTATAGAATATAATATCCAAACAAAAGAAAAAAAGCAAAAAGGTCAAGAAAGAAAAAGAACAGAAAAAAGAAAACCCAAGTCAATACTAAAAAAAGATATCCAATTTGTAATCTAATTTATAGTATCTTTGCAAAAAAAAAGGATAATAATAAAAAAGTGCCTTGAAAATCAATTCTTCATAAGAATGTTTGTAATCCCCCCCCCAAAAAAAGAGACCAAATATCATATATCTGAGATATATAGTCTGTACTTTGAAGCCATGTTAAAATAATGGGAGAGAGAAAAAGAAAAAAACACCTTCTTTCAGCTGGTTTCAAAGTCAGATAGGAAGGTCTGGGCATACAGCCAAGTGTCTGGGGGTAGAGCCAAGTTGTTAATCTGAATAAACACCCGACAAAGGAAAGAGAAAGTTCTCAAAGTCTACGAGCTACAATGTTGCCAAAGATTAGAGAACAAGGAAGTCAGCCCAGATTGAAGGGGAAAAAAGTTTTAAAATAGACAATACAGTTAGAATAACTTTTCTAAATGTAGAAAAATATCTTTGAAGAGATAAGCTTCCCAAATTTCTGTTGGAATTTAAACAATTTTGTCATTTTTTAAAGAAATTCATCTTCAAAATATAAAATAGCTTAAACCGCCGCTTATATACAGGAGGGGGGGAGAGGGGAAAAAAACACTCCACCCCCCTCCCTAAAGGCTTCCGCTTAAGCTAAAGACAGGCAGGCAGAAAAAAAAAAAGATCCATCTTCACAGGAAAGATTTTTTCACGATCCCCGAAATCCAACAACAAAAGTAGTCAATAACAATTAATTATTTTTCTCAGAGCTCGTTTTCCCAAGTATCCAAACGCCGCTCTCTTAAAGTAGGGAAATAATTCCAGGGGCTTTTCACAGGGAGGTAGTTAGGGTGCAGAGAGGGAAGGAAAGGTCTCACCCAGATCTTCCACAGTGGTTCTTTTCGCTTAGCTGTTCTTGTGACTTTCAGCTGGAGCAGCTAGATGATCGGCCATGTTAATGGCCGATCTTTTCCCCGTCGGCCCAAAGGAGCTGTCTCGGACCACGGAGGGTGCTGCTGCTCCCTCCACAGTCGACAAGTGTCCTCCTCAGCGGTGGTTGCCCCTCCAGGGTGACTTTCGACCCTGTCCAGGGTCTACCGGCGGAGGGAAACCGGCCGGTGAAGAGAGAAGACTCTTCGTGTGACCGCAAGCACTGCAAACCGGAACCGGAAGTCTCGGTGCCCTTTTATCTAAGCGCCTGTGTAGAGGCTCTGCTAACACAGCCTTGTGAGGAAGAAAGGCATGATAAAAGTTAAGTAACCCCAGAAATGCCTGCAACTCCCACTTTGACTTAGGTCTGGGAGCTTGCAAAATAGCCAAGCTTTGAATCAGCGGGATGTATTCTGGCAGCGTCGATCCGGAAACCTAGGAACTCTGTGGAGCTGACTCCTATTTGACATTTTTCTCTTTTGAGCTTCAGCCCCGCTTCACGGAAATGCTGAAGAACAGCCCTTAAATGTTCTGCAAGTATCTCTGCTGACTCCCCAGCAATTAAAACATCGTCGAAATAAGGACACACACCTGGAATGTTTTTTAACGTGCGTTCCATCACACTTTGAAAGAGCCCTGGGGCTACACTGACCCCAAACTGCAGGCGCTTGACCTTGAAAGCCCCTCTATGGGTAACTATTGTTTGAGCCTCAGCAGAGGCGTCATCCACAGGCAGTTGCTGGTAAGCCTGTGCCAGGTCCAGCTTTGCAAATAAGTGACCTCCTTGTAAGGATGCCAGAATGTGGCTAACTACAGGTACCGGATACGCTTGCTGCTGCAGTTCCTTATTTATAGTGCACTTATAATCACCGCAGATGCGCACCTCTCCGTTAGGCTTGACCGGTGTAACTATGGGGATTTCCCACACACAGCTGTCAATGGGTTGCAAGACTCCCTGTTGAACGAGCTTGTCTAACTCTGCATCAATTATAGGTTTCAGGGCGAAAGGCACTCTACGAGGCTTTACCCTGATTGGGGACATGGTTGGATCAAGGTGGAGAGCAATTGGTGCTCCTTTGTACTTCCCTAAATTGGGACTGAACACGTCTGCAAACTCTTGGCAAACAGCTGCCAAATCCGCTGTTTGGATTCTGTTGATGCCAGTCACATGGATGCCCAGGGCATCAAACCAGTCTAAGCCGATCAAGCTTTTTCGCTGGCCTTCCACCACCACGATGTTGAGGGGACCCTCAAACTCTTTGAATTTAACTTTAAGTGTAGCTTCTCCTTTAACCGCTACGCGGGAATTTTGAAAATCTGTCTGTAAGGTTCCGATGGGAAGATGCAAATTCAAGGAAATCTGAGGCATTTTTGCCTAGAAAACTCTTTATTTATGCAACATTACTTCAGTACGAATAAAGTGAAGCCAAAAACTAAACCCTCCTACTTCTTCCCACAGTGTCTAAGCATTTTCTCCTCCCTCATGTGACAAGTCATAAATCACATTCCCCAATTAGTTTAAAGTGTAAGCCTTCTCTCCCGCCATACTATCTATCTTCTCACATTTCATCCGTTGAAGACGCTCTGCTGAAATATTGTTATGGCTAAATAGTTCTCAGCACATTCTTTCACTCCCTCCCCCCATACTATCTAATAGTGGCTCTTAAAGTAATACACAGGTTAAATAGTGAATGTCTGCATCCATATATATTGTCAAGCATAACATTCGATGTTAGTAGCCTTGACACTGTCAAAATTAAATCAGACAGCTTGAGTCTGACTCGTTTCCCACCATTTCTGCAAACGTAGTTAAAAGTCTTGTAAGACATTATAGATACAGCTGACCCAGTGTCCAGTTCCATGGTGCATGGAACTCCTTGTAGCTTGACCTTTAGTCTAAGCTTTTCTTTTAGGGGGCAATGGGCTCCAGTTCTGTGAATGCTCCTTCTTCCGGAGCAAAATCCTACTCTATTCTGCCCCGGGGCCCCATTACCTCTCCTGGGGAAGTTGTCATGTGGAGATTCCCTCTGGCGATCTTTACAGACGACAGCGATGTGGCCTTGTTTGCCACATGCTCGGCACACAGCTGTGCGGAACTGGCATTCTGAGCGCTGGTGTCGACCTCTGCAGCCCTGACAGCTAGGAAAGAAGGCTGCCTTGTCAAGTTGATGCTGCCTTCTTTCTGGGATCTTCTGCACCCGGTCGATCTCAATGTCAACGTCTGGGTCTTCGGTTCTCTCTGACTCTTCATGATGCACAGCCGTCTGGCTGGGGAAATTCTTCGAGGGATGTAAAGCCTTGATGGCTCCACCTGTGGCCTCTTCTGCCATCACCTCTTTCAGGGCGTCCTGAAATGTCAGGGTCTCTTTAGTGAACAGCCTCTGCTGTAAGTCTCTGCTTCTCAGGCCATATACCAGTTGATCCTGTAGCCTGTCTTCTACGTCGGGAAATTCGCAGAGCCAGGACACTTGGTGTAGGGCAGCCACGAATTCAGCAACGGTTTCACCTGACTGCTGTTCTCGCTGCTCAAACGCTTGTCTATATGCGATAATGGACAGTCTTGGTTCGAAGCCTTGAGCCTTCATTTCAAGTCAGCAAAAGTGACTGACTCCAATGAAGCCGGAGTGACTAGGTTCTCCGCTATATCAAAGGTGGTTTGGCCACACACGTACAACAAGGTTGCAGCTTTTAAATTATCTTCTCTGACCTGGTTCGCTCTGAAATAGTTTTCTACTCTTGAGACCTACGAACTCCATCTTTCAGGGTGCGTCACATCGAACTGGGAAAGCTTGCCGACTTTGGCCATGGTCAGGCTGTTATGGCATCTCCAATGCCTTATGCTGCTAGGGCTTCTGTGAGGTTCCTAGAGACGGGTCTCAAGGAATATGCTACATCCAGCGTTTGCGTACTGGCAGGCAGAAGGGGGGAACGCGGTTCCAACTAGGGCTCTGATGCCTGGTCTTACCCCTTAGTGACAGCTCTTTTCCTCCTAGCAGCATAATCCCACCTTCGCCACCACTGTTGTGTAATGGGAACAGCAAGGCATTTAAGACACATAGTTAAATTAACAGCTCTTTATTTAGTTCTCACAGAAGCAGCTCTAGAAGCTGCTTGACTCATATTTATATGGACTGCCACTAGGCGGCGGCCAATCAATTTAAAGTATTCATTCCCACCTAAAAGCAAGGCTCGGGACTTCCGGCTGTGACGTCATCGTGGAGCGGGTGAAGGAACAGATCTCTGTTCCTAAATCCTGGGAAATTCTTCGCTAAGAGCCCGGCAAGGGCTTTACCGATCCCTGAGAGACTGGTAAATTAAAGAGGAAGCTTCAGAGAAGCCGGGTGGAAAGCAAACACCCGAGCAGACAGGAGCAGCACTCCTAAAATTGGCGGAGAAGAAGCCGGTCTTTAAGGCCGGCCTGGAGCGATGGCGACAGCCTGAGAGGGAAGTGAAAAGTTGAACTGACAGCTTCGTACGGGAGACGAGGAAACCCCTGAAGGAGGTGAGGAATATTTGATAGAGAGAAGGCGCGGAAAAAGCAAAGCGATAAGGAGAGAGACACAGCGGCAACTGAAATTTTATAGAGCGGAGAAGTGAGCCTTAGAGCAGAACGAGAGCAGCGAGAAGAAGCAGAGAGCCCACAGTAAAGTTTATAAAACGTGAAAGACTGGAATTTAAGAGCTGCAAGAAGCAGAGATTGAAACTAGAGAAAGGACTGGAGAAAGGACGGCCGGAGGCAACAAAAGGTGATTAAGAGACTTTGAAAAAATTAACATAAGGATTAAAAGTTGAAGTGAGACAACGGAGAAACTTAATACTAACTAGTGGATCTTATTTTTGAAGAGCAAATAGCATTGAAATTTGAATCTTAATTGACATATATCTGGATAAAGTGACTAGTGGACGTTTTGGATACATTGGATATACAGAAGAAGAAATAAGGTGACATTTGGTGGATTTGTGGACACATTAAACTGAGACAGAGAGAAAAAAGGCTGATGCAATATTGCAGCACCTGTTAACAAGTAGTGATCAAGTAACAAGAAGAAAAGGGACTGCAGGCAATGTATTAAAAGGAATGAAGCAAATGAATTGAGTTAATGTATAGAAATAAGTATAATTGAGTAATTGAATTAAATAGAATTGAGAAAGTAACTACAACATAGTAAAGAAATATAGAGAAAGGTGATTAGTCAAATAAGAGAGATAGTGAATGAAGTTAAGAGCGGTGATAATACTTAGAGAATAGTATATGTATATGCATTGTGTGTAGTGTTATAGAAATATATATAAGAGGTGTTAAGAGTATTATAAATTATATTATATAATAGTGGGATAAGAAAAGGTATAACTCTATTTGTAATCTTATTTTTAAGGTTAACCCTAAGAATAACGTTATATAAAATTGATATATGCAAGGGTGGAAAAATATTATTCAAGTAATAAAAATGACAAGTACCGCAACAACTAAAATAAGTAAAAAAACAGCTACAAATCCCACACCTATAATGGCCTCTCCTATAGGTCAAAGAATGATAGGAACCATGTTGGGGAAAGAAAAAGAAAAAGTAGAATTGGCGATGAACCAACAGAGCATACAGATAACATTACAAATGATGCAGGAAACAATGATGAAGACCCAAGAGGCAATAGCAAATAATCATGAAGAAACAAAAACTCATCACAAAGAAATCAAAAATGAAATTAAAAACATGAATGACAAGATAGAGAGTATACAACAAACAATGATGAAGAACGAACAAAGAATTCAAAAAGTCGAAACAAAAATAGATCAAGTTGATGGCAAAATAGAAAAAATGGATCAGAAATCCAAACAAGTAAACAGAGAGTTGACTGACTCTATTGCCTTCTTGGAAATGGAAAAAGCTTCGTTCTTCCTAAGATTTCAAAATATCGTAGAGGAAAAAGAAGAAGATTTGGGAGAGAAGATGGCGGAGATATTGGCTGAGATATTAGGAAAGGACAAACAGGAAACAAGAAGAGACATAGATGAAATATATCGAGTATATACAAATTATGCACGAAGGCACAGATTGGCGAGAGAGGTGCATATAAGGTTTACTAGAAGATCAATAAGGGATGAAATATATAAAAAAACAAGAGACGAACAGATAGTTTATAAGGGTAAAGAAATAATTGTATTAAAGCAAATACCACGTAGAATACGAAATCAGAGACGAGAATACCAATTTCTAACAACCCAATTAACTAAATACAAAGTTATGTTTCGATGGTTAGTACCTGAAGGCATATTTGTAACATGGCAAGAAAAAAAATATAAGATAGACACACTCGAGAAAGCGCAGGATTTTTATGAATGTCACTTTGCGCAGGGAGAAGAACAAGAAAGTAGGGAAGAGCCGGAGAGTAAAAGCCAGGAGGAAGACCTATTAGAAGAATTTGAACGAGAAAGAGAAACGCAAAAGATACAAGAAAGAGAAAGGTTAGAAAGAGAAGGAGCAAAAGGAAGGGTAATAGAGACAAGAAGCACAAAAAAAACAGATCAAGTAAAAAACGGGAGAGGCAATTAAGCTCTTTTCTGTAAACATTAATGGTTTAAACATACCAAGAAAAAGAGTACAAACATTTAATAAATTAAGGAAATTGGATGCAGACGTGATATGTCTACAGGAAGTTCATATAAAAAAGGATTATAGAAAACTACTAGAGAACGTAAAATTAGGAACACTATACACAATACTAGCACAAAACAAGAAAGGAGGAATTGCTATATATGTCAAAGAAAAAATAAAATCAAAATTAATATATTCGGATGAAGAGGGGAGAATTTTAATGTTGGAAATAGAATTAGAGCAAAAACAAATTTTATTAACGGCAGTATATGCACCAAATAATAACCAACATGAATTTTTTTAAAAGGTACATAAGAAACTAGTGGATCTGGATTATGAAAGTATTTGTATGATTGGGGATCTAAATGCAATAGTTGATGTTAAGAAAGACTATAAGAGTAGTAAAAAGAGCAAAAAGAAGAAAAATATATTACCAAAATCGTTCTTTAACATGGTAACAGAACTTAACCTTCGGGATATATGGAGAGAGACACACAGATCAGACAAACAATACACGTTTTATTCGTATCCGCATCAATCCTGGTCTAGGATCGATATGGCCTGGGTAACAACAGAAGTACAGAACGGGATAGAGGAAATTGAAATAGGACTTAATGACTGGGCGGATCACAACCCAATAACAATAAAATGGAAAGGCCAGAAACAGAGAAAAAGATGGTCAATGAATCAAAGACTATGTAAAGACAAACAATATATACAGATGCTAGAAAAGGAGTTGACATTATTTTTTCAGGTAAATAAAAAGGAAGAGACATCAACACAAAATTTGTGGGATACTACAAAAGCCTACATTCGGGGATTGACAATTGCATACAACTCTAAGAAAAATAAAGATAGGAGACTTCAACAAGAAAAACTACAAAAAGAACTTAAAGAAACAGAAAGTGACCTACAGAAGGATCCACAAAACAAAAAGATAAAAGAAAAATGGAATATTATAAAACACAAGATTAATCTGACAACACAAAAAGAAATGGCACAGAAAATTAGGATGGCGAAACAAAATTATTTTGAAAACGCGAATAAAACTGGTCGATGGTTGGCCTATAAATTAAAAAAAGAAAAAGGCAAAAGAACAATACATCAACTACAAGATGAAAGTGGAACAGTACAATATAGACGGGAAGAGAAAAAGAACATAATACAAAATTTCTTCTCAAAGCTATACTATCAGGAAGATATAGCAGATGATAAAGTTAAACAATATATAGAGGCAGCAAAAATGAGCAAAATCACCGAAGAACAAAAGGAAATGTTGAATAGACCAATAACCGTAATAGAACTAGAAACAGCATTGAAAAAACAAAAAAATAATAAATCACCAGGCCCAGATGGAATTCCGGTTGAGTTTTATAAAAATACACAAGAGTCACTACAATGGATAATGTTGGAGATTTGTAATGAGGTGCTGGAGGAGGCGAAGATACCGGCATCTTGGACTGAAGCAATTATTACTCTCATCCCTAAGGAAGACTCAGACTTGCAACAAATTCAAAATTATAGGCCGATTTCTTTACTGAATACAGACTATAAGACATTTGCAACAATAATAGCAGAAAGGATTAAAAAAAATTTGAATAACTACATCCACCCAGATCAAAATGGATTTCTACCAGGACGACAGATAAAAAATAATATGAGGATAATAATGAACACCTTAGAATTCTATGAAGTCCATTCTGAAAGACAAGCTACACTGGTTTTCCTTGATGCCCAGAAGGCATTTGATAATTTGAATTGGAAGTTTATTATAACACAATTGAACTACATGGAATTTGGGACAAAATTTGGAAAGATGGTTGAGAAAATATATACTAAACAAACAGCTAGGGTAATTATGAATGACGAAATGACAGAAAAAATTGATATAACTAAAGGAGTAAGACAAGGGTGCCCACTTTCTCCTCTTCTATTTATTTTATCATTAGAAATACTTCTGATGGACTTCCGGATTTGGTGGCAACGCCCGCGGACGTGCAGAGAACTCGTTCTCTTGGCCGTCCGGTTTCCCCCCGCCAGTAGACCCTGGACAGGGTCGAAAGTCGCCCTGTAGGGGCGACTACCATAGAGGAGGGCACTCGTTGATCACGGAGGGAGCGGCGGCTCCCTCTGCGGTCCGAGAAAATCACCTTTGGGCCGACGGGGAAAAGATCGGCCAGTAACATGGCCGATCACTCAGCTGCTCCAGCCGAAAGTCACAGCAACATCTAAGCAAAAAGAACCACCATGGAAGATCCGGGTGAGAACTTTCCTTCCCTCTTGTTACTTTACCTATTTCCCTGCTAACAGCTTTAAGAATTATTTCCCTACTTTGAGAAAGCAGCGTTTGATCACCGGGGAAACGGGGCTTGGAAAAATATTTATTGTCTTTTTATTATTTCACTTTGCTTATATAAGCAGTTGGAATTCGGGCATCCCGGAAAAAAAAACTCCTTACTGTGACTCTCTCTATCGGCTTGTTTATTTCCAGTTTAGGTGAAAATCCTAAGGGAGGGGGTGGAATGTTTTTTTTTCCTCCCCCCCTCCTGAATAGTATTGCCTAAAAAACTTTCTCTCCTCTGGGCAGATTTACGTAGACTGTTTTGGATACAATGTAATCTGGGACTTGGCAGGAAGCCCAGAAACTATGTGATACATTGTAACTCGCTCTAGTTGAACTCCCACTTTCTGATTCTGGCGTGATGCCCAGACTGGATTACAACATAACAACTGACTGCTACTTGGGATTTTTGTTGCTCTCTTTATTTCTGTGCTGGACTTGACTATTGGCGTTTTGCTATCTTTGATTGGAAATATATCTCTGTGTGGACTCTATATTTTATAATGCTGCAATTTATTCTTTAAGCTGAACTTTTTTTAAAAAAAAAAAAGAGGATGGAATCCTACTCACAGATTAATTATGGACTTATATTAGAAAAAATTCTGGAAATGAGAATGGAATATAAAGAACATATCAGAATGCTTAGCAAAAAGGAGGACTTAGAATTAAAAATTGAAACTCAACCTTTGATTGACTATGATATACAATCAGATTTACAACTTAATGAGATGGATGAAATACATTTACAATCTATTGAATCTATTGAATCTATTGAAGAGGAAGAGGACACATCCCACATGATGGACATCTTTGATGATCAAAGGCAGAACTCAACTAAAACATTTACAACTTTAAAAGCAACAGGATTGGACTTCCAAATACGAGGCACCAAAAATGTTGACAACATGACAGTACAGACAACACTAGAGAAAAGAGAAAAAGAACATGATTGGACTCAATGGTGGGAAAAGGCCTTTAGCTAGTCACTAAGATGGGAAGACTTAGAGGCCCTGCTGTGGAAACCTACTTGGCATAAAAAGAAAGCTAGAATTAGATTTAAAAATGAGAGTTAAAATCTTATCTGATGGGTAAAAAGGGCTTTTGGACATTGAATGAGCTAACACTTTTGAGATTTCTAAGGCTACTTTGGTTTTGGTTTGGAATGACAATAGGAAAAACTGGAAAATCTAAAATTAAAGGAGTCAGATCGAGATTGAGACTGGTGAAGTATTATTGATACTTTTACCTACAAGAATTGAATGGTAATGAGTGAGGTATTAAATGGACTAAATTGAAACAATTGAGGAATTTATAAAAATATTGGATAGAATATATGAAATAGAATATAGTTGAGAAATATTAAGATATAATGGTTATATTATTAGTTTATGATAGAAATAATTATTGTCCTATTATTATTATTATTATAACATTATTACATTATTTTGTCTTATGTAATGGTTTTAAAATATATATAAAATAGAATAGAGATATAATTTGATTGAGAAATATAAATTGAAATTGGAATAATAGAGATATTTTAGGAATGCTCGAATTGTATACTATATGTTTATGCAAGACTAAATTGAAATAGATTATTTGAAAGTTGGTTAAGCCTGAAAATGGGTGAAAATATCTTTGATAAATTTTTGTTTTTTGTTTTTGTGTGTTCTTTTTTTCTTTCTTCTTTTCTTTTTTTTTTTCTCCTTCTTTTTTTATTGATAAAATAGAGAGGGAACTTTTAAAGAAGCAGTTTAAATTGTATATGTATGATTGTATTTGTTGTTGCGTTCTATGGAGTGCCCTATCTCCACGATGTGTTATAAGCACTTGGCTGTAAAACAAACAAAAACTAATAAAACTTGTTATAATAAAAAGAAATACTTCTGACAAAAATCAGAGAGGATCAAGAAATAAAGGGTTTAAAAATTAAGAAGGAAGAATATAAGGTCCAAGCCTTCGCTGATGATTTGGTATTTATTTTGGAAGACCCATTAGAAACCGGCCCTAAATTAATTCAAAAAATAGAAGAATTTGGTGAGGTAGCCGGACTTAAGATTAATAAGAATAAATCCAAATTGATAACCAAAAATCTTACAAAGGCACAGGAAAGCGAATTGGAAGATAAAACAAAAATAAGCGTAACTAAGAAAATAAAATATTTAGGGATTTGGCTTACAGCGAAGTGCTCCTCGATTAAGGAGGATAATTATGATAAAATATTACACCAGATAAAAAAAGATTTAGAAAATTGGGAAAATCTACAAATTTCATTTTTAGGGAGGATCGCAACGGCCAAAATGAATATATTGCCAAAAATATTATTCCTGTTCCAATAAAACTAGGGGAAACATTCTTTCAAGAATTAAATAAATTGGTTACTAAATTTATATGGCAAAGGAAAAAACCTAGGATTAAATTAAAACTCTTGCAAGATACGAAAGATAAAGGGGGATTGGCATTACCAGAGTGGGAAATATACTACCAAGCATCAAGCCTAACTTGGCTAAAAGAATGGATGGAATTGAAAAATACCAGAATTTTAACACTAGAAGGACATGACTTGCAAGCGGGGTGGCATGCATTCCTATGGGACGAAAAATATAAAATACACAGATACTTTCAAAGACACATAGTTAGGGATGCATTGCTACAGACTTGGGAAAAATTAAAACAAAAACATTACATAAGAATTCCAATGTGGTTATCCCCAACAGAAGCTCTGAAACACCTAAACCTACTGGACATAAATAAGATAATTAGATACAAGGAATTGGTAAATGAACAGGGAAATCTGAAAACAAAACAAGAATTGGAACAAGATGTAGGCAGAGAGATTGATTGGTGGACATTTACACAAATTCAATCTAAATATACAGAGGACAAAAAATTATATGAAATACAAAAAGAGCTGCAAGAATTGGATAAAATTATACACGGAACAGAAATAAAATTAATTAGTAATATATATAAATATTTACTGAGATATAAAATGGAAGACGAGGTTGTCAAAGACACAATGATTAGATGGGCAAAAAATTTCAGATACAACATAGAATTGGAGAAATGGGAAAAAATATGGGAAACAAACATAAAATTGACTATGTCTGCGGCATTCAAGGAAAACCAGTTGAAGATGTTTTACAGATGGCATCTTCCACCAGCAAAGCTTGCCAAGATGTTCCAGAACAACTCGCCGACATGCTGGAAATGTAAAAAGGTACATGGAACATATTATCATCTATGGTGGACTTGCCCCGTTGCGAAAAAATACTGGACTAAAATAAGAAGATGGATGGAAGAAATAATAGATCAACCTGTAGACTGGAAACCAGAGATCTTCCTGCTGGGTATTTTAAATAGAAAATATAGTAAAGAAATACGGTACTTAATCTTACATATAACAACAGCAGCAAGAATAGTTTACGCACAGTTCTGGAAAAATGAGAATATACCATCAGAGGAAGAAATGATAAGGAAAATCTTAGACTGTGCGGAGATGGACAAATTAACAAAAGAGATAAAAGAAAAGGAAGACACAGAGTACTATGTAATATGGAATAAGTGGTATGATTGGTTGGAGATTAGAAATAATAAATGAAAATAAACATGGAAAGGTCAAGAAAGGGAAAATGTGTGTATAATAATGTATAATAATGTATAGTAATAATATGTATTATTCTGAGTATGAAGTATAGTATGAAGGAAGAAAATGGAAATAAGAAACAATGGGACAACAAGGACAAATATTTTTTAAAGAAGAATAAGGGGGGAAAATGTAAATAATAGAAGATTACCGTTACGAAATTGCTGTTTTTTTTTTAAAAAAGGAGTATACACTGTGTGTTTATGTGTGTTATGTTTTGTTGTTTTAAAAAAATAAAAATATAATAAATAAAATAAAATAAAATAAAATAAAATAAAATAAAATAAAATAAAATAAAATAAAAAAATAAATAAAATAAAATAAAATAAAATAAAATAATAAATAAATAAAAAAAAAAAAAAATAATAATAAAAAATAAAATAAATAAAATAAATAAATAAAATAAAATAAATAAAAAAATAAAATAAATAAAATAAATAAAATAAATAAAATAAAATAAAATAAAATAAAATAAAATAAAATAAAATAATAAAAAAATAAAATAAAATAATAAAATAAATAAAATAAAATAATAAAATAATAAAATAAAATAAATAAATAAAAAATAAAATAAAATAAATAAAATAAAATAAAATAAAATAAAATAATAAAATAATAAAATAAAATAAATAAATAAAAAATAAAATAAAATAAATAAATAAAAAATAAAATAAATAAAATAAAATAAAAAAAATAAAATAATAAAATAAATAAAATAAAATAAAAAATAAATAAATATAAATAAAAAATAAAATAAAATAATAAAAAAAAAAAAAAAAAATAAAATAAAATAAAATAAAATAAAATAAAATAAAATAAAATAAAATAAAATAAAATAAAATAAAATAAAATAAAATAAAATAAAAGCAAGGCTCAAAGTTATACAGACAGACAGTCTATCATTCAAATAGGATTATCAGTTAACCGTTTTTTATAACAGACCTTGTGCATTAGCTAAATACATAACATGTTCTTTGAGGAATTTGCAAGCCTCAGAGTTCTGCTTTATTTGTCTTTGTCTGTTGGAACCATGACATTAAACCAAGACTCATAAAACCCTCATTTTCCAGGTGCTGGGCCCTGGCCACCTACCCATTCACTTCTGGGAAAGTGGTAAAGACCCGGCAAAGACTCGAAATGGAGGAGAAAGTTGAAACCATTGCTAGCGGCAACGGAACTCAGGCTGTCAGAGCACAGGCTGGTACTCCAGCCACCAAGGAAGCATCACTGGCAGGGGCTCGGCCGAAAACCGGGTTGATCCAACCTGGGAAGCTGGTACCTCAGGGAGGAACTACAGCCTTAGCGGACCTATTCCAAGCCGACGTTGCCCCTCAGCGCAGGAGCACTCCTGTAACCACTGGAGAGGAGCTTTTATTGCTGCCATCCCAGGGTTCTTCATCTGCGGATGGAAAGAAAGGAAAGAGCTCGTTGGGATGGGATGACTCCGGAGAGTGGAGATTTCAGCAGTCCACAGCCCCTCACTCGAACAGCTGAAGGATAGGTTTGGCCGGCTGGAGGTAAAAGATACAATCCCTATTGCCCAGGGGCCAGGGCCAGGGGGAAGATGCCAAACCTATCCATCTCTTCCTCCCCCTTGCCGGAGTTCCAGCCCAGCTGCTGAAGCCCGTGCTGCTTCACCTATCCCCCCACCAGCTGTAATACCGAGCCCTGGGCCCCAGCCGAGCCTGTTGCCACAGCCTCAAGATGCCATTCCCAGAGCCCCGCCAAGAGAAGTCCAGAGGGTGGTTTGGCCATGTCCCTAGGACCAGCAGGTCACCCAAGCCCAGCAGCTGGCGCAAGCAGACCCATCAAGATTCGAGCCACCTCCCATCAAGCCCACTTTCGATGGAGATCCGGAGAGACTGAACTTCTTCCTAAACCAGATGTGGGCACACTTAGATCGCTACGCTTATGCCTACCTGGATGGGGCTATGATGGTGAATGCAGTGGCAGCAAATTTACAGCCGACTGGGTGACCAACCTTCATGATGAGGGTGCTCCTGAATTGAATGACATTAACCTATTCATGGAGCAACTGAGGGATCAGTTTGAGGATGAGTCCTGAGTCCTGATGGCTGAGAAAGAAATCCACCGCCTGAAGCAAAGAGGTTGCCCCACAAAGCAGTATGTCCATGAATTCAGGAGAGTTGCAAACCGATTGGGGCAATGGCTTGAATGATCACTAATCGACTACTTCAAACAGGGGCTATATCGCGACTTGCTTCAAGCCTGCATCATTCGAGGTTTCCCTAATCTACTATGTGAATGTTACTGCATGGCAGTGGTGCTGGACATCGAACTGGATCGTCCCAAGAAGCCAGGTTTCACCGAACCCAAGCCACCACACGTCCAAGGGAAACGCCTCTATGGCCGACATCCTCAAGTCTCTGTGGCCACCAACGTTCCCCAAGCACCAATCCGGGCTCCTATCAAGTGCTATTGATGCGGTCAAGTGGGCCATCACACTGTGGAGTGCCCTGCTCCTCACTCTCAACCTAGGAGCGTGCCAGTTACTGCTGAAAAACCACGAAGAGTTCCCAGAGGGGAGAGAGACATGTAGTTAGCTAATTACATCTAGCTAACTACATTCTATTAAAGGAGACATAAAGGACATGTACTCTCTCTATGGAACAAAGAGAAAAGGAACTGACTGAATAGAATAGAATAGAATAGAATAGAATAGAATAGAATAGAATAGAATAGAATAGAATAGAATAGAATAGAATAGAATAGAATAGAATAGAATAGAAATAGAAATAATAGAAATAGAAATAATAGAAATAGAAATAGAAATAGAAATAGAAATAGAAATAGAAATAGAAATAGAAATAGAAATAGAAATAGAAATAGAAATAGAAATAGAAATAGAAATAGAAATAGAAATAGAGTTGGAAGGGACCTTGGAGGTCTTCTAGTCCAGCCCCCTGCTCAAGCAGGAGAAACTATACCATCTCAGACAGGTGAATGTCTAAATCTCTTCTTTAAAATCTCCAGTGATGGGGCGCCCACGATTTCTGGGGGTAAGCTGTTCCACTGGTTGATTGTCCTCACTATCAGGAAGTTTCTCTTTAGTTCCAGGTTGCTTCTCTCTTTGGTCAGTTTCCAACCATTGTTTCTTGTCTTGCCCTCTGGTGCTTTGGAGAATAGTTGGACCCCCTCTTCTTTGTGGCAGCCCCTCAAATACTAGAATACTACTATCATGTCACTCCTGTTTCTTCTTTTCTTTAGACTAGCCAAACCCATGTCCTGCAGCCGTTTTTCATATGTTTTAGTCTCCAGGCCTTTGATCATTTTACTTCTTCTCTGAACTTTTTCCAATAGTATGTAGTATGGTGACCAAAATTGGTTGCAGTATTCCAGGTGTGGTGTTATTAGGGTTTTATAAAGCAGTACTAATACTTCGCGTGATCTTGATTCTATGTCTCTGTTTATATAACCCAGGATTGTATTAGCTTTTTTGGTTGCTGCTGCACACTGCTGGCTCATAGTCAAGTGATTGTCCATTAGGACTCCAAGGTCCCTCTCACAGTTGCTGTTTTTGAGCCAGGCCTTTCCTAATCTGTAGTTAAACCTTTGATTTTTCCTGCCTAAATGTAAAATTTTGCTTTTCTCCACATTAAAACTCATTTTGTTGGATAGGGCCCATTGTTCAAGTTTGTCAAGATCCTTTTGGATCCTGAGCTTGTCTTCTGGGGTGTTGGCTATTCCTGCCAGTTTTGTGTCATCTGCAAATTTGATGAGTTCCCCTTCTATTCCCTCATCTAAGTCATTAATGAAGATATTGAAGAGTACTGGGCATAAGACAGAGCCTTGTGGTACCCCACTGCTTACTTCTCTCCATGTGGATGTAGTTCCATTGAGGACTACTCGCTGAATACAGTTTGCCAGCCAGCTACAGATCCATCTGATGGTGTTGTTGACTATCCCACATTTTTCTAGCTTACTAAGCAGCAGGTTGGTCTACTTTGTCAAATGCATTACTGAAATCTAAGTATACTATCTCCTTCATGGATTACTGCCTGGTCGTGGCAAAGGGGCTTGCATAATTCAATGAAGCTATGAGCTATGCCGTGCAGGGCCACCCAAGATGGACAGGTCATAGCAGAGAGTTCTGACAAAATGTGATCCACTGGAGAAGGAAATGGCAACCCACTCCAGTATCTTTGCCATGAAAACCCCATGGACAGTACCAAAAGGAAAAAAGATATGACGCTGGAAGATGAGCCCTTCAGGTCGGAAGTGTCCAATATGCCACTGGGGAAGAGCAGAGGGCTAGTACTAGTAGTGCCAGAAAGAATGAAGTGACTGGGCCAAAGCCGAAAGGACGCTCAGCTGTGGATGCATCTGGTGGTGAAAGGAAAGTCCGATGCTGTAAAGATCTTTTCTCCATAGGAACCTGGAATGTAAGATCCATGAATCAAGGCAAGCTGGACGTGGTCAAACAAGAGATGACAAGACTGAACATCGACATCTTAGGAATCAGCGAACTAAAATGAACAGGAATGGGTGAATTTAACTCAGATGACCATCAAGTATACTACTGCGGGCAAGAATCCCTCAGAAGAAATGGAGTAGCCTTCATAATCAATAAAAGAGTAGGAAAAGCAATACTGGGATACAATCCCCAAAATGACAGAATGATCTCAGTTCGAATCCAAGGCAAACCATTCAATATCACAGTAGTCCAGGTCTATGCCCCAACCACTGGTGCTGAAGAGGATGAAATTGACCAGTTCAATGAAGCCCTACAGCACCTTATAGAATTAACACCAAAAAATGATGTCCTTATCATCATGGGGAATTGGAATGCTAAAGTAGGAAGCCAAAAGATAACTGGAATAACAGGCAAGTTTGGCCTTGGAGTACAAAATGAAGCAGAGCATAGGCTGATAGAATTTTGTCAAGAGAATACGATGGTCATAGCAAACACTCTTTTCCAACAACCCAAGAGATGGCTCTACACATGGACATCACCAGATGGTCAACACAGAAATCAGATTGACTATGTGCTCTGCAGCCAAAGATGGAGAAGCTCTATACAGTCAGTAAAAACAAGACCAGGAGCTGACTGTGGCTCAGATCATGAGCTTCTCATTGCAAAATTTAGGCTTAAATTGAAGAAAGTAGGGGAAAGCACTAGGCCACTCAGGTATGAACTAAATCATATCCCTGATGAATATACAGTAGAGGTGACAAATAGATTTAAGGAATTAGATCTGATAGACAGAGTGCCTGAAGAACTATGGATGGAGGTTCACAACATTGTACAAGAAGTAGCAACTAAAACCATCCCAAAGAAAAAGAAATGCAAGAAAGCAAAATGGCTGTCTGAGGAAGCTTTGCAAATAGCTGAGGAAAGAAGGGAAGAGAAAGGCAAGGGAGAAAGAGAAAGATACACCCAATTGAATGCAGAATTCCAGAGAATAGCTAGAAGAGATAAGAATGCCTTCTTAAATGAACAGTGCAAAGAAATAGAAGAAAACAATAGAATAGGGAGGACCAGAGATTTCTTCAAGAAAATTGGAGATATGAAGGGAACGTTTCATGCAAAGATGGGCATGATAAAGGACCAAAATGGCATAGACCTAACAGAGGCAGAAGAGATTAAGAGGTGGCAAAACTACACAGAAGAACTATACAAGAACGAGCTTAATGTCCCAGATAACCACGATGGGGTGGTCACTGACCTCGAGCCAGACATCCTAGAATATGAAGTGAAATGGGCCTTAGGAAATCTGAGCAACAACAAAGCTAGTGGAGGTGACAGTATTCCAGCTGAATTATTCAAAATCTTAAAAGACGATGCAGTAAAAGTGCTACACTCAATTTGCCAGCAAATTTGGAAAACTCAACAGTGGCCACAGGATTGGAAAAGGTCAGTTTACATTCCAATTCCAAAGAAAGGCAATGCCAAAGAATGTTCAAACTATCACACCATTGCACTCATTTCACATGCTAGTAAAGTTATGCTTAAAATCCTACAAACTAGACCAGCAGTATGTGGATCGAGAACTACCAGAAGTACAGGCAAGATTTTGAAGAGGCAGAGGAACTAGAGATCAAATTGCCAACATACGCTGGATCATGGAGAAAGCTAGGGAGTTCCAGAAAAACATCTACTTCTGCTTCATTAACTATGCTAAAGCCTTTGATTGTGTGGCTCACAACAAATTGTGGCAAGTTCTTAAAGAGATGGGAGTACCAGACCATCTTATTTGTCTCTTGAGAAAGCTATACCCAGGGGGGTTAGCTGCATCTCCCACCATGGCTCATGATTAATCACACATTTCTTCTTGCCTTCCAGGTGGAGCCCTGGTAGAGGGGGCCGCCTGTCCAGCCCCATGGGCTCGACACTGATGGGAGGGGGGAGGGGACAAGGACAGTGCCTGGGAGGAGGCCAGCGACCAACTCAACGGCGACAGCCCTTCCCTCATTACCTGGACCTGGACTGGCTGAGCATGGTGGCGTGGTCGTTTGCTCTGCAGTTACACTGCCAACAGCCGGTCGGCTCCACGGCCGGCCCACCAAACAGCTGTTTGGCACTGGGAGGCACCAGGAAGCCAGAAGCCTGCCAAGGTGGGCCCTGAGATGGCGTCATGGCCACGAATGGGACCCCAGCCAACCTAGCCAGATTGGCCAGTCCGAAACTGAAATTGGATGCCAGCCATGTTCCTGACACTCCGCAGGTGAGAGGCCCCACCCAGAGTGCATTTCTGCCCATTCCAGCAGGATGACCGCAGGCTGCGTGGGAAGGCAGGTCACTGTTGGATCCAAGCGGGGGCCCCGCCAGGTGTCCAGTTCCGGCGGCTGGGTCATTGGCCCGGCAGGGTGTAGGTGCCGGGGAACAGCGCCCTCTTCCTGCTGTTGATACCCTACAAGATCCGGGATGGCCCTTGGGGGCTTGGCCCCAGGGGATGGCCTGGGGTCCTCCGCCATTACAGGCAACATTCGATGGGAACCCAGACCATCTGGCATTGTTTCTAAGCCAGGTCATCAGTCATCTGTACCAATACGCCCGCTTTTATCCATCCCAGTGGACGATGGCGGTGGTGGTGACTGCGGTGTTGCAATGCGAGGCTGCAGAGTGGGTGGCGGATTTACATAGTGACCATGCGAGGGAATTAGCAGACGCCGGGCTGGTTCTGGAGACTCTGTGATCCCACTTTGAGGATGTCTCCCGTGTTCAATGAGCAGAGGGGAAGTTGTTGGCACTGAAGCAGCAAGGCCGGTCCGTGGCTGAATATGTACGGGAGTTCCAGCGGGTGGCTGGCAGGCTGCGGTCTTGGCCAGAATGCCTACTGGTCCACCAGTTCTGGGCAGGTTTGGACCATTACCTGCACCAAGCGTGCGTCTACCGTGGCATCCCAAGCAGGCTACAACTACCCCGCATTCTGGGAAAGGTGCACCCGGTTTTCCATTGCAGCTTACTGAAGCCGGTGGAGGGGGTCTTCCTTTAGGTTCGTGAAATGGATACTGGGCCTTGTCACAGGGGACCATTATGAGATCCAAGAGGTGTTAGACTCCCGTATCCGATGAGGTCATTTGCAATACCTGGTACAGTGGAAGGGGTACCCTGTTACGGAGGTGTCCTGGGTGGGGGAAGCGGACATCCAAGCCCCCCGATTGTTGTGGCTCTTCCTCTGTAAGCCAGGAGGGTTAGCTGCATCTCCCACCATGGCCCATGATTAATCACACATTTCTCCTTGCCTTCCAGGTGGAGCCCTGGTAGAGGGGGCCGCCTGTCAAGCCCCATGGGCTGGACACTGATGGGAGGGGGGAGGGGACAAGGACAATGCCTGGGAGGAGGCCAGCGACCAACCCAATGGCGACAGCCCTTCCCTCATTACTTGGACCTGGAATGGCTGAGCATGGTGGCATGGTCGTAGGCTCTGCGGTTACACCGCCAAACAGCCAGTCGGCTCCATAGCTGGTCCGCCGAACAGCTGTTCGGTGCTGGGAGGCACCAGGAAGCCAGAAGCCTGCCACGCGTCCCAATGAGCAGCTGATCGGTGCAGGGATATACCAGGCAGCCAGAAGCCTGTAGTGCATCCCGAAGTTTTTGAGTCCCCAAATATCAAGAAAATGCATATCCAGTTACTTAGTTGTTCTTTTCAAGGCTTTATTTCCCCTAGGTAGTCAGACGCTGCCATTTTAGAGGGTGGGAAAAAGACATTCCCTTCCCTCTCTCCTCACAGGGGGAAGAAGTTTCAAGAAGCTTTTGACAGGAAAATACTTGGGATACAAAGAAGGTAAGATCTCACCCAATTCCTCCGCGGTGCTTTCGAAGTGCTTGATAGTAATTTTGGCCTCGGCTGGTAGCGGCATTAGTGATGGGTCATGTTGATGGCCGATCTTTTCCCCATCAGTTCGAAGAGCTGCCCCAGATCAAACGGGAGGGCTGCCGCCCTTCTGCATCAGTCGGGGGTCCTCTTCATGCTTGTCGCCCCTTCAGGGTGACTTTCGACCCTTTTCAGGGTCCGCCAGTGGGAGAAAACTGGACGGTGGAGAGAGCGAGCGCTCCGCACTTCCGCCAGCACCGCGATCACAAAGCGGAAGCCAGGATTTCTTTATCTCCATTCATAATAATATCTTATATTCAAAATACACATCTTATCTATTAATAATACAGTAAAATATTCTTATTTTCTAATGATTTCAAACAATGTCATTATATTTAGAGTACACATCTTATCTATTTGAATATATTCTATTTTAATTATAAGTCTTCTTCTTCAGTCTTATTCTAGCTTTCTTTGCCAAATCGTCTTCCACGTCCGTGCTTTTGAGTTGTCAAACACATCTCCTTGTATTGTTAAGTGTATTATTTGATGTCGAATAAACCATCCAGTCACCATTTTTTTGAGAGAACTGACAGGTCTCGCAGATCTAACAGGTCGTCTCTTTATTTTTCCATCTTGACACAATCGTCCTGAATTGTTTATCTTCTCTTCCATCTGTTCTTCTTCTTGGTCCTCAGGTTCCTTCTGATTTATATCGGAGATCTTTTCCTTTTTCCATGTTGTCAATTTCTTTTCTGGATTTTCCATTATCTGTGTTTGTTGAGCAGTTAAATCTTCTGTCTTGATATTTAATTGTTCCACTTTTTCTGTTGTATTTTGTATAGTTATTTTTTTTTTTGTAGACAATATTTGAGTTTGTATATCCAGGCTACTTTCTAGTTTTTTTCTGTAAGCTCTTATTTCATCACCAGCTGTAAGGAGAATTTGAAGAGTTGCTTTCAGCATAGAAAGGATTTAAATAAATAAATAAATAAATAAATAACCTTTATTGTCATTTTTATATTGTGGGCACAATGGCACACATAAAAAATGAAATTTAGTTGCCCGTTCTCAAAGTGAAACATATACATGACACACACCTAAACATACTATGTACAACATATATATAGACCCACATCCCTACATATGCATAGCAAATAAATATTAAATACTGTCCATCTTGAATATATAACGCAAGGAGGAAGTTTGAGACTTCGCAAGGTTAATGCTGTATGGAATGAAACTATGGCTGAATCTGGATGTTCTGCTACGGATACCATGAAGCCTCCTCCCAGAAGGTAACAAGGAAAATAGGTCGTGAAGAGGATGTGTAGTGTTCCAGAAAATCTTGCGGGCCCTGCTCAAGCAACGCTTCTGTGCTATGTCCTGGATGGTAGGGAGGGAACTGCCAATGATCTTTTCAGCCATTCTCACCACTCTCTGCACCGCCTTCCTGTCTGAAGCAGTGATGCCTCCAAACCAGACTGTGATGCTGTATGACAGGATGCTCTCGATTGTCCCCCTGTAGAAAGTGGTCAGGACAGGGGAAGGAAGATGTGCTTTTCTCATGCGGCACAGAAAATGCAGGCGCTGCTGTGCCCGCTTCACCAGTTTCTCACTGTTGAGCGACCAAGTCAGCCTACTCATTAACTGCACACCCAGGAATTTGATGCTGGTAACCATCTCCACAGGTGAATCATTAATGCACAGAGAAGTGTGGCTGTGCCTGCCTTTTCTGAAATCAACAATGATCTCTTTGGTTTTTCCTGTATTTAAAACTAGGCTGTTTTCCTTACACCAGTTCACCAACCCCTCAACCTCCTTGCAGTAAGCTTCCACCTTGTCATCCTGAATAAGGCCCACTACTGTTGTATCATCTACGAACTTCACAATATGGTTGGTGGCAAACCTAGCACAGCAGTCATGGGTCAACAGGGTGAACAGCAGCGGACTTAAGACGCAGCCCTGAGGAGAACCTGTGCTCAAGAAAATGGTATTAGAGGTATTTGTTCCACCTCGCACATATTGGGGCCTGTTGGTAAGAAAATCCAGAATCCAGTTGCACAAAGGAGTGTTTAAGCCTAAAAGGCCCAGTTTGTCTACTAGATGCTGGGGAATGATTGTGTTAAACGCTGAACTGAAGTCGACAAACAGCAAACGCACATGAGTATTTCTTTCCTCCAAGTGCTTCAGGCTCAGATGGAGAACGGAAGAAATAGCATCCTCCGTAGAGTGATTTGGTCGGTAGGCAAACTGAAGCGGGTCAAATGCTGGCAGGAGGCTAGATACAATAGTGTCTTTTATCAGCTTCTCAAAGCATTTCATGATGGTGGATGTCAGTGCAACCAGACGGTAATCATTGAGGCCTGTAATTGTGGACTTTTTTGGCACTGGCAAGATGATGGCCATCTTAAAACATGATGGGACCACTGCCTGCTGCAATGAGAGGTTGAAAATATCAGTGAGAACACAAGCCAGCTCCTCTGCGCATTCCCTGAGGACACGTCCAGGGATGTTATCTGGGCCTGCTGCTTTCCGAATGTTAACTGTCTGCAGTGTTTTCCGGACAGAGGTGACATCAAAGCTAGGAACTTGCTCATCAGGATGGGGCACAGCTTTCCTAGCAGGAGTACTATTTGATGCCTCAAATCTACCAAAAAATGCATTCAGTTTGTTTAGGAAGTCTGTGTCGTCCTTACATCTCAATGGAGCCACCTTGTAATCCGTAATGGCCTGGATCCCTTGCCACATTTGCCTGGTGTTTGTTTGGTCCTGAAAAAAGTTCTGAATTTTCTGGCAATGGGCTTGCTTTGCACCTTTTACGGCACTTTTCAGATTTGCTCTGGCTGTTCTAAGTGCCAGCATGTCCCCAGATTTAAAAGCCATATTCTGTGCTTTCAGCATCTTGCGGACCTCATAAGTCAGCCACGGTTTTTCATTCGCCCTCACAACAAAGCTTTTCAGGACACAGACATCTTCTATGCACTTTTGGATATATGCAGACACCGTGGTGGCATACTCCTCAACATTTGTATGTTGGTTATCAGTAGCTGCTTCCTTAAACATGCCCCAATCTGTACATTCAAAGCAGTCTTGTAATGCTTCTATAGCTCCCTCTGTCCAAATCCTCACCTGCTTTACTGTAGGTTTCACTCTGACTAATAAATGTTTATATGCTGGAATAAGCAGCACTGAGAGATGGTCAGAGGAGCCCAGGTGAGGGTGGGGGATAGCTTTGAAAGCCTTCTTGATGTTGGAATAAGCAAGATCCAGTGTATTGTCCCCTCTGGTTGCAAAGTCCACATATTGATGGAAATGTGGCAGGGTAGCTTTCAAATCCACTTGGTTAAAGTCTCCCACAGCAATAAATGCACCTTCTGGGTGAGTAGTTTGTAAGTCACTGATGGTATGGTGGAGAACCTTCAGGGCCTCTTCTCTGTTTGCATCAGGGGGGATATACACAGCTGTGATAATGGTAACAGAGAATTCTCTAGGCAGATAGAAGGGTCTGCATTTGATGGTCAGAAGCTCCACATCTGGGGAGCACAGACTTGAAACCACCTTGGCATTATTACACCATCTGTCATTTATATAAAAACAGATACCCCCTCCCCTGGATTTGCCACTAAGAGTAAAACTCCTGTCCAACCGAAATGTTGAAAATCCCATCAAGCTAACAGCACTATCTGGAACAGAGGGCTTTAACCAAGTCTCTGTTGCAATAATAACACAGCAATTTCTCACCTCCTGATTTGTTGTTAAATCCAGCCTCAAGTAATCCATTTTTGGTTCTAAGGAGCGAGCATTTGCAAACAAAATAGATGGAAGAGACACTCTGTAAGGTCTAGCTTTCAGCCTAGATGTTAGGCCTCCACGTTTGCCACGCTTCCTCTTCCGGTCGCACCTCCTACTTTTCTTCTGGAGATAAACAGCAGCGGAGGGAAACTTCCCAGCTGCAATGGCTGCTCCTCCACTCTGCCCCTGCGGCCCAAAACGCTGCCTTTGCTGCTTTTGCTGCTCAAAACACTGAGCACGATGCTGTTTCCCCCTCCAGCAATTCCTTTTCTTCCTCCCAGCTCCTCCAGATTTTTCAGCTGATCTCTCACCCTCCGTGTCAGCTGCTGGCAACTCCGTCCCTGATTTTCTCCTCCTCCTTCGCAGTAATCCGAAGCCATGCAGTCTCTCCTGAACAGTTTTCTCCACCGTTCCTTCCCCGCTGAATCTCTTCATCTCCAATATGGACTGACGTTCATATGAAAGTTTAGCAGCCCAACTCAGCTTAGTTGTCCCTATTTCCGAAAAGTGTTTCAGTCCGGATTGTACATTTCCCTCCCTAACCCCCACACCTTTGAGAGCTGAAGCAGCCGCAGCCAAGCAAGGCGCCGCCATCTTTTGTTCCTGATCTTCCATGAAAAAATTCTGTTCCTGATCTTCTTCCATAATAATGTATTAGACTGGAAGCTTTTCAATCAGGAAGTCCAGAAAGAAAGTCTTTTTTTACCCACTGAGTAGAAAGCACAGCTAAGCTTCTCACAGCTGGTGTTCAAGGTTAGATAAATCTTATCTATTTTCTGGGCTGTCAGCCAGGTTTCTCTTAGGCAATAACAAGTTGAGATATCATGTTTAGCCACAGGATGTCGCTCCTCTCATTTAAGGGTTTCCTTTGACTCCCAAAGTTATTTAAATCCTTTCAATTTTGTTTCTATTTTATAAGGAAAAACCCAGATCTTCAGTAGAAATAGAAAATAAAGAATAGCAAATAGGAAATTTTTTAGACCATCAACTTTAAAGAATAAAATTCCGATTGGGATCCAGTTATTTTTTCAACGTTTTAAAACTCCCCTGTATAGTCAGTCGCCGCTGTTTCTGGAAGGAGGGCTAAAATCTCCCTTCCCTCTCCACAGGGGGAAAAATACTTTAACAGCTTAAGCAGGTACCCCAAAAAAGTAATTTAGGCTTTAAGAGAGGTAGATCTCACCCAGTCTCTTCCACGCTGCTTTAAAATTGCCAGATGGTGAGTGTGACTTCGGCTGTCCGCAGCCTAGTGACGGGCCATATTACTATGGCCGGTCTTTCGTCCGCCAGTTTGGAGGGTTGTGCTGGATCTAGTGGGAGAGCTACCACTCTCCCGCGATCCAGCGAGGGCCCCTCCTTGCTGGTTGCCTCTACAGGGCGACTTTCGACCCTTTTCAGGGTCCCCCAGCGATGCGAAACTGGACGAGGAAGACGGAGCTCATCTTCCAAGCGTCCATGGCGGCCGTGTCGGCAAACCAGAAGTCCTTGTAGTGTTCTCTTACATACAGTGCAACTCCCCCTCCTTTTTTAATTTGTATCCATCCATCAGTACATTCCAGTCATGGGTTTCATCCCACCAGGTTTCTGTAATGCCAACTATGTCATACCTGCCCTCATGTATTATTGCTTCTAGTTCACCCTGTTTGTTCCCCAAGCTTTGAGCATTTGTATATAAGCATTTAAGACTTTTATGCCTGTCCGTGGGTATGTTTCCTGTATCTCCTGATTGTTGTTGGAGTTTTTCTTTTTTCTCATCATTCCCTACTTTATTGTTTGATTTGTTTTCTTGGAATTTATGACTGGTTTTGTGTTCTAGAGATTCTAAAAATTGGCCACCCTCCCTCCTCAGTTTTAGTTTAAAGCCCTCTTGATGAGTTGGGCCAGTCTTTTTCCGAGTACATTTTTCCCTGTTTTCGTGAGGTGCAGCCCATCCCTTCCCAAGAGTCTGTCGCATAGGAAATGCAGTCCATGGTCCAGGAAACCAAAGTTTTCTTGGCGACACCAATCCTTTAGTCAGTGGTTTATTTCTAGAATTCTTTTTTCTTTCAATAGGGGTTGGCCTTTCATTGGGAGTACTGATGAGAATACTACTTGTGCTCCTAGCTTCTTAACTTTATTACCTAGTTGCTTATAATCTCTCAGCATTGTATTCAGGTTCTTTATTGTGTCATTCATCCCAATGTGAATGAGGAGGAAAGGGTAGTAATCTGTAGGCCTAATTATTTTGGTTGGGTTCTCGGCCATATCTTTGATTTTTGCTCCAGGAAGACAGCATACCTCCCTGGTTTGTATGTCTGGTCTGCAGATGGCTGATTCTGTTCCTTTGAGGATAGAATCTCCTATTACCAACACTCGCCTTCCTTTTTTGGGGGATGCAGTCTGGGGTGCTTTTCTGTTTATCTCAGGTGTGTTGTTGATGTGATTCTTTTAGGGATATTTGGTGTTGTTTCTTTGCTAGATATCTGCATGTTTTCTTTGAGGGGGAGGTTGTGGGTCTGCGTATTTCCATCTATGGGGCGAAATCAATTGCTCAGTTTTAATGGGGCTGCTTCTGGTTGGGTTAGATTGGGCAGTAGGAGTTTGTTAAATGTCTGTTGCTTCTTTCTTTGATTATTGTGTTTCCTTCTATGTGTGATATACCTCCATTTGTCTTCCTCCAAGGGTTTATCAGTAGGGTCAAATCCTCTGGGAGTTATTTGTTCATTATTTGGTTTGGTTTGCATATAGCTTTCCTGTATAAGTTGGAGTTTGTCTAGAGTTGCCTCTAAGTGCCTTACTTTTTCCTCTAGTAGTTCACATAGTTTATATTTAATACATGTATAATTTGGATGTTCTTTGGGTATAAACACATACATGGAATATATATTGCATACCACAATAGTATCAGTCACCTGTTCCATGAGTTTGTTGTTTGAAAATCCCTCTTTTTGGTTGGTGGATGTGCTTTGCTGTTAGCCTTGTTTCTTCCTTCTCTGTTCTAGGTAATTGTGCCTATTTTTTTTCCTATTTTTTTCTGCTTGTTTGTGTTCATTTTTTGACCTTGTTATTTATTTAAACTTCTTAATATTATGTTAGTTTTATTTATCCTTTTCTTCCCTCTATTTTTTAAAAAGTTTTTTAGCTTCAATTCCTTTTTATTCTTTACTGGGGGTCTTCCCTCCCTTCCTATTGGGACCTCAAACTTAATTGTTGCCTTCACTTCCGTTGGTTGCTGCTCCGGCCTCTTGTTGTTTTCTCTGCCAGCTCCCTTCTTTCTTTCGGTGCTTGTCTCTGCTCTGGTCAGGCCTCCGTTCAGCCTTTCAGTTGGCTCAGCTCTGCTGTCTGGTCTCCTCCTCTCAGCCGGCCACTCACCTTCAGAGATTGGAGCTCTCTGGCTCGAAGCGTTTCTGTTGCTGCTGCTGCTGCGTTTCTCCCCTCCTCCTCGGATTTTGCCACCACCAATTGCTCACAGCCGACGGATTGCTGTAGGCCTTTTGTCCTCTGCCAGACCAGGCTACTCTACTTTGCTGGGCCCTGGGTTGGGCTACCTGGCTGCCCCCTTGAGCTGAGCTGCCTAGATTGGGGTATGGGTCTAGGCAATTACAGAATATGCTGTGACCCACTGGTTCGTTGCTTCCAACAGTCTCCCTCCTTGTCTACTATTCAGCTGCCGGTTCACTGCTCTCAGTTGCCTTTTTTCCCAGCATTGGGCTGCTTAGTTGTACTCTGGAGCTGGCTCTCTCATTCTCTGTTGCTGGCTGCCTCCGACTCCACATGCAGCCATTCATTTGCTGCGCTCCTGTTTGCTGGTGTTTTCCTCCTTGCCCCAATTTCTTCTTTTCCTTTATCCTTTCTACCTTCCTTATCTAACTTTCTGCTTCTTTTTCCTCCCTTTTTCCCCTCTCCTAGTACCTTCCTACTTAGTTTGGTTACTTCTCCCCCCGTGATCCGATACTGCTTCCTACGCTGCCACCAACTTGGATTAACAGATTAACAGCTGCTTAGAGAAAGAATAGGCAGAGTAACCAACAAAGAAGGCTAAATATCTTTAAATCTTTGCCTGCACCCCACTGCACCTTGAAGTGCTAAAGAGTCAGCGCCGTTATAGTCACACCTTCAAGGGAAGTGAGTTGGAGTATTTAAGAATATCTGGTAAGCCTAACATTACCCATCTGTACTATGTAATTAAATATTTAACCATTGATAAGTTTTTATTAAATGTGATTTTTGAATCAAATCATATTGTTCCATACTATTGGAAGCTGGAATTGCTGGAATTGGGTATGTCTAGATTAACGAAGAGAAGGACAAGGGGGGACATGATAGCAGTGTTCCAATATCTCAGGGGCTGCCACAAAGAAGAGGGAGTCAAGCTATTCTCCAAAGTGCCTGAAGGCAGGACAAGAAGCAATGGATGGAAACTAATCAAGGAGAGAAGCAACCTAGAACTAAGGAGAAACTTCCTGACAGTTAGAGCAATTAACCAGTGGAACAACCTGCCTCCAGAAGCGGTGAATGCTCCAACTCTGGAAATTTTTAAGAAGAGACTGGACAGCCATTTGTCCGAAATGGTGTAGGGTTTCCTGCCTGAGCAGGGGGTTGGACTCGATGATCTCCAAGGTCCCTTCCAACCTATTATTATTAAGCTTTGCCCAAAATGTTTGGTGATTAGAGCTAAAATAGTAGACAGAGTTTGCATTAAAATGAGTTCTCTAGCCATGCTTTGTTGACTTAGTTAGCTTACCATTGTGCTAAGCTATACAATATGTTTTATAAACTGCAGTGGCTGATTTTGAACTTTAACCTAAAGCCTAACAAGTCACATTGGGGTTCTATATGCTGCATGTATCCAACAGTGCATTCATTTATCTGATGAACCAATCTCAATAAAACTTTAGAAATGTCCTGTGTGCACAGAAAAACATTTAAAGAATTATAAAGCAAAGTGCACACCAATATATTTATAGGGGATATACAGCAACTCCACTGCATCTGAAGCATTTTTACTCAACATTTGTGTTTCCCAAGATTTACCTATATTATTTCCAGCCACAAACAACTTTTATGTGAAAAATAATTACATGCAATTAAAAATACATTTGGTATGGTTTTTAAAAACATATCAGTATCCCTTTTAAAACTCTGGTGGTCTTTACTGCAACCATTTTAATTAGCATTCTTCTGGCTCTAACCCAATTCTTGATCCTGATTTCACCTATATTTTGGTATGCAACTCCCAACTAGGGCTGGGCAATGCTTCAAATTCAAAGTTAAAAAAGGTATTTCCCATCTTGTGGTCCAAAGCAATCTATAGCTCCTTAAAGTAAGTATCTCTTTTCTTTAGATTGTGTGACTTCAGCCAATGCACAATCTCAGGAAAGGATGTGTTTGATTTAAGGAGTTGCAGATGGATTTTCCAAAGTACCAGTGTACAAAGAATCTTTTTGCCTTCAAATGCAAAGTGTTGTCAAACACTAGTATACACTTATTGCAGCTGTCACCCCATCACCATTAAGTACACACTTTGTATAAAGTACAAAACAACAAAGATGATTAGGGGGACTGGAGGCTAGAACATATAAAGAACAGTTGCTGGAACTGGGTATGTCTAGTTTAATGAAAAGAAGGACTAGGGGTGACATGATTCCAATATCTAAGGGGTTGCCACAAAGAAGAAGTAGTCAAGCTATTCTCCAAAGCACCTGAAGGTAGGACAAGAAGCAATGGATGGAAAATAATCAAGGAGAGAACAAACCTAGAACTAAGGAGAAATTTACTGAAGTCGGTGAAACAGCTTACCTCCAGAAGTTGTGTGTGCTCCAACATTGGAGGTTTTTAAGAAATGCTTGGACAACCATTTGTCTGAAATGGTATAGAGTTTTCTGCCTGAGCAAGGTCCAAGGTCCCTTCCAGCTCTGTTATTCTGTTTAGAATTGGTACCAACAAGCCACATTTTAAGTGGCAACAGGCACTTAAATTGACATAGGCCATTCAGAGCAGAGATATCAAAGAATGAGAAAAATGTAAGCAATAAGAACAATTACTTCAGAGGATAACAAACAATATGAGTCAACCATTTAATTTTCCCATCTTACACTGAGGGAGCTTGGTAATATATGTTTCTTCAGCAAGAATGTAATGTATAATCACCCTTCAGATATCGTATTATTGACTTCTAGGGAAGAAAGAGCAAATTGAAGATAGCTACACTAAATTGGAGTCTATTCTGAACTTTTGGATCAAAATCTGAAAACACTAGGTGGCTTTAATTCAATCCTTAGCAAAAGAAGTTATAAATATAAATTTTAGGATTTACAAATATTTTGGAATAAAAACAAAAGAGTGATTAGAACTTTGATTTTGGAAAATTACAAATACGCTAAGGGTCCAGATAAATTTGAAATAAAATTTTGTAATTAATTATATGAATCCACTCCAGGGGAAAATGCTTTGGATTGGATTTTTTAAAAAACAAAACAAAACTAAGGATAAGCCTTTAAAAATGAGATACTAAGAGAACATGAAGGAACTAAATATACAAATAACGAACCAAGAGTGACCTGGATAATTTACAAAAAAAGCTTGTTAAAGCTTTTAAGAATTTTGTGAGATGTGACAAAGAAAAAAAATGAAAAGAAATCAAGTTCTAGGATATTATTTGAAAGAACTAAAAATCAAGATTGTTAGAAGAAATATAAAGTTGTGTGATGTCTCCCTTGGGCAACAACTCCCCAGATTTCTCCTCAGATGTCAACTCAGGGGAGGTTGAATCCATTCCTGGCATGTCAGGAACTGGGTTGATTGATGGCTCTGAATGGCTGTCCGAAAGAGATTTGGCTGGGGAAAGTTTGCAGTGGCAGACGGCCAGCGAAGAGGAAGAGGAACTGCCTTCTGCACCTGATCTGAGAACATGCAGGGCAGGGAAAAGGCAGGAGCAGTGGAGGTCAGACAGACTACTCCAGAGAAGATCACCCTGCCTGTCTTGATGGGCTGCACTGGAAAGCTGGCTATTTATCACAGCAGACAGATGGAGGCATTGCTGGGAACAATGTGTTGGTTTTCTAGATGTTTGTTTGATTGTCATGATTCCTGCTTCACTCTGGATGAACACCGTGTTTGGAATTGTGCCTTGAAGACTCTGAACTTTTCTTGCCACATGAGCTGTCTTGTGTGTGGATTTAAGTTTTGCTTGGTGAAGTTATTTTGTCTGAGCAACTTTCAGTTGCTTTGTGGACTATTAGGCCATTGCGCTGTGGACTAATCTTGGCCTGCTCATGGCTGGATTTAATTGGGACAGTTTTGAGTTTTTGGTGAAGGGAATTGCTGGGTAATGTTAATAAACTCACTAAACCACAGTTATGTGTGTGTGTGAGTGAGTGGGGCAGCACAAGTTGGTTTATTTGATCAAGGTTAAAATAGATACGCTGTCATCTCTGATAACCTTTAGTAGACCTTTGCTAACAGGATTGAAACACTGAGGTATTAAGGATTTGCTAATAGATAAGAGAGCTATATAGCAGGTGTTCCCAACCCCCAGTCTGCGGACCAGTATCGGTCTGCAGCCCATTGGGAACCAGTCCACATAAGCGGTGGGCGAGTACGCGAAGCTCGATTTGCGATGCATGGGATTATGTTGTGCACACAAAATCATCCCTTCCCACCCCGCTCCCACCGTCCACCACAGCTGCTAGTCCACAGAGCTAGAAAGGCTGGGGATCATTGGTATATAGGAAGAAGAAAGTATTTATTTTATTTTAAGAGAAGGTGATTACCCTTATGCTAAGCATGCTGAAATCCCCTATATGACTAGCACAATCATCTCTTTATGCATCTGAAGAGACAACATGATAGTATATCATTTAAATCTCCCCATAATTTGAGCCATGGGTGGTCAGTCCTTAATCAAATTTGTGGAAGGAAAAGCAAAAAACAAAACAGTGATATAGATGTGTATCATGAGAGAGACAAAATTATGGATTTGCATGTCATGGTAAACTCAAATTCTGAGGGACTCTAGTTTTGTCTGCCTCTCCAGGTAGACCAGCTAGAAAACAAACCAGATGAGCTAATTCTAGATTATTGTAAGGTAGCATTAACAGAATCTTGCAAGTCTGAAAATACAAATATTTTTTTATCATTTAGCATTTTATCATTTTTACAGCCTTATAACTTAGGGAGGGTCCCCTCTACATTTCTTTCTCTGTCCATTATGCAGCTTCACACACACACACACACACACACACACACACACACACACACACACACACACTTTATTAGTTTATTAGTTCTGTAGTTTTCTTTCTCTCATCTCCCAGAGTCTTTCTTACATACCAGCGTTAGTTTGCTATAAATGAGCAACATACTAGCACTTGTTGTTTTACCCTACTGCTCATTTCTTCCAGTCAAAAGAAAGAAGGAAACACCATTCTTTCTTTGCTTATTTCAGGGGTGGGGGAACTATGGCCCTTTTATGACTTGTGGACTTCAACTCCATGCCAGCTCAGGAATTCTGGGAGTTGGTCCACAAGTCATAAAGGGACCATAGTTCCTGATCTCTGGCTTATTGTGATGCACAAACTGGAAGTGGCATTTTTCATCCTAAAACAATGAGTAGCCATAGTTAGTTTTTGGTTTTTAATTTCAAGATTTTTTTTTTTTGAAAGGCAAATGAGAAATCCAATTTACATTTTTACCTCTTGTTTTAACAGAGTAGTTGATCTGAGGTCAAGAAGCTGATTATCTCCTAGTGGAATTCCCTCAGCTTCTGTTCAGTTCACTTTATATAAGCCTATTGCCAACTCTTCCATCAGCAGCTGGCCTTTAAAGGGCATTTTACTTCCCTTTATGGAGTCATAATGAAAAATATAAATATCTTGTTATAAGTAATCTTTTATTATCTCTTGTTATGGTAACCATGTTTCTATGTGCTTTAAAAACCTAACAACTATGCAGATTATTATGACCAAAAATTGACTTCGTTCTTTTACGTAAGTCACTTTGAAAATGCAAAATAATGTATTAGCATATAAACAATTAAACAGTATTGGCAGTTTGTTGGGCAGCCCCGATCAAAGGCAGAACCATAGCTACATATCCTTGGCCTATTACACTGCAAAGACAAGACAAAATAAGGCAGACCTAGTATAAATTGCAGCATAACATTGGAATATTTTTGATAAACCCATCCGGATAACCTTCTTATTTATTTCCTCTTACTAGGTCAGAATGGCAGCTATATTATCTCTGAGATGTAATCAATGAATATAAACAATTTGGTTTACTGGGCCACTGGTTTACTGACTGATTCTTCCCTCTGTCATCATTCAGGGTCAATCCATCTTGCTATGAATGTTTTTTTTACAATGGCACTTTAAGCAGTTCACATATATGGGGGTGTCTCATACGTGTGGCAAAAACAAATACACTATAATTTGTTGCACAGAAATCAATGTGAAAACTCCTTGAAAGTGGTCCTTTCAAATATATTCTCCTTCAAATGTGTCCAAATTCCAGAAATACACTTCAACATTATCAAAGGAAATGCAGAATGAGAATTCAGGAAACTTAGTTCCAGCTTATATGGAGCCATGGTGGCACATTGATTAGAATGCAATACTGCAGGCTAACTTACTGCTCACTCCAGGAGTTCAATTCTTTTTTTTTTAAAGTATTTTATTAATTTTCTGTTATTACAATTCATTAGTGCGTAATGAACAACCTGTTGTCTGGGTTGATTTTTTGCTTAGTAATAAAAGTTAAGTTCTTACTCTCTATCTCATTTTTACAGCCATTGATAAAATAAGTTCCATGTTTGAAAGTATTCTGTGTCTTCTTTTTCTTTGATCCTTAATGTAAGTCTATCCATTTCAGCACAGTCCAATATTTTCTTGATTATCACTTCATCCAATGGTGTTATCTCAGGAGTTTGATTCTGAACGGCTCAAGGTTGACTCAGCTTTCCATCCTTCCGAGGTTGGTAAAATGAGGACCCAGATTGTTGGGGGAAATATGCTGACACTTTAAACTGCTTAGAGAGAGCTGTAAAGCACTGTGAAGTCTATAAGTCTAAGTGCTATTGCTATGGACAAAAGGCTGCATTAACAGAGGGATAGAATCAAGATCACATGAAGTATTAATAGCACTTTACAATGCCTTGGTAAGGCCACACTTGGAATACTGCATCACCATGATGTAAAAAAGATGTTGAGACTCTAGAAAGAGTATAGAGAAGAGCAACAAAGATGATTAGGGGACTGGAGGCTAAAACATATAAGGAACAGTTGCTGGAATTGGGTATGTCTAATTTAATGAAGAGAAGGATGAGGGGGGACATGATAGCAGTGTTCCAATATCTCAGGGGCTGCCACAAAGAAGAGGGAGTCAAGCTATTCTCCAAAGTGCCTGAAGGCAGGACAAGAAGTAATGGATGGAAACCTAGAACTAAGGAGAAACTTTCTGACAGTTAGAACAATTAACCAGTGGAACAACCTGCCTCCAGAAGCGGTGAATGCTCCAACACTGGAAGTTTTTAAGAAGAGACTGGACAGCCATTTGTCTGAAATGGTATAGGGTTTCCTGCCTGAGCAGGGGGTTGGACTAGATGACCTCCCAGGTCCCTTCCAACTTTATTATTATTATTATTAAAACTAAGTTGGGAAAAGTTATTTTAAAACATTAAACATTTTTATGCATGTGATGGATTATTAATTAGTTATTAATCATATTCAATTAAGAATGTGTTGTAAATCAGCACCTACCTAACCCACCCCCAGAGAAAGAAACAGTTTTTCCCTTACATAAGAAAAGCCAAGCCGAAAATAAAAAGCATGGAGAAAAGTTTTTTTTTCTCTCCTCTCCTCTCTCTTCCCACCCCACCCTGCCCACCCTATATATGGGCAGACTGCCAAAGAAAACAATTGTAACAAGAAGAAACTGCTAGCGGCTGCCCTGTGTAAACAATAAAGAACTGACGGGATTACCCTTAGGCACTGAAACCCATCAGCTGACTATCTCCTTTTCCCTGGAGATAGGATTAACCTTTTCCAGACCAAGTTAAGCCCCAGCAAGAAAATTAGAAAAACAAATAACCCTTTGCAATTCCCATCAAGACTTCAATAGCACAGGGGGGTATAAGAGTTGGATCATTTTCCTTGGAAAATTTGCTAGCTAGCCCAGAATCCATTGCTGAGTCACCATTCTGTCTGGCTTCTGAATTAAAATCCACTTTCTGGCAGCTTGCTTCACTTTGTGTCTATTTTTGTGCGCGCTGAAGACTTGTCCTCAGCTGGAGAAACGAACCGGAGAGATTTTTCTTTCAACAATCTGGTGACCACGAAGGGACTTCCAGCCAACTCAGCCACTGGACTGGGCCCATAGGACCACTACCCAGCCAGCAACAGACCCATTTGTCTGTGGGGAAACCCACGGGTGGCACAGGGTAGTAAAGGGAGGTCTTTGAGTCTTGCCCTCAACAGCTGCCTAAAAGTGGGTAAGTACCGCTAAACAACAGTTTTAAAGAATCCTGGGGAGTGAAAAGGCTTTTGTGTGTGTGTGTGTGTGTGTGTGCTTCCTCCTCTTGTCACAGCTAGGATTCCACCTCCTCTGTGTTTTTCCTAGCTGCTCCCAGGCCTGCTGCTAGCTTTACAAAGCCATGACCGGCAGGAATCTGGAATGCAAGAGGGTTGAACTAGACTGTGGAACCTTTTGCAGAAAGGAGTGAAGGGAGCCGAGTGGGCATCGAATGAGAGGAGGGGTTGGAGTTAATAGAAGATCCTGGTAAAATCCTGTAGGCAAAGCTCATTTAAAGGAAAGTGCCCGTATCACTACACAAAGCAGAGGTCCTCCCAGAACCCTCCTGGGTCTGAAAATTGATGGCAGGTGAAGGAGGTGCCCGTACCTGTTGACCCAAGTGTGGCAGATCCTCCCAGACCCCTTTTTGGTCTGAAAATTGATGGTGGGAAATTCCCTGCTTAGGAGGTTCCTGTACTCTGTGAGGGAACCAGAGTCCTCCCAGATGTTTTCTTTTTTGTCCAAAAATTGATGGCGGGGCAGCAGGGTTAGTGTTGCTAAGAATGGCTGGGCAGTGCCGCTAGGACCCGCCTAAGCTGATTGAACCCCACATCGTAAGGGGAACATGGGAAGCTGTAGTTTGAGGGTCAGGTCTAGATCCCCCATTGGAGATTTGCTTGAGGCGTGGGATGAGAGGCGAGTGCCCATCCTAGCCAGTATGAAGAAAAAGCGAGCATGAGAAATTTGAGAAGAATGGGTTTTATTAAAGGATGAAACTGGGAGATAAATTTGGCCAAGGGACGGTACTTTTGATTTTGCAACATTAAAGGCACTTAGACCCATAATAAGACCCAGCCAGATACCCTATTGGTATTGCTGGGCAGAATTATCCAGGTATAAAAACCTGACTGTGAAGAGGGAAATAGAAAAAGGAGATTCCCCTTCCACAACTGACAATTCAGAACCAAGAATCATAGCCCCCCTCTTAAGTAAACCAGTCCCAGGAAGAGGGAGAGGACAACTGGAATACATGCTGATGCACACACCCTTCTCCACAGCTGACCTAATCATTTGGAAAAGGGATACCCCCTCCTTCAGGTCAGATCCCCCAGGCTATGATTCAGACTTTAAAGTCTATAATAGCCACAATCCATCATGGGGAGACATGACCCAGCTACTGCACATCTTCTTAACCAAAGATGAACTGCTAAAACTATTTGAGAAGGTAGAAGAAATAGGTAGGCGCCCAGTAATAATCACGCCAGGACAGGTAGCCCCTGTGCAAGTCGCTTGGCCTCTGAACCGTCCCGACTGGGACTATAATGACGCCAACCATTGGGATGAATATAATAGGGTGAAAGACAACCTAATGGAAGCCCTTCAAGAAATAGGAAAAAAAATCTCTTAATTGGCTAGAGTTCCAAAAAACAACTCAAATAGAGAAGGAAAACCCAGATGCCTTTTGGGTCCGCCTCCTGGAGGCAGCCATGGCATACACCCATCTAGATCTAAACTCCCCAAAAGATCAGAGAATTCTCACCTCCGCCTTCTTGGACTAGTCTGCCAGCGACATTAAGGAACATTTCCATCAAATAGTGTCAAACTGGTCTAGCTTGGAGCTTAGAGTTGCGTAGAATTACGATCTTTGTCTATGACCAAAGAGAAAGGCTAAGGGAGGAAGAAAAAGAACGGAGAGAGACAGAAAGAGAGAAGAAAAGGGCAGAAAGAGGAGAGCAGAGAGGAGGGAGGACCTGCAAGTCTGTGCAGCCATACATAACGAGGCCAGACAAACAAACTGTTGTCCCTTTGATAGGCGACAACCCTGCTGGCAGTGTGAAAAAGAGGGAGTGCCTAGATATAGATGTCAGCACTGCCATAGGTGTGGCAAAATGGGCCACCTCAAGTATGATTGCAAAGAAAACCTTGACCGACACCATTACCAGCGCCCAAGAGACCCTTTTCCAAGGGAGAGATCTTTCCAAGAAAGGGAAAGGAGAACCACAGGAGGGCCCCATTGGGAACCAAATGGGGGCAATAACTTCCGGAACCAATGACTAGAAGAAGAAAAAAATGGAATTTCAAGCCACTTTTGCCAGTCTGGCCATTCCCCTAAGGAGCGGCCCAGATGGAGAGCCTCTCATTACCATCACTATAGGGAGAAAAGAGTATGAGTGTTTGGTAGATACAGGAGCCACCTCGTCTCTCATTACTACCCCTCCCTTTAAGGATTCTGTAGTACTGGGGGCCCAAGATAATATTGTTGGAGTAGGGGAAAAAATCATCCCAGTCAAATTCACCAACGAAATGAAGATGGAGATTGGCCCCTTCTCCTTAAATCATGCCTTTACCATCTGCCCACATTCTCTATTGTCTCTTATGGGCAGAAACCTACTGTGCAAAATGGGGGCTAGAATAAAGTGCAACAAAACAGGAGTGATATTAGACATTCCAGCAAAACGCATGCATTTTTTTAGTGGTAGGGAAAGAACATCTGCACGAGGATTTAAGGGACTTGCCAGCATCCCTATGGGGCTGGGACTCCACTGAGGTAGGGCTACTAAAAGGATCCACCTCAGTCAGAATTCAGGTAAAGGAAGGGCCGCCCCTGTGTATTTCCCAATACAAAATCCAGGCAGAAGCAATAGAACCTATTAGGAAACTAATTGAGGCATATTTAAAACAGGGAGTCCTTCGCAAATGCACCTCCCCTTACAACACTCCTATTTTCCCGGTCCGAAAATCAAAGGTAGACCAGGATGGAAACCCAGTCTTCAGATTCGTTCATGATCTGAGACTGGTCAACAGTGACATGATACCCCATGCCCCAGTAGCTCCCAACCCAGCCACAATCATCACCGAGGTCCCAACTTTGGCCACACACTTCACAGTTATAGATCTCTGTTCTGCTTTTTTCAGTACCCGGTAGACTGGGACTCCCAATATCTTTTTGCCTTCACCTGGGAAGATCAACAGTACATGTGGACTCACTTGCCACAAGGTTATACTGAGTCCCCCACCCTCTTCTCACAGATTCTGAAAGCAGACCTGTCATCCTTTACCCTGCCAGGGGGTTCAATATTAATTCAATATGTGGACGACCTTCTGCTGGCATCAGACACTGAACAGATTTGCAGGGCTGACACACATCATCTGCTTCTTTCCCTTGCAAAGAGGGGACATAAGGTATCCCCCTCTAAACTACAATACTTACAGCAAGAGGTCACATACCTGGAATACAAATACAAATACAATACATTGCTCCTGGAATACAAAAACTAGCCCCAGGGAGGGTCGAGACTATTCTTAACATGAAGCCCTCCCCCCGTACAAAAAGGCAGGTGCGAGCCCTACTGGGCGTCCTAGGGTTCTGCTGCCCATGGATTCCTTCTTTTGGAGAGTCAGCCAAGCTTCTCATTCAATTAACCACTAAAGATATGCCCGACTCTGTTGCCTGGACCAAACCATTAGACCTTACCTTCTCAAAAATAAAGCAGATGCTAGTGTCAACACCAGCCCTGGGTCTCCCTAATTACCAGAAATCCTTCATGCTGTTTATTCATGAAAACCAGGGAGTGGGGTCAGGGGTCTTAGCTCAGCAATTCAGCCCCTCACTACGTCCGGTGGCATATTATTTAGTTGGATCCAGTGGTGAGGGGAACAGTCTCCTGCTTGACAGCAGTAGTTGCCACCATAGAAATTGTAAAGAAATCAAGAGATTTAATCCTGGGTTGGCCTCTTATTCTGAAAGTGTCCCACAATGTGTTTGCCATTCTCTTAAAGTCGCAGACACAGGTTTTCACTCAACAGCACTTAGCACAGTATGAAGCCGAGCTCTTCACCTCAGACCACATTTCCTTTGAGAGGTGTATGACTTTAAATCCGGCCACACTATTACCAGCAGATCAATCTGGGGAAAACCTGCATGACTGCCTGTACCTCATTCAAGATATGGAATTACCTCAACCTGACCTTACTGATGTCCCCTTGTTAAATCTAGACTTTGAATTATTTATGGTCGTGTACCAATTTCTTAGGATTATAAAGCAGCAGTTAATCCCTTCTCAAGAAATGGATCAATACTCTTCCCAAAGCAATAGTTTCTTTTTCTTTTTAATATTGGCAGATCAAATTAGATCTGAAATGGATTTACCAGCAGGTGGCACCATGTAGCAAATATACATTGCTATGGAATTAACAGAAGTTTGAAAGGATTGTATTGTGTCCCCAACAATTATTGTTTGGAATAAGGATCTGACTGTGTCTAATGGTATGGATTGCTATCAAGTAAATGATTCTCCATATATAGTAGCTGGAAGGCAAGAGCTTGGGAAAAATCAGATCATGTTTCTTTTCTCTTCTGGCAAAAAAAAATATTGTAGAGTGCAAAGGACTCCAAGGATCAGTCTAGTTCAACCCTTTACAACTAATTAAAACATGCATGAGAGATGACTGTCCAGACACTTCTTAACAACTTCCAGAGCTAGAGAACCTAGCACCTCCACAGAGACATTATTTTTCTGTTGAGCATTACAATTGTTCTTGACCATCTTCTCTTGGTTTACCTCAGCATAAAAGCAATGTACCTCTACTCATTTTTTTTTCCAGGTTGAAGTTCCAAGTTCCCTTAGTCTATCATCATACAGCATGTCTTCCAGTCCCTGTATCATCTTAGCTGAATCCTCTGAATCTTAAAAACCCAAAACCCTAAACATGCACAGAATTGCAACCACAGGGAAAAAACGTGAATGAAGGAAAAGACTGGACTTGGAGAGAAGAGGAATATTAGAAATCAAACATTTATTTGGATGCAAAGTTTATTCTGGTGAATTCTGCTGTGTAGCATGAACAGTCTGCAGTTTCCTTTGTTCCTTTTGTTCTGTGGTAACAAAACACAGAACAACATTCCAGCATTGAGAAAAATTTCTTTATATAGACTGAACTGTTTTTCTTCAATATTGACTGCATAGTTCTTTTTACCATTAACAGAGCATAATTGCAAAATGAATTAGATTCAGAACTATTTGCATAATGAGTGTTCTTCCTACCCCCTCTAATGAATTAAGTGCAGATCTGTTTGCAAGGGTGTTTTTTTTTCTTTTTCTCTCTGCATATTTATAAGGATTTATAAGGATTCCAGTCTTTACTAACTAAATAATTATGAATGAATTGAATACAATTTTTATATATATTGAATGATCCTGAAAAAATTGATTATTTTAAAAAATTGTTTACAATTATTGTAAAGTTTTATTGATGGATCATAAATTTTTATTGACTAGATGGTAAGCTTTTATTGTCCTGAGCTGCAATTATCATTCTATCTTCTTTTGTGGATTACAAATAGTCAGAGACTGCAATACTTTTTCAAAATATTTCTTTAATTTTTAAATTAATTTTTAAATAGTATTAAATATGTTGTGGATTTTGGTGGATTACTTTGTATTATCTTTTTATACTGTGTGTGTATATATATAATCTTTTTTATATATTAATAACAAGCTGACATTTCATTTTACTTTACTCAGCTGAGATACTCTTTTTTTCTTTTAAACTGAGATTTTTTTTACTTTCAAAATTTTATTCAGCTGTCATTTTCAATACATGTGTGGATTGCAGTCCAAAGTGGTATAAGTCCTTTCAGCACTGTTACTCCATTATTTTGGAAGACTAACATTATCACTTTAAATTTTATTTTATTTTATTTTATTTTATTTTTTAAAAAAGCTTCTAAATTTTGGGAAATTTAAAAATAAACTTGTAGAATTTTTGAAATTTTGAAAAAAAAATCTTTTTAATGAGGTGAGAGGTGGCCCAGCTTTGAGGTGGCCCAGTTGAGAGGCAGCCCAGTGTCCCAACTGAGAGGTGGCCTGAAAGCTCATCTAAGAGAAGGAGAGATAGCCCAGCAACCTAGCCTGACATCTGAGTGGAGACAGTGCGGTGAGCCACTCAACAGCAGTGAAATGGAGCTAGGTGACAGCAGACCACTGGCTGTGAGCAGCACAGTAGACCTTGAGCAGCAGCAGTGCAGAGCTAAGTGGCAGAGGAGTGAGCACCCAGAGCAGCTACTAAGAGCAGCATGGTGGACCAGCAGTGGATGAGAACAGCACAGTGGACCAGCTGAGAGCAGCGCAGCAGACCAGCTAAGTGGAGCAGAGTACCCACATCAGCACATTGTACCTGAAAACCCTGGCAGTGGCCAGGCAACTGAAGGGCAAGAAAGCAGGGAGGAAAAGGATAAATACAAAACACTTGTGGACAGGGAGGAAAGGGACAAACTTTCAAGGCAGGGAGAAGACGATTAAGAGCAAAGCATCTCCTAGAAAACAGCCTGAGATTTCCAACAAAAAAGAAGTGCATATTACTTCATAAAGAGCCAAGAACTTTTGTAAATTCTTAAACTTTTAAAATATTTAAATTCCTTTTTTTACATTTTTTTCAATTTTTTCAATTTCTTTTTTCAATTCTTTTTTGAAATTTTAATCTTTTTTCAACTCAAATATCATTTTTAATTTTAAATTATTTTTTCAATTTTTAAAATGTTTTTCAATTTTCAATTTCTTTTTCAATTTTTTAAAAATATTTTTTCAATTTTTAAAATGTTTTTCAATTTTCAATTTCTTTTTCAATTTTTTAAAAATATTTTTTCAATTTTTAAAATGTTTTTCAATTTTCAATTTTTTTCAATTGAAAAAAGTTTACTCATTTTAATTCTTTAGACATTTTTAAATTCTTAATGATCTAAGAGAAAAAAATAATAAACCACAGAAAAGGAGACAGACACTTCAAAACAGAGAAGATAGTGATGAATTATTCAAGACAGAGAACAAAAGGCCAAGAACTCTTGTAAACTATTGTAAACTGACACTTCGCAACAGGGAAAATATTTAACGTTTAGAAATTTTAATTTTTTTAACAAACAAACAAAAAATGTAATGGAAATAGAGACTGACACTATAGTGATTTGCAAAGTGTGTCATATGTTTCAGCTTATGCCCACAGAAGACCCAAACTGTGAATATATATCAAATGTAAACTACTTGAATTACTAGAAGAAAAAGTAAAGAGTCTAAAGGCAATTCTAGCCACTTTGAAACTCAATGAACAAAGCGAGAAATCCCAACCTAAACAGATTACACCAAAATAAAACACAATAGAGAGCAAACAACTTCTTAAAAATGACCCCATATATGAACATAAAGAAGAAAACCAATATACCCAAATTGAACACAATAGGGAACAAATAGCTTCTGTAAAAACAACTCTACACATGTATCTAAAGAGCAAGACCAATGGAAATATGTTACCAAAAGCAAAGCCCCTACTATCTACCCTAGCCCACTCCAATGAAGCCCCTCTGGAACTGAACAATTGCTTTCATAGCCTACCCCTAGAAGAAAATACGCAGACACCCACAAAAAAGCATTTATCAATAGTTTCTAAAAAAGCACAACCCAGCATTCCTGTGACAGGAAGAAAAATATCTCAGATTTTCCTAAGAAAAAAAAAGCTGAATATTGGTGACAGGAGATTCAATTTTTAGGGGAACAGAAACTATAGTCTGCAGACCAAGCAGTCAATCTATGGAGGTATATTATCTTCCTGGAGCAAAATTCATATATGTAACTGAGTACCTTACTAAAATAATCAACCCCATGGATTACTACCCCTTTCTTCTTCTACACGTGGGGATGAATGACACAACAATGAATCTGAAAACAATAACAAGAGATTATGAACAGCTAGGGAAGAAAGTTAAAGAATTAGGAGCACAAGTGGCATTTTCACCTATACTTCCAACAAAAGGCCAACATCCAATCAGGGAGAAAAGAATTTTAGAAATGAACCACTGGCTTAAAAATGGGTGTCGTCAACAGAACTTAGGCTTCCTAAACCTAGACCATGTTCTACATTACCTACATGAAGGGCTACTGGCAAGGGATGGAGTGCACCTCAGAAGAACTGGAAAGAATATATTCAGAAAATGACTGGCTCATCTTATCAAAAGGGCTTTAAACTAAAATTGAGGGGGAGGGGCCCCCAATCTTCACAACCTTTAGAACATAATTCCAAGCAAAAATCACTAGATAACCAATCATATAAGGAGGTAAGGAGTAAAGAGAAAGAAGAAATTAAAAAAGAAAAACAATGAAGTAGAGAGTTATGGAAGGATACAAACTATTCAAAAGAAATAGACCTAACAAAAGAGGAGATGGATTGCATTATATATAAAAGATCACTACATCTCTATAGAAATACAGAAAACCGAGGATGAAAACCTCCTAGAATCTATATGGGACAATATAAAAGGAAAAAAGAATGGCATTGCTATAGGCATATGCTACAGGCCACCCAACCAAGCAGAAGAAATAGACAAACTCTTTGCTAATCAATTTAAAAAAGTATGTAGGAAACATACTATAGTAGTAATGGGAGACTTTTACTACCCTGATATCAACTGGGAGACAAACATTGTCATCCAAAAGGTAGAGGAGGGAACTAGAGAAGAAGCTATACTGGACCTAATTCTTACTAATAGAGAAGTAGTGATAGAGGGAGTTGAAGTTGCAAGAGTAACCACTCATATTGGAATTAATATAATGCAAACACAAGCAATAGAATACAATCCAACCAGTGTCTTAAACTTTAAAAGAGCTGATTTTAACAAACTCAGAGAGAGCCTAAGCAAAATTTCATGGATAAAAATCTTAAAGGGGAAAACAACTCAAGTTACATGGGAAACTCTGAAAAATATGACCATAAAAGCCCAGTCAACCACTTAAAAAGAAAAACAAGAAATCCAAGAAGAAACCAGCATGGCTGCACAAAGATCTCTCTGATAAACTGAAAGACGTAAGTACAAAAAATGGAATGAGGAACACATAACTAAGGCAGAATATCAGCAGATAGCCTGAATCTGCAAAGATGAAGTCAGGAAAGCAAAGGCTCAGAATGAACAAAGACTTGGAACAAAAGTCAAAGATAATAAAAAAGTTTTTTCAACATATAAATAACAAGAAAAAAGTCAAGGAAACAGTCAGTCCACTAAAGACAGAAGACGGCAAGGAAGTAACAGGCAGTAGAGAGAAAGCAGAGCTGTTTAATTCATACTTTGCATCAGTCTTCACACAAATAGAATCTATAGCCCAACCTACCAAAAACATAACTGTAAAAGACAGACTAGAAATAAAAATTAAAATAAGCAAGAAAATGGTAAGAGAACACCTGTCTGATCTTGATGAATATAAATCACCAGGACCTGACAGATTACATCCCATAGTTCTGAAGGAACTGGCAGATGTTATCTCAGAACCATTGTACCATATCTTTCAAAAATCCGGGAGAACTAGGAGACTACCAGAGGATTGGAAAACAGCTGATGTGGTTCCCATCTTCAAAAAAGGGAAAAAAACAGAGCCAGGAAACTACAGATCAATCAGACTAATATCAATACCTGGGAAAATACTGTAAAAATAAAAAAAAAACAGATCTCTGAACATCTAGAAACAAATAAACTTATAACTAGTAGCCAGCACGGGTTTGTTAAAAACAGATCATGCCAAACAAATCTTATTTCATTCTTTGACAAAGTGACTATATTAGTAGACCAACCAACACCCCAGAAGACAAGCTCAGGATCCAAAAAGATCTTAATAGAGTTCAACAATGGGCCCTATCCAACAACATGAAATTTAATGTGTAGAAAATCAAGGTTTTACACCTGGGCAGGAAAAACCAAAGGTACAAGTGCAGATTAGGCGAGACCTGGCTCAAAAACAGTAACTGTGAGAGGGACCTTGGAGTTCTAGTGGATGATCACTTAAACACGAACCAGGAATGTGCAGCAGCAGCTAAAAAAGCTAATACAATCCTTGCTTGTATAAACAGAGGCATAGAATCAAAATCATGTGAAGTATTAGTACTGCTTTATAAATCCTTAGTACAACCACACCTGGAATCCTGCATCCAGTTTTGGCCACCATATTACAAAAAAGATGTTGAGACTTTGGAAAAAGTGCAAAGAAGAGCAATTAAGATGATTAAGGGCCTGGAGACCAAAACATATGAAGAATGGTTGCAGGAATTGGGTATGGCCAGTCTAGAGAAAAGAAGGACTAGAGGTGACATGATAGCAATATTCCAGTATTTGAGGGGATGCCACTTATTTTCCAAAGCACCAGAAGGCAAGATAAGAAATAATGGATGGAAACTAATCAAGGAAAGAAACAACCTGGAATTAGGGAGCAACTTCCTAACAGTGAGGACAATTAACCAGTGGAACAGCTTGCCTTTAGAAGTTGTGGGTGCTTCATCACTGGAGGTTTTTAAGAAGAGACTGGACAGCCACCTGTCTAAAATAGTATAGGGTGTCCTGCTTGAGCAGGGTGTTGGACTAGAAGATCTCCAAGGTCCTTTCCAGCTCTACTCTGATTCTAAACCCTCTCTAACCTGGCATTAGCCTTCTGGAAATGGGGTGCCCAGAACTCATCAATCTCATCACTCAGGGATTAATAAATATGTGGACTAATATTGGCTTCAAGACAGATTCCTGTACTGGTTATTGCTTTCCAGTTTGACACAGTATATTACACCGGTTCTATACATTAATTAGCCAGCCAGTTATGGACCTACCAACCCTGGTGTCATCCACCCCATACTTTAACAATCTGACAATTAACATATCAGATGGAGACTTATTAAAGCTTTGCTGAAATTTGTAGATATCCCTGCATTTCCCTTGTTCACTAAAGCAGTTACCCAGTCAAACAAGAAGACAAGATTAATCTCACTTGATCTATGTTTGATAAAGCCCTGCTAACTCTTTGCAATCATCACATTATCTTCAAGATACTTAGAAATGGTCTGCTCTATTGCCTGCTTTAACACATTTCCAGGGATCAGTGTTATGCTTATTAACTGGTAATTATTAGGATCTTCTTCTTTTTCCTTTCTTGAAGAAGGAGACTCTGCTGGTCTTCTTTGGTTTATTTTAATTTATTCTTCCAAAAAGGAATGGACAGAAAACAAGTGAAAGAAAAAAGCAGAAATTGTGCAGAGCATTGAGCACTAAAGATATTAACATGAATAAGCTCGTATTCCTAACATTATTTATTGGCACTTCTGGGGCAGATGGGAAATTGAAAAATATCTCAAAAGAAGGCAGTGGCAACCTACTTCTGTACTGTTGCTACGGCCATATCATGAAATCACCAGGAGATGAGCTGACACAAAAGAATAAAATCCCTCTCTCACACTTCCTCGCTTTATGTATAAATAGAGCTGAAAAAAACTATACCCACATCCACACTTGCATTTCATAGTACTGTTCCAAAAACAGAAGACAATAGCACCTTCTTTTTGAGAACTCTGATACTGAAACCAAAACAAATATGCTATGATTAATCCATGCTGGGAATAATTGCTTTCTCAACTTCAATATGCATTCTCAGTTTTGATCTTATTAAGCAACAGTAAAACATTGCTTATCTTAGGCTGAGAATTATATACTGCCCAGCAGTGCTTTTTTTGTGTAAAAAAAAAAAAAAGGTGCCAGAACTCACACACGTCATACAACCCGCCTTACAAGGTTCCATCCAAAAAAGGTGCCGGAACTCCGTTCTGGGCGTTCTATGAGAAAAAAAGCCCTGCTGCCCAATCTTCAAAGCAATGGCTTGAAGAAAACATATTGATAAAAGCTTAGTATGTTGAACAGGTGTAAGCACTGAAAAATATTATTAAAATAATATTGCTTCTTCTTTGAATACTAAAGGTTGTTTCAAATAAAATATCTTCAAATTTTACTCTCCCACTCTTCACGTACTGTAATGAAGTTTTACATTGTTTTTGACAAGTTCACTAGCAGGAGTTGTTCTAATTTCTCCCTCTCTTATAACTGTTTGCAAGTGGTAGTCAGTGACAGTAAGGTGAAAAAGTGGCCTTGCCAGGAAGTGCTCAGAATAAACAATTGTTTCCTACAAGGGTTTTGGCCTCAGCAGGTTTCTGTCAAAGATTCTGGCCCTAATTATTAATATATATACTAGATGCTGCTTTAACATTGCTTCATATCCTCTCTTGCTGAAAATATGGTTTTAATTACTGTCAGTAATTTTGCATAGTGACAAAGCTGTGGCCCTCCAGATGTTGCTAGCTTACAATCCAAATAAACATGAGCAATAGTTGTGGATGCTGGGAACTGAAGTCTACCAAGAACTGAAGGGTCACCCTTTCACACACACACACACACACACACACACACACACCACAGCTTTAGTTAAATGGAAATGGAAATGTACTTAAAGCTTGAATCTATTACCAAATTGTTATACAGTATTCAGTAATACATTTTTTCCTCAATGGAACATAGATTGTCTTGCAAGTTGGAGAGATATTAACTACTATAAAATTAAACTTGGGAACTATCTCCAGAAGGAGGAAATTAAAGTACTATCCATTAGATATGTTCAGCAAATATTCTATTTCCCAGACATGATGATAAATAGTTTATATCTTCATAATTGCATATGTGCTCTTCCTCATGAAATATGTAACCTTATCTAGTAGTAAAACCAATGATATTTAGCAGAAGAGCAATTATTTGCTGAGGGGTGGTGGTGGGAAGTTTGGTAACTAATTGATGCAAATGCTGACTCTGTGGTAATTTGTTATCTGTAGGAGCAGCAGGCTGCCAATAAACATATTAAGCAGTGCAAATGATGCAGAGTAAAATGCATAGAGCTCACCTTCAGTTGTTAAATTTCATGGTGACTGCCCTTCCCCAGTTAGCTACTGTACATAACTATTTGAATCCATAGGAAGCAATGAAAAAATATAGACTAGATGCTAACTCTCAGGACAACCATGAAATGCTGGTCTGGTAACAGCATTTTGAATCTTCAACTGCTTGCGGGTCCCAAGGCACAGCATAGTTTATAGCTCTTCATAGTTTATATGGTTTACAGTAATACCTAGCTTCTCCTCCCTTTCTTTACAAGTGACAGGTAGATGGATAATTGTGTGTTCTGTGATTTTTAATTGCTACTTATTTTTGTGCCATTTTTAATTGGTAGCTTCCTAGGATGATGCATTTCAGAATGGGCAGCCATATAAATTGAAGTAAATAAACACATTTTACATTGCATATGTTGCCTTCAAATTAGCCTTAGTCCAGTGTGTGCTGTTGCTGATCTGCAATGTTTTCAACCATTACTGGTAATTCTGCTTGGATTAATTACCATCAGGTAGTCAGGTTACATAGAGCAGGCCCTGGAGCTGAATATATGGGATGACATTTCTTTTACATGTAATTAAATCAGTGATTATGTTACATTGCCCTCCAGTGCCCTTTTAACATGTAATATATGAATACATAACTTTTGAATTGCTGAGTTGCTGGTGGTGGGTAAAGAGGAGATTATTTTTTCCCCTTAGATCTCATCCCTACTTTTATATAATGAGTTGATTCCTCTTTTAAGGCTTTTCCTACTTTATCCAGTTTTAAAAGCCCTAATATTAATTTTAATTTACTTTCTCAATACTACCCTTAGCTAAGAAGTGGGTTGGAGTTCACAGAAAAGCCCAGAAGAAATCATCTGAAAATGAATAATAAGTAATACCGCTAATGTTATTAATCATCAACAGATGGCTATATGGACATGCCAGCAGGTCGGACATGTTCTTTAGCATCTGTTCTTTTGCCTCAGTTGGTGGGAAATTACTGGAGAAAAGGTTGTGTTACTATTGATGTCATGGAAGCCTGCAGTGAATACACATTGGTGCACTTTAGGCAATACATCATGGTTGAATTTTTAACAACTGAAGAAGAACCTCCAATTGAAAGTCATCATGGAATGCAGATTGTTTATGGTGATGACTATGTTGATGTGAATACAATGCATGCATCACTGGGGCAAAATGTATAAAGAGAGTGAACAAAGAAAAGTGCTCCAAAACAAAGTGCATAACTTATGACAACAACCAATGAGTTTCACACAAGAAAGGTTGATGTACTGATTAAAGACAATTGACAACTCACTCAGAGGGAAATTGCTGTCAAGTTTGGTCCTTCACAGGAAAATTGAAGGACATTTCTTGAGCATCTTTTTGACTCAAATGAAGAAGTGCAAGAGATGGAAAGTGTTGACAGAATCAGGTTAAAGAGACACGGTCTGTTGTTTTTTCATGATGGCTTTAAGAAGTTTGTCTATCAGTGGTAGAATGATAGTGATTAAGTGAAGAAGTAAATAAAAATAAAACTAGTTGATTATTTTTCTGTTTCCTGTTTTAAAATATTCCTATTTAAATTAAAGTTATAGAAGTGGAGGCACAGTTTTTCATTCAACCCTCATATCTGCCAAGCAGATATAGTGTTCCACTTGGTTTTTGGTTCTGGCTTCTTTGGCTTCAGTTTGCTTGCAACCGGCTGCCATTGGATGTGGGCAGGGCAATCCGTGGCTCAGTGTCCCTCCTTACCACATTGGAAACATGCTCCTATCTCCTGAAGGGGTCTCTCTCTCCTGGTCCTGGCAACATTACTCTTGCTTCCTTAGCCAGCTGGCCGTCTCTCACCCACAGGACGAGGGCAAAGATCTTGACCAGTATGCTGCCAGTAATCCATCAAATCTAAGTCCACCTCAGTAGTTAACTGGTACCTGTCACGGAGGAGATGGGGCATCCCTCTGGGTAAACAGTTGTGATATAGTTCCTTGTTTTTAACCCATCTCAAAATTGGTAGACTAACATGTGCTCTGGCCAACCTCTGACACGAGCAACCAAGCTACGAAATTCCCAGATATATTCAGCCATTGGTCTCTTCCCTTGCTTGATTGTCCAGATTCTCACGTCAGCCTTTCTTGCTTCAGTGGGATCTTCAAACCAATTCTATAGCTCTTGCATGAAAGTATCCACATCATGGAGCTCAGGGGGTTCCTTATCATAGAGGGACACCAATCACTCTGTTGCTTCCCCTTTCAGATTCGCTGAAATAACATTCACCCACGATCCATCATTGGAATATCTGTCTCCATACCTTTCTACATAGTTCAACACCTGAGTCAGGAAATAAGACAGCATTTCTTGTTGTCTGTCAAATTTCACTTTAAAAGGAGGAGGCTGAGGATCTTCCCTCACCAGTACATAGCCGGGTGGCAAACCTGCTGCCAGTAACACTGCCTGAGCCCCTCTCCGATCAGTTGACCAATGGTCTGGTGGTGTCCCTCCTTTTGGGGGATCGGCAGTGGCTGGAATACGGTCCCTCTGCTTGACAATTTCAGTGTGGCAGCTCCTTGAACCCCCAATCCCCTCTCTCAATTGTTCCATGGAAGGGCTGCGAGTTGGCATAGGGAGCTTCCAATCCACCGGTTCTCCCCATTCTGCTACCCTCTTGGACGCCTTCATTGGCCAAGGCTCAGATAGAACCAGAGGAAACTCAGCTTCTGCTGCCTTCCTGAGGCCACTTACCCACATATTTCGTGGTGCTGGACAAGGAACCTCTGTATCTCTTCCTCCTCCATCAGTTTGAATTTGCTCCACTGCTCCAGCATTCTGCTTCAGGTGAGCCACCCTGACAAGTCAATCTTTCCCATCTGGATTATAGTCATCATCCTCTGGAGAGAAGTTTCTCCATGAGGTGACCCACCATAGGTCTTCTTTTGCATTTCAGAACTCACAATATACCAGCACTCCTGGGAGATAAAATCAGGTAGGCTGTAAAGCATTTGAGAGTTAGTTTAATGTCAACCTCCAGCCCGAATATCCAAATAAAGTCCAGGATTACTTTCATTTCTGAAAACCTTGCTGATTTATTGAATACATGGCATGGTATAGGTGAAGGAAAACTAACTCTAAAATTCCAAGGCATCAAACCATAACATTCCCAGCCAAACCCCCCAGTTGTCCACATAGCTCATGTAAACAAATTCTCTTTGTTATGAGAGCCATCTGCTATCTTCTTCACACCTGCTAGAATGTCCTTGAAAGGTTTCCAGACAGTCCTCTCTCAGCAAACTTCTGAAGAACTGGAGAGGTTTCATTTCTCTAACTAACCCAGTCGAAAGCATCATCACCCACCCCTTACTCTAATGGCAAGATGAAACAAGGAGGCACATAGCTGCCAAATTTTCACTCTTGACAATTTCAGTACATTCTAGAACAGACTGTCAAACTTTCTTGAAACTCCTGGCTTGTCAATAATACTTGTGGAAAAGATATTGAAATAAATAATAGTTGATTGCAAATGAAAAATGAGCCAGCAATGACTGCAAAAAGAGTAATGCTGATTTAGGATGCATCAGGGTAAGTATTCATTTTCACCGCCATCAGCTTTTTCTGGAAAAATAATGAGGAAGAATCACAGGTGATTTTAAAAATATATTCTATGTATGCTGGGACATCTGTGATTTGTGGCACAGAAAGAAAGCACGTTACACCAACTTCTGGATTGCAAAATATCCAAGGGATCTTAATTCAGTTATATTTTGCATCAAAGTAGAAAATCGTTTTAATAATTAACAAAGTATAGTCTACAGAGATAAACTCCTATTTCTGTTTATTTTTCTCTTGATCATTGATACAAGTAATGGAGAGGAGGAAAAACTCTATATCCTACAAGAGATAACAATTCCTAAAATCTCAGTGATTTACTTTACTCAACTGCATTATATTTTCAGAAGGCAGAAAAAAAGTAGTTGGCAGTTTTAATCAAGTTTGGAGTCTCAGTTCTGCCACCTCCCTTCATTTCTTAGCTTATCAATGTGAAATTTCAAGTTCCCTTTTCTTCTATCGACAGAAGAGAGCAGATCTCTGCAATGACATCTGGTCAGTGGGTTTTGCTTTGGTAATCAACTGGACACTGCTGGAGCTGCAAAGCCATAAAAAGTTGAGAAATCAGATGGTACTTAGAGCTTGTATTTGAAGATAGTAATTAAGGACAAATGTTAAACACCAGGGTTAAATTTTAAAAAGGTTTGTGCCTTTATTTGGGATTGAATTCATGCAAGATATCCTCTATAAATTATCCTATCTTTTCTGATTATAGTGCACCTTTGATTTTAATCTTAAATAAAATGGCCATTATATACTTATTATTTATAAATGTAATATCCTTTTTGTTTTCCCCCCTATGATAAGATCTGGCCTATTGTTGCTAAATAAAAATAGGGTGATGATTCAGCTCACGATTCATTCATTCATTTTATTTATTTTAAGCATTTATATTGGTGAAGGAAAAGTCTTCATCATGGTTCAGTCCAAGTTGGGAATAAACAACATGGCGACTGCCTTAGAAAGAAGGTTGCACTTTATTGAAGAGGAGAGCCAGACAGAAAGATGGCTCTAGAAGAAAAGAGAGAGCACATGTAGGGAGTGGGTTTTTATACCCTCTGGGGCTTTTGTTTGGAGTTGTTTCCTGTTCCTGTTTGAGGCTTTGTATTTCCTGTGTCATGTATTCTGACCTGAGTCTGGGTGTGCCCTTTGGTATCTGTGGTTAATCCTATTATGTTCTGTCTTAGAGTTTGGGTGGGGTATGTAGATTTTAGGTGTCTTTGTCTTCCTAAGCTTCTAGCTTCAACCTTCCTGAATGGTTTATATCTGCATTTCTACAGAGCTGGTTTCTGCTTGGGGGAGGGAGACTTGGGGCTATTAAGAAAAACTGGGCATGCTTTTCTGCCTCTTTAAAATGTCCTTCTCTGTGGGGGGGCTGACTTCCCACAATATGGCCACCCAAATCAAACAATGTATCTTTGGGTGGCATACAAAAACAAGTAAACAAATTACCCCCACTAAAAACCTTAAATACAAATAAATCTTAACAATTAACTGGCGACCAGAGGCTCAAAATTGTTATATTGAGTGCTAGTTGGGGGAAATTGTTAAGTTGCTGGACAAGAAACTGGAAACCTGAATTCTAGTCTTTCCTTGGGCACGAAAGCAGCTGCAAGACTTTGAGTTTCTCTCCACCTCTCTCTCTCTCAGCCCATCCCACTTCAAAGGGTGCTTGTTGTGGGGAAAAGAGGAGGCAGCAGCATTATGTGCACTAATTTTAGTTGTCTGCTGGGCCTGTTTCACTAGTGCTGGTTGGGCACTTTACTTAGATACAGGTGGCTAAACAGCTGATTCCACCCCTCTTCCCTTTACCCCAACAATTCTCCGATACCACAGAATTCCTCCATGGGAAAGCCGATTTAGCAGCTAAAGTGCCAATTCTCCCCTCTACATGCATGCATGCAGGTGTATGCACACACCCTCACACAAAAACCCTGCCACAGCTGGCAGCAGATTCCCCAGGTGAGAAAGATGTTTCTCTGGCACAACAAAAATGCTCTGAATTCCTTAATACTGAAAAGCAGGTGGCTCTGAAAACAAGTGGAGTAATCGGGAGTGAGGAGATGGGCTGCAGTCTGACCTGGGCAACAGGAACAGAGCAAGGCCCTCCATCATTAATCATATTGTGGGAAGTCAGTCCCCCCCAGAGAAGGAAATATTAAAAGGGCAGAAAAATATATTTCCTTAAAGGATTTTAAAGAGACAGAAAAGCATGCCCAGTTTTTCTTAATATCCCCAAGTCTCCCTCCCCCAAGCAGAAACCAGCTCTGTAGAAATGCAGATGTAAACCATTCAGGAAGGTTGAAGCTAGAAGATTAAGAAGACAAAGACACCTAAAATCTACATACCCCACCCAAACTCTAAGACAGGACATAATAGGATTACCCCACAGATGCCAAAGGGGCACACTCAGACTCAGGTCAAAAGTTCATGACACAGGAAATACAAAGCCTCAAACAGAAACAGGAAACAACCTCAAGAGCCCCAGAGGGTATAAAAACCCACTCCCTACATGTGCTCTCTCTCTTTTCTTCCAGAGCCACCTTTCTGTCTGGCTCTCTTCTTCAATAAACTGCAACCTTCTTTCTAAACCAGCCGCCATGTTGTTTATTTCCGGCTTGGACTGAACCATGATGAAGACTTTTCCTTCAACAATTTGGCACCCAGGATGGGATTCCCAGCTAGCCTCTCCAATGGACTGAGACTGGTAAGCTCCATCTTGCCGGCAGCAGACCCCTTGTCTCTGTGGATGGGTTTCCCAGGCCCTGCCCATGTGGAGCCAGGGTAGTAAAGGGAGTTTTGGGTTTGAGCTCAAGGGCTGCTTTGGAAAGAAGGTGAAGGTGAGTATTTCTGTGTGTGTGAGTGAGAAGACCCTTTTTCCCAATCACAGTTGAATTTTGCTCCCTCTGGCCTTTCCTAACCGCAGAAAGGATCTGTTCAAGTGGCAGACCCTGGAAAGCATGGGGGTTTGGCCAGAGTGCAGGACCTTTTGTTAGGGAAAAGGGAGAGGCTGTGTGCAAATGGAATGAGTGAATGAGAGAATTGGATTTGGGTAAGGCCCTGTAAGCAAAGCTCATCTGTAGGAGGGGGTCATACTAAGGCACAAATCATAGGTCCTCCCAGACTCCTCCTGAGTCTGAAAACTGAAGGCGGTGAGGAGAAGGAGGCACCAGTACCTGTCTGAGCCAAGGGCAGCAGGTCCTCCCCAGACCCCTTTTTGGTCTGAAAAGCGCGGGCAGTGGAGTTCCCTAGGTAGGAGGATCCAGTACTTCATTAGGGAACCGAAGTCCTCCCGGGCATTTTTTTTCTGTGCCCAAAAACTGACGGCAGGGCGCCAGGGATAGTGTCACTAAGAGTGGCTGGGAAGTGCCGCTAGGGACCCAACTAAGCCGATTGAACCCCACATCGGAAGGGGAACATGGGTAGTTGTAGTTCGAGGGTGGGAATTAGGTCACCTATTGGAGATTTGCTCAAGGCATGGGATGAGAGATGGGTGCCCATCCTGGATGGCATGAAAAAGAAATGAGCACAGAAAATTTGGGGAAAAAATGGGCTTTGCTCAGGGCTTTGTTGGGAAACCAATTTGGCTAAATAAAGGTACTTAAAGGGAAAATAAGAAATAGTGATTCTCTCTCTCTTCCCCTCTCTCTCTCTGCAACCACGTGGTATGTTTAAGATTTGTGCCTTCCCTAATTTGAGTTAACTGAGATTTATGGTGGGAATGACCAGGATGTGTAAAACTAAGACTTCTGTTTCCCTTTTCTTGTCTTTGTGTGTATATGTGTGTAAAAGTCTTTGTGTGTGAGGTAAACGTGACTGTTAATTGTCTCTAATCCAAAGAGAAAAGAATTTTAAAATTCTGCTAGAAATTCTGCTTAAAATAAGCCACCAAAAGGAAAATATCCTCACTCTGTTTGTCTGGCCAACAGAGTGAAGAAAAATGGTTTTTTTTTTGTCCTTTCTCTCTGTGTACTCTTAAGAACAGGGAATGTTTTAAGTTCATCTGCTGGAAAAGTTTCACTCTTACATTTACTGTATGTGTTGTAAATGGGTTTTATCTGTCTATCCTTTTCCTGAAACATGCCCAGCATTTTTCAAGTTGCAACTCTTTAGTCATTTTTAATATGTTACAAATGTTCAGTTCAGAAGTGAGACCTTTCATTTTGTTGTTCTCTTACCAGAATTCAGCCTTTTTTTGTCCTCATCTGTGTCGTCCCCATCTTATCTGTTCCTTTAACCACTGCAGTATTAATGCCTTTTTAAACTCTGTCTGCAAGCTACCCTCCCAATTCTACTTCTCCTTTTCTTATCCTCTGTTCTCCATGCCTTTGTCTGCCTCTCCTGGGAGAGTCCACCCAAAAAGGGGGAGGAGATCTTGCTCTCATGTCTTTCAGCCCTACACAGATGACCCCCCCCAACCTTTGGAAGTAGAGCACACTGACCCAGATGCTGCCTCCATCCATTTGAGCCAGAGAATTGAGTTTTGAATCCAGCCATCCACTAAAAGGCCACCATGCAACCAGAGTGGAACAGATCTTCCCAAGTCCTACCATTCCACCTGATGCTTGTGAAAGCTGCAGAGGAAGGAAGGAGTCCTGGAGCCATTGGTCCCCACATGAAGCCTCAGAAGAAAATTAGGAAGACTATGGGGGGAGGGTGGAAACTCATTGTAAGGTTTTCTTTCTTGCCCCATTTGTATTGTAATAAGTCAGTTGAATGGATTCATGGAGTGATGGCATTTGGGAATGGGAATAGTTGCCACAGCAAGTACTGAACACCTGTCTGGTGGGAGGGAAAATTTGTCCAGGATGCTTGTATTGCCTGTTTTGTAGAAGCAGCTGCACACACACACACACACACACACACACACACACCATTCATAATCACACTGAGTCTATCTCTTTCACCTACCTTCAGTAAAGCTCCAGCCTGATTCTTGCCCTGTGTCATTAAAACTTTGTAGGAACAATTTCCAGCAAATTCTAAGGGGGGGACCAGGCCCCCTCAGGTGATTTGCAATTCATATGCCCTCACTGAGGAGGTAGCAGAAAAGAGATCTCCAAACCTAAGCCCTAAATATCTTGCACTGGTGGACTCAAATTGGGAGTCCTAGGGTTCACTATGTGCAATTTAAGAAAATTTAATAGCCTGGCTTGCATACTGGCTAACCTCAATTGGACATTACAAACCTGGATGCACTGAACTAAGAGCTAAGGCAGGAAACAACCCTTGAAAATGGGAAGCCAGTGGTTATGTACTGAGGCAAACCATGGCTGTGAAGAATTTTGGGAGGAATGTGCAAACCTGACTGGAAGCTCAAAGTGACATCCAACATTTGAAAATGATTGGCACAGAATATTGGACGCTATAAATTTCTTTTCCATCTAACAGAACTTTTGCCCTGACCTTTAGACCTTTATGGGTTGGAAGCTCCCCTTTTGGGATCCACTGCAGGGATCTTTTTCTGCTGCCTCCATTAGTGTCTTCCTCTCTTTTTTTTGGGGGGGGGGCTTAACAGTTTAAAGCTTGTTTACCAAATCTCCCTGACCAGATCAATTTTAATCTTGTGCCAGTAAGTGTGTCATTCATACATTTATGGCACAAAGGGGGGATTTGTGGGAAATCAGCCCCCCCCCAGAGAAGGAAATATTAAAAGGGCAGAAAAATATATTTCCTCAAAGGATCTTAAAGAGACAGAAAAGCATGCCCAGTTTTTTCTTAATATCCCCAAGTCTCCCTCCCCCAAGCAGAAACCAGCTCTGTAGAAATGCAGATGTAAACCATTCAGGAAGGTTGAAGCTAGAAGATTAAGAAGACAAAGACACCTAAAATCTACATACCCCACCCAAACTCTAAGACAGGACATAATAGGATTAACCCACAGATGCCAAAGGGGCACACTCAGACTCAGGTCAAAAGTACATGACACAGGAAATACAAAGCCTCAAACAGGAACAGGAAACAACCTCAAGAGCCCCAGAGGGTATAAAAACCCACTCCCTATATGTGCTCCCTCTCTCTTTTCTTCCAGAGCCATCTTTCTGTCTGGCTCTCTTTTTCAATAAACTGCAACCTTCTTTCTAAAGCAGTCGCCATGTTGTTTATTCCCGGCTTGGACTGAACCATGATGAAGACTTTTCCTTCAACAATATTTTGGTCATTGTATTTAGAGGCAGTGATTCTAGTTTTATGCCTAAATGAGTGGTGATTCCCAAAGTTTATTGGGAGGAAAAATGTAACTGAAATGGCCTCAGTGACTTTTTAGAATATAATGTGAAGCACAGCCCATCCATAACTCTCATTTGGAGTTCTTCTCATAGGATGTGTGGGTGAGTGAGCAAGCAAGCATAGGATTCCTTTCTTTTTTTACTGTTACTTGCATGCTAGCTGGATGTTCTTTTTCCTTGTCACTTAACTAACATCCTGCCCATACCATGGGGAAACAGAGAGCATGAGAGCAAAGAGAGCTGACAGAACCACCATAAAAATTACTCAATCTTTGCTAGGATGAATGAGTGATAATTATTACTGTTTCTTGTTCACTCACTTATCTTCAGTCATGATGTGGCAAAAGCTAAACAATCAAGTGGAGCGGAGTAAGAAAGGGAGAAGCATTATCTCTAAGTGATTGCAAGGCTGTCAGCTCTGTCAGATGCCCAAAGGTTTCAATTTTGGTAGCATGCTAAATCCAAATTCTAAAGGTATTGATTTGCAAGAATTCGCTGAACAAGGGCAAATTTACATCAAAGACTATGACAAGAAGAAGGTGAATATCTATTATTCTAGAATATTCATTCCTAAATTAAAGGAAGGAAATGTATTGATTTTAAAATGCACAAACATCTTAATAGTATTTCAACAATCTAACCAAGTAAAGTGCTGAGTTCTATGCATTTATTGGGGTCCGTCAATTTGGGTTCTTGATATGAACAAGGTGTTTTCATACCATTCTTTAATGATGGAGTTATTGCAGGTGACTTGCTAATGGGCAAAGCTTCAGAGGCTATATCTGTTAATGTTGCCAAAATAGTATGTCCATAGTAGATGGTAAGAAAAAGTATCTGGGCTTCTAACTGTATGCTGTTTCTAGAGGTTGTTTCATCTTTTACAAATAACAGATGGAGTTCTTAACACAGAGGACAAGAAGATAAGGGGGTATTGGGATCTGGCGACAGAAGTAACTGACCTGGGACTCTGACAAATAGTGTCATTCCAGCACTTAGCAGATGTCGGTGAGGATGCTTCGGTATACAAAGAGCACTTGCCCTGCAAATCTCAAGAATTTGGTAAAGCTTCTGTGATCTTTTCGACTTGTGGATCCTGACATTTATCAACAGCAGCAACTGTGGATGTAGACCTCCCAGGTACACTAAGCTAACACCTAGCTTCTGCTTGCAAGTCTTTTTATAACAGAATAATGGGATAACAGAGTTGGAAGGGACCTTCAAGATCTTCTAGTCCAACCCCCTGCTCAAGCAGGAAACTCTATATCATTTCAGACAAATCTGTTGTCCAATCTCTTCTTAAAACTCTCTAGTGTTGGAGCAGCCGTAACTTCTGGAGGCAAGTCATTCCACTAATTGTTCTCACTGTCAGGAAATTTCTCCTTAGTTTTAGGTTGGTCTTCTCCTTGATTAGTTTCCATCCATTGTTTCTTGCCCTGCCTTCAGGTGCTTTGGAGAATAGGTTGACCCCCTCTTCTTTGTGGCAGCCCCTTAGCTTTGCTTTGAGAATGTCAGAGATGAGCAGGAGAGTTCCTCTGTTCCACTTGAACTTATTTTTAATTTAAAAATCAAATGGGTTAAAACAGAAGTAAAGTGGAATGGTAGAAATCATATTCATGGATTAATGAGGAGAGAATTTGCTTTCTGGAAAGTATCTGCCCACTTGGCAATAGATAGTACACATATAACATTCAAATTATGCATACAGCCTTAAATAATTTTTTTGCCTCTTGGCTTACAGATAATTCTCATTTAGCAACCATAATTGGAACCATAATTCATAATTCATAGTTCATGAAGTGAAACATGATTTTATGGTTTTACTTCAGCTTTCCTCTGCTTTGCAGGCCTATGAAACTCGTAAATGTGAGGATTGGTCTTGAAGTTACTTTTTCCTCATTCTCATAACTATGAACAGTTGCTAAATGAGAAAGTCACTAAACAAGGACTACCTGTACAAAGGGAGCATCTGGCACTTTATACTTGTTGATATAATAAAATTGGTACACTAGATGGGGAGTCTATGAATAGCCTAGTTGTGGGCCATAAGAATAAAAATAATAAATGACTAAGCAAACTGGAATTTAGGTGAATCAATTGGAAATATCTTTCAGGGAAAAAATGGTTACAGTAGTAACATGGATACTAGACAGACAAAAAACCAGATAAAAATTTTGATTATGGATATGACTCAAAGGAACCTGGACTGAATATGCTATGGCAGTGGTGGCGAACCTATGGCACGGGTGCCAGAGGCGGCACTCAGAGCCCTCTCTGTGGGCACGCGCGCCATCACCCCAGTCCTAGGCCTTCAGCTGGGGTTTATAAAACCTTTTCGCTTTAGGCCTCTGTCGCCATGTGCAAAAAAAAAAAAAAAGGTTCAATCAGTCAATTTCAACTTCTCGCGGGAAAAAAAATATCTTGCAAAGTTGGAATTGATTGATTGAACTTTTTAGTCCCACCCAGTCTGCTGTTACCACCACAGCCATACCCACCCAATGGGCCACACCCACCCAATGGGCCAGACTCACCCGGCACTCGACGATGCATAAGTGGGTTTTGGGTTGCAGTTTGGGCACCCAGTCTCTTAAAGGTTCGCCATCACTGTGCTATGGCAACTAAGAGCTTTCCAGTAGATGACCCTCATATTGCATGACTAATCGGTCACATGACCAGCCAGGGTGACCTCACCACCATATGACCCTCACATGGTGTGGTAGGGTCACATGACCAAATGACCACATAAGACCTATAAAACAGAAGAGAACTGAAATAAGACACTTCAACCAAAGTTCCGCTGATGATGTCACCTACCCTGGTGATGAAACATTTGGAAATTAAACAACAAGCTTGGAGAACAAACCACCAACAACAAGAGGTTTCCTTTCAAATTTCCCTTGGATGTCCTTTTCTTGAGATGTAGATTCATATAACTCCATTGCAATTCTTGAGAGTGCTTAAAGGAAAAAGAAGTGAAAATGTTAACAAGAGTAGTTATTTAAATGGTTAATTGTTGCCTCATCCTGGCAATAAAGGCTGAAGTTTGTTCTAATGTGAGCTTAATGTTCTTCAATTGGAATTAAAGTTAATACTTTGGATATTTGTGGTTTTCTTTTAAAACATGAAATATAGTAATTTTAGACTTCATTTTTGCACAATTGCACTTTTTAATCATACAGTTCAAGAAGCATGCTAAACTCAGTTCATTGTCACATTGAATTACTCTCAGCTCCACACACTTTTTACTACATTTTGCTATTTTTCATATTATTACGATTGCTATTTTTTGTTATTATTAAAAATTGTTATTAAAAAAGATTGTATAGTTAATGCTACTAGTATTTGATGCTTTTTAAAAAGTATTTATCTGACCTCTAAAAGAAAAGAAAACATGAATCTGAAATCCTAAGGTTAGTTACTAACTTAGCCTTACCAACCTCTGAGAGCTGTTGTGAAGAGAAATTGTGTTGTTTACTGTGCTGTGCATGCTTCAAAAATAAATACAAAGAAATGTTCCAGGATCTCATCTAACTGCAGCACTAGTTTGCTGTTCATTAAGGCAGCCTTACTCTTCTTCCATATGAACCTGAAGAAAAGCTTCCATTTTTTCTTACAGGTGCCTTAGTCTTTGTAAATGGATTTTCCACAGAAGCAGCAGAAGCAGCATTTTTTTTTCTATGCTTGTATTAAAGAGCTGAAAATGGCTTCTACTTAATAAACAGCAAGGAGGTGCTGTGCTCATCGAAAGTGGGAAACAATTCCTCTGAAAAAAAATTGAGAGAGAACAAGAGAGAGAACAAGAGAGAGAACAAGCATAATTCAACTGAAAAAGCAATTTGATTCAATAATGTCATGTGTCTCTTGAAGCAGCTGATATTCCACAATTTCTCTTACATTCTTCCCAACTGATATGTATGCTTCTGCATTTATTCTGTTTCCAGGTGAATTGAATTTTTAATTCAACCCTAGACATACTTACTCAAAAGTTTGGAAGCTACAGTGTATGGACTGTGAGCTTTCTGACACAATGAAAAGGGTTCAGTGATATTTTTAAAAGACATTTTTTTCCTTTCCTAACTAAGGAATTTTAGAATGGTTGGACCAACTCCCATAATCCCTAATAGACAATATTAGTTCCATAGACATATTGCTTGGTGCTTATGGGACTTAAAAGTGCTCTAAGAAGACTGGAAGTGCTCTAAGATAGACTTTCAGAGTGAAAATGTTCTTTGATGACACAAGATACTCCATGCAGTTCAAACTAAAGAATGAATTTTAAAACAGAAGCCCGTTTTTACACATCATCCTGAAAGTAAGTCCCATTGAACACAGTGTTTTAAATCATAGTAAATATTCATGCATTAAACATGGTTTTAAAGTAAGAAATATTTCTTGTCTGTATTTTGCTTTCTCAAACAAAATGCAATATGTTGGAAATAATACAGTATTTGACTGTGCCTGTCAGGTCCCTTCGGAACACTGCCATTAGGAAGGGGAGGGGGAGCAAATATTGGTGTGGATTGAGGATGTGGATTGAGGATGTTTCTGTATTACCAGCATTTTTTTCTACTTTTGCTTTGATGTATCTACATGGGAATTAGGGAGGGGGGAATACCCTTGGGGCCATCTGTTTTCACTTCTGCCAACTGGCAAGACCGAGGTGCCTGAGAAACGGCCGGTTATCACCTTTTGGCTCAAAGTTCTCATAACATCTTCACACCAGTGGATTGTCTCCTGATGGACTGCGACATTGGGGTAGGGCTGAAGAAACAGGACTCTTAACTTAACGCTTTTGTGTGGGAACTTCAGATTCCACCTTTTTACTCTGCAATCACTATCTCTCAGTAAAAGATCCTCTTTCTAACAATGCCTGTTTCCTGAGTTGTGCTTTCCTGAGGGGACAGCTGAGGCAGGTCCTTACAGTGCCTTTCAAAAATATTGCCCATGAAATTCTGCATTTGGATGAGCAAAACAATCTTCTTATAACTCTTGTAATCCCCACTCATGGGGATTTACACCTGCCAACTAGGCTTACAATTGCTTATGATTTATTGTCTGCCACTAAAACATGGCAATGCCCCAAAGATTTTCACTAAAATCTTTCTCCTCCCCCCCCTCCAGTTAAGATTTATTCCAGTCTGGGATTGAATTGGATTTCTAAAACATTGTCTCTATTTCCAGAGATAGCTGCCTTACATCCAATTGCAGATGCAATTGGAAGTAGAGCGTATAAGTTGTCCTGTTCTGATACATTGAAGATACATAAGCCATCTCTGTGCCAAATGAATAATATAAAGTATTTCCTGATTAGTGAAGATAATTTTCTTCAATACTACAGAAAGGCCAATCCATAAGCATATTGAGCATTTCACAGCTTTAAGGTCTGCAATTCAGTGCCACAAGCATCTTTCTTTAAAATTCAACAGAGATTCTATTCTCCACTTTTTCATAAAGCTTTTTGAAAAAATGTAGTTAGGGAAACATGACAGTGGGTTAGCTCCTCAATGCATTGAAACTGTTTTAAAAATGAAAGTGAAAACATCAGTATTACTGCTTGCTTAAAAGTGCTGATGGGGAGAAAGCTTCCTAGTTTAACAAGCCAACTGATTTTACAGAAAGCTACAATAGGTACCCCTTAAGGGAAAAGGAATATAATATTGCAAAATTATTGTTATTTGTGATTTTAGGGAGGTCTAGAAACATGAAACATAAATATATGTAATATATATATATGTAAATAAATAAAATGTTGCATTCCTTTGACCTTTCACTATCTCTGGGTTCTAACTTATATAATAATAGCCTTGATAAATAGTAAAAAATAAAATGAATAAATAAAATAAAAACTTCAAAGCTCAGTATTTGGTAGCTTACATGAAAGTCCAGTCTTCTTGGCATGTTATGAAAGTAGTTTCCAATGCCCTTTTCCACACTTTCTTTTTAAAAAAGGTTCCAGTCTAGTCTATAATCCTGAAATCCCAAATATCCCAAATTGATTAATTCCCACCAAGGAGAGATATGCTTAGAAAATTTGTGGTTTCAGATACTCAGCCTATGAACCCTCATACATGAAAATGACAATAAAGTAAGATTACCTCTTTTAAAAAAAAAAACTTTAAAAAGCATCATATTTACAAAAATATATTTAAACAAAAATTCTTTAAAACCAGTTGAAACTTTCAGCAGCAATGGCTGCTAGATTAGATAGACAGACAGACAGACAGAAAGAGAGATAGGTGATAGATAGATAGTTTTTATTAAAGATTTTTTAAAAGGAAGATAAAAACTAATATAAACTAATATAAAGTAAGAAAGAGAAAATAAAATCAACGAGAAAGCTAAAACTGCAAGAAAAGGAAAAAAAGTAAAAGTAAAAACTGTGAAGAAAAAATACAAAGAAGTACAGTAGCTTTCAATCTTCTTCACAGCAGTTATAAGTACATATTTACCTTTTACTCTACTCAGTTACAAGGTAACTCTCTTATTTCTATATCCTGTCTAATAATAAAAGCCATGAATCATAAGTTCATTTTTTTCTGTTTTATGCAAAACATGGGTTTTCAGTCAGCAATTAATGTAGATCTTGTCTTTTCTCTGAGCAAATAAGTCAATTTAGCCATCTCAGGAAGTTCCATCATCTTCACCAACCATTCCTCCATAGTGGATAGTGTTGAATCTTTCTATCTTCGAGCATACAATAATCTTACTGCAGTTCTCATGTACAAAAACAAAATATCATAACTTTTTTTCAACTGTTTGTCCATCAGTCCCAAATCTCTAGTCTCAACTGTATTTTAATCTTTAAAATCCTCTGAATCAGTGTATGTAATTAAAATCCAGAATTTTCAAACTTTTTACATGTCTACCAAACATGATAAAATGTTCCTTCTTGTTTACCCTTTCAACATAAATTTTGAAGTGACTTTATACATTCTAGACAATTTCTCTGGTGACATAAGCAATGGCTGTTCACTTTTAAGGTAGTATTCATTCAGAAGATTAAAGTTTTGGAATCTCTTGTGAAGAACTCAGGCAATTTAGGTATTGCCAACATTTTTATGGGAGTTTAATGATTCCAATTTCAGCAGTAAATTCTGCAGTGTTTATTTTATTTTTTAAATTTATACACTACCCATCTCACTGTGAAGTGACTCTTTAGTTTACAACAAGCTAAACACTACAATATAAAACATTAAAACAACAAATATTACATTTAAAGTTACAAAGATAGCTAAGAAAGGAGCAACATCGATCAGGGTGGAGGTAGAATCTTCTCTTAATCCACTAGCCACCTCGAGTAAGAAACATCCCATTGGGACGTTATCATTATTGAGACTCAGCATTCTTTGGCTATCTTGAATGGCAAATTCTGGAAAGTGAAGATCTAACAAGGAGTTTGTTAGTTGGGATAGGCTGGACATCACTGTTGTGGCTTGGTTTTGCTCATATTGTCTATTGGTCAATGCGATTGATTGGGGGAAAATATGATTTAGTACAGAAGGAATATTTCAAAAAGGGAAATTACAACTTCTTGCTATTTAAGTGCACATTCCTTCCTGATATTTCCAGCCTTGAAGTTTATTCTTATTTTTGTTCTTACAGTATATTATCTATTATCAAAGGCCTGGAGACTAAAACATACAAAGAACGGCTGCAGGACTTGGGTTTGGCTAGTCTAAAGAAAAGAAGAAATAGGGGAGACATGATAACAGTGTTCCAGTATTTGAGGGGCTGTCACAAAGAAGAGGGGGTCAGTTATTCACCAAAGCACCAGAGGCAGGACAAGAAACAATGGTTGGGAATTGATCAAGCAACCTGGAATTAAGGAGAAACTTCCTGATAGTGAGGACAATTAACCAGTGGAACAGCTTGCCTTCAGAAATCATGGGCGCTCCATTACTGGAGATTTTTAAGAAGAGACTAGACAGTCACTTGTCTGAGATGGTATAGGTTCACCTGCTCAAGCAGGGGGTTGGACTAGAAGACCTGCAAGGTCCCTTCCAGCTCTATTCTATTCTATTAAGGAGATAGAAATATCTAATTTCTTTCCATTAATCCTGAAAGCACACACTCTCTGCCTTTCTTTTACATTACTCCTGTTTTCTAAGATAAACATAGTATAAGACTTCCCATAGATATAGAAGATGACGGTAGAATACAGGTACTCCTCAACTTACAACCATTCTTTTACTGACTGTTCAAAGTCAGTAAACTGACTTTGTGACTTACAACTGGTCCTTGCACTTATAACCAATGCAGCATCCCCACAATAGCGTGATCAGTATTTGGATGCTTGGCAACCTACATGCATTTATAACAGTTGCAGTGTCCTGAGGTCATGCAATAATCATTTGCAACTTTCCAAGCAAAGTCAGTGGGGGAACCTAAATTCTCTTATGACTGCATTATTCACTTAAGAGCTGCAATGATTTGCTTAACAACCATGGCAAAAAAGGTCATAAAATTGGGTGTGACTCACTTCTTTAACAACCACCTTGCTTAACAACAAAAATTCTGGTCTCAATTCTGGTCATAAGTTGATGACTACCTGTAGATGTTATTCTTAACTTACGTTTTTCAATAGAGACATGCTGTTTTAGAAGCCTATGTGGAATGCTCTCTCTCTCTCTCTCTCTCTCTCTCTCTCTCTCTCTCTCTCTCTCTCTCTCTCTCACACACACACACACACACACACACACAAAGACCCCAAGTTAAATCTCTATCACTGTGATATTATTCCCTGTGCAATTTCTATTATTAATCCTTATCCACTAATGTATTATCTCAGCATCAATGCATCCTATCGTGCACATGTACTTGCTATTCTATGACAAGAATAGAGGATTTCTAAAACAAGGGATGGGGCAGCAGGACTACGACCCTATTTCTCGAAGAGAGAATTTCTCTGAACTCCAGTCACGTTCTGATGGAACCAGAAGCATGCGCACAAGCTGAGCCTGGAGCTGTCCAAGTGCTGAAATTTATAGTCGATGTGTAAGATCACAGCCCTCCATTCCGGCACAGGGAGTGTAGCATTTTTCCTTTTCTTTCTTTTTTGAGCACAACATTAACCATGCACCTTTGATATTTACAACTTGCTGATAAAGAAATGGGTGAAAAGCAAATAGCCTCTCTCCCATTTTGAAAATGCTTCAGACAAATACTGATTTGTAAGCCCAAGGGAACTGTAGACAGCTCTGGAAGACAGAGCAACGTGGCAGCATTATTCTCATCTCCATAATGTTAAGGTAGAGAAAGATTTGGTTTTCCTTTGGGAGGGTGAGAAGACATTCAGCATTTCCAAAAAAAGCTTTTCAGAGAACTGGCAGTTCCAGATGGTTGTATCTTTTGTGTTGGCTTGGGAATGCTCTTCGGTTTAACCTAACCATGATTTTAAGGACTGATACTTTGGATATTTTTTTTTATCTCCAACGTATGCAAACACAGATTTTTTTTCTTTCTGATTATAAAGAAATTTAAATTATTACTGGATTTGGAAATTTTATGAAGACAAGTACTTTCTGACAACCTCTTTTTACTGATGCTGGAATCGTTTCTGAAATATTTTTTTCTCACATTCAATACAGAAAACAGGAGGAATGAACCGACAGCTAGTGAGCATTTTGACAGCCTTGTTTGCAGTTTTCCTAGAAACATATCATTTCAGGTAGGTAAAATCTTTCCTTGTTTGTACGCTTCTATTAAAGATGCAAGGATTTAGAGCTGCTTCAGGCTCACTATTCTTTTTGCTGAATCCGTACTCTGAGTATTTAGGCTAGGTATAATTTTGTCATTGGAAATAGCTGTTGCTTGGTAACACATTTAAAAATTCCACACAACTTTAGTCTATGGAGAAGTTACTGAGGTACTCTTCCCTTTAGGGTACAATGTTTATGGGTAGCTAAAATATTTCCTCAGGTCAATGAAATTTCATTTATGTAATAATTTATAACTATCAAACAGAATAATTTCTTTTGGTGTGTGAAGTGAAATTAATTTGTGGCTGTAGATATACATTCAATTGTTATTTAATACATGTTAATAGTCCTGCTATATTAAAATCAAAAAGATAAACTGGGGGTGGGGAGGAAAAGAGTGTCCATGCTCCTCATGTGTACTTACCCTTGCTACAGCAGTTCTAGTCTATGTTAATAAAATCATGGAGAACTGAAACTTTGCTGGATTAACTAAAATAATTTGTTAATATGACTTCATGTATAAGATAGCTGAGAAACAGATTTTTACTAGTGGGAAAAATCTAAGAAGAAGCTACTGTCTCAATAGATGTTAATCAAGAAGCATTTTTTTGATCAGTTCAGCATGCATATCTGATTCTATATACTATAGAAGGAAGGAGTGAATGTTTAAATGGAAAAATCAGTGTTTGGCCTTATTTATTCTGTTCTATTAAATGAATAATTCTGGGGGATAGGTGAATTGATAAATATGTATATAAAGAACATTAGAATTTAAAAGTATGAATATTAATATATCAATACAGTATGCCAACTTAAAACAGTGAGTTTTGAATGTTACTCCATATGATTATCATATACAGAATGTATTATTATACATTACTGTATATCCATTTATAGAGCTGACTAAATAAACAAAAAGGAAAAATAATCTTTGCTTAGGAAAGAAAATGGTTTTTCTTTTTCTCAGAAGAAATGAACAACCAACTCATTTAATTAGTGCCTATTAGGTTGTTAGATTGTTTGTTATTTTTATATGGTTTGGACAATAACATTGTAAAAGTGTTTTCTGATTGTGTGATATGTTTGGCCAGACTTTCAGAGATAATGTAGATCCATAATCGAAAAGGAAATGTATGACTCTGCTCTGCAAATACAAACATTCTTTGAAAATAATTAAATGAAAAACTTATGAATTAAATATCTTAGTCTGATCTTTTTTTGAATTTGATTCCAAAAAGTTTGATGTTCTTCACTGTTCTGTAAAAGTTATATTAACATTACACCTTTCCAGTGAAAGTGATGTAACTACAATATTACTCATGATAACTATTTTATCTAGGACAACTTTCTGTAACGAACATGATTCCAGATCTGCAAAATCCCCTTCACAGACACTGTCTCCTTCAGATTTCTTGGATAAATTAATGGGGCGGACATCAGGTTATGATGCACGAATAAGGCCAAATTTTAAAGGTAAACCTTTTTAGTACATACAAAATTGTTTGTAAAGCACATGTTGTGATAAATGAATATGAAGATTTTCAGGTACATTATTCTAGAACAGTTGTCACCTACCTGGGGCCCTTCAGTTAGTTTGAATTTTCTGGTAGCTCCATCAATACTGACTGTTAGTCATAAAAGCTGGAGCTGAAGGGATTTGTAGTCTAAAGCAATTTAATTTGCTTCTGATGGGAATTATATTTAAAATATATGGAGAGATTCAGATGAGGAAATCTTATGTAGGATAAGGTATGTAGGAGTATTGCTTTCACAAATAATTAGAAGTCTATATTTCATACAAGTAGAAACACCATAGCTGAAATAGCATAGAGATTATGTAATTTTGTATCTCTTCAAATGTTAAATTTAAAAAATAGTTGACGTATACAGTTTTATACCTTCAAACACCTGAGGCAGAGAGAAATTTGGTATCTGAAACATTTAGTTTTGTAAAGTTTATTCTATACATTTGATCATGAATATATAAATTTGAGTGTAAAAAAATGCTCTTATGAAGATCTTCCTGTGATTCATTACATGATATTTTAGTTCTCCAATGATAATCCATCTACGAATCAGTTCTAAAATGTTCAGTATTCAAACAATAAGCATGACATCAGAACTGACTACTTTTGAGTTTAGCGTCACAGAATTTTGCTGGTGTCAACAGGTGGATCATAGCACAAATCTAAATTTGCATAGCTAAGCATCTCCCACCAATCATGACAATATGGTACAGGATTAGTACTTAGAATGTATTTAAGTTGAATATATATTAATACTAATGGAGAATTTAGGTTTGCTTATTATCAGAAGCAATTAATTTTGAAATGGAAGTAGATACAAATATATTTGGATTCCTTTTGTTTAGCCATAACACAATATTTAAAATACATATTCTAGGTACTTATTATAGGTTATGCTATAGATTTTAGTTTTTTTTTAATGTATTCCAAAGTAGGTAAATGGTGATTAAATGTGTAGGACATTCAATTCTAATGGAAAGGAAGAAGACTTGGAAGATGGAACCTCTCAATTTAAAATACAGTTATTTGCTTGTATATTTATAATCTTGATTTACCCTATGCTTAACTATATCATACAAGTTCCCATCTTATTGCTTTTCCATCTCTTGTCTAGATTTTAAGTTCCCTTCAGAATTTAGAATATCTTTATATGTCCATATTTTATCGAGACTGACTAGATTTGGATGTACAAATGCTTCCTGAGAGCCTTCCTGGAGTTTTCAAATAGATCTTACATTTTATTTTTTCCCATGTTAATAATAATGCATTTCTAATATAGTGGTTTTGGAAGTATTTATGTATTTTATTTTTCCCATACCATAAAAAGCATGCCAACCAAGTTGTAGGTCATGTCCCCCCAAGTACAGCAATCTTTTATTTCTAAGAGTTATCCATTCTTTTACCCATGTTAGCACTGATGCTTGATAATATAAAACCCATTCTAGCAAACCAAAACCTCCATTTCCCTTAGCTTCTTGTAACATTTTCAATTTAATTCTAGCTTTCTTTCCTTGCCAGATAAATTTTTGAATTAGAAAGTTTAAATCTTCAAAGAATTTTTTCTCCAGTTTTATAGGTATCGTTTGGAACAAAAATAGTATTTTTAGTAATATATTCATTTTCACCGTAGCAATTCTTCCTAACATCGACAGTTGCAGATTTTTCCATTTTTCCAAATCAAGCTTTATTTGATTTAACAGTTTAATATAGTTATCTTGTTTTATTGTTGAACATCTTGCTGTCAGATATACTCCCAAGTATTTGACCTTCTTGACTATTTGCAATTCTATTTTTTCTGATAGTTGCTTTTTTTGTTTATCTGTAAAAAATTTAACTATCACTTTGGTTTTTTCTCTACTTATCTTTAGTCCTGCTATCTCTCCAAATTGTTCTATCTTTTCCAACAGTTTAGGAATCGTCTCTAAAGGTTCCTCTAGAATGAATACCAAATCATCTGCAAATGCTTGCAATTTATAGGTTTCACCTTTTATTTTCAATCCTTTAATTTCTGGATCTTGCCTAATTCTTGTGATTCTTGTTCTTTGTAATTTTATACTTACATCTACAGCTGCAGAACGTAAACTATGTAATGTAATAGACAAGAGGTGATATTTTCATCATCAACCTTGTAAACAAATCCCATATATATTAAACTGATATTTTATAAATCAGGAGCTGTACACTGAAAATGTTACACTTTTGAAAATTATTGATTAACATGCTCTGCCTTCCATTTGTTCCACAGTAATTCATTATAATAATCTCCCCAGAGAATAAAGTAAATGTTTCAAAATATGGAAAGAAATATAGTTGATTATATTGAATACTCTGCAATCAAATTGTTTCTCTGGTTAAAATGGCTAGTAAAGTTTCAGGTACACTGTACTGTCCCCCTCGATACCAAATGTTAAATTGTTGCTCTGAACAAGCTACTTCAATCATAATCCCATACCTCTCACATATGGTCTTCTAGAAAAAACATGTGTCACCCCCTTCGCAAACTTCTAATAAAAGTAGTAAAAACAGGTTAATTACTACTGGTATATAGAAACTACTCAAGAGTTATAAGAAAGGCAAGAAATTAGAATGCCTCTTCTAAGGAACACCTTTAGTAATTGTGCCAAATCTCTTAGAGCAGTTTACAACCTATAAAGCAAGATTCTCACAAATTCAGTATAGACATATTCATTACAATAATCAGTATGGATTGTTTACAGAAGATTGGAAACTAAATATGTATACCTTCAATTATCAGTGAGTATATTAACATGGGCCTTCTTGGTGCATTTGATCTTTCCAACTGAGTTTTGGTTTAATAGGTAGGATACCAGATATTTATTTGATATTTTAAATTTTCCATCTATTTTTAATCTGCAATGTTTTCACAATACCCACTTTAATTCCCAAGTCAGAGAATTCCATCACATAATCTGGATTATATATCACAGTAAGCCAAGAGTTGGTTTGCTTCTTTATTGCTTACTTGCTATGTGAACTCAGCTATTGTACTTCATATTTTATAGCTTATGATTTATGTGAACTAAGCCAATCATGACTTAATGTGATGTGTGGAACACAATAATATGAACACTCAATGTAAGTGTTTGACTTTCTAATTTAAATTCTTTATTATTTTTTATGAGGCCCAATAAGTATTCTGAAAGATGGAGTCATTTATCAAACTCTTGGCTAGTGTAGTTCAGCTAGTCTAATGGGGATTTTTCCTCTTCCCTAGAACTACCTATACATCCTCAAAATCTGCTTTGGAAAAATGAGGAAAAGTTTAAGGATATGAAGATTGCTTTAGGAGGGAGATCACCCACTCCCATGCTATTTTTATTGATGGAAGCATATGACTAAATTTCATACTATATTTTAATTATATTGAATTCTTTATAGACAAGACTGTTCAAACTGTCGAACAGAGTTTGCACATAACTCTTTATTCTATGAAGTTTAAAAGTTCCCCTTTAAACTCCAAAGCATCATCCCACATTACTCAAATTGACATAGAAAAAAAAGCTTTCTTTCTTGAAGCTTTCAAAAGCTGCCTAACATAACAGCTGGAAAGCAAGTAATTGTAAAAAAAATCTAATTTTGGGATTGTGGGACTATAACTGTGATTCAAATATATCTCATTTGTTGAACTCATGTAGCTTTTCAAACTGCCGTGTGCAAAGATATTTCAATAGAATATATACAAGCGTACTTTAGGAGTGATAATGCTTACTTAGTTGTTCACATTTCACAATAAACTGCTTATTCGAATTTACTAAAACCCTGAATATTTTAAACAAGAACAGTGGCTTTAAAGCAAAGGGACTAAAATTAATCAGATATAATTAGCTTTTATTTGAAGGCAAATAAATAAATTAAGAACAAGAAACTCTTTTTCTTAATGTCAATATACTAGTGTCTTTTTCCTATCACTAATTATTAAATAAAGACCAACAAGCTAAATAGGTACTATTGAATCAGATTGATTCTTTTTAACTGCAAACACAAACACCCTCCATTATGACCAGACCCACAAATCTACAAAAAATATTTCAGTAATAAAGCTGATATTATCTATCAGTGCCAGTCCTTCAATGTCTCTTTGTCTTGCCAAGCATAGTTGTTTTTTCTAGACTTAAAACCATTTACAACAGATGCCCAAAATATGTAAATTTCTGTTTGTCAATTATTGTTTCAGGGAAACAGCTTTTATTTCACTGAGGACCAATTGATTAGTTCTTGCAAATCATGATAATCTTAAAGTACCATCTCCATATTCATAATTTAAAGCAATCTATCTTCCAGAACCTACTTCAGGGGAGGAAGGGGAAAATAATGAAACAAATGTGCCATTGCAATGCAAGCTTTGCCCCTTACATATTTGCATCATGATGCTTCAGCCATGCACAATAAAGACAAGGCTTCCATCACAACAGTGTGTCACTTGTATCATCATTTTGATAAAAATCATCAGATCCTGTAAGCCAGGGGTCCCCAACCCCTGATCCATGGACCAGCACTGGTCCATAGCATGCCAGAAACTGGGCTGCACAAACAAGCAAAGGTGCATCCACAGGATGCAGCAGCACATGGAACCATGCCCCCTCCGGTCCATGGAAAAACCTCTGTCCATGGAACTGGTCCCTGGTGCCCCAAAGGTTGGGGGCCACTGCTCTAGGCACCTCTGCTATCATCTTCTTCTTTCTCAGTTTCTCACTTTCACAGACAATATATTGCCACTGGTAAACTCATTGATTTTAGTATTTTGATCTTTGCGGGAAATAACCTGAAACTTTTATGAACTTGTTTAAGTTTGTCATTACCTGAGTTTTAATATACTTTTTATTTCTCAAATACTCAGACTGTCATGTTCTATTCCTGGGATCAAAGGAAGAAAAGGAGTACTTACCATATTTTCTACTGTATTGAGAGTGAATTCATTAAGCATGCTGAGTGACTGCATCTTTCTTTTAGTATGTAACTTTAATCAGATTTTCAAATTTCATTTTTATTTTCCTAAAGTTCTCTTTTATATCTTCTTTACTTCCAGTTAACAAAACAATGTCATTTATATATTTCAAATTGTCAGTCCATCAGTCCACAGCTGCTGCAGATTCCAGCTGCCACTTTAATATTAGAATTGTTTTATATATAGATACTGACATTATGCATTTATATCTCACTCCTTGCTTGTATCACTATTTCTTCAACTGCAGTTCTTACAGAAATTACTTGCTCATTATAAAGTTTCCTCAAAATAATAATCAGTAGTTCAGATATCCTCCATTATTAAACTCCACATTCTAGTATAATCTACAAAATTGAAGTCATTGTTATACTTCATAAAACAAAGGTAAAGTTCTTTATTAAATTCTCTTCCTTTTCCCCTTATTTGTCTGTTTCTATCTGACTTCTTGTCCTGTTGCCTTTTCTGAAAACTTCACTGTTTCTTTCTGTGTATGGCTCTATTCCTCTTGGTACTATATAAGCAAAACATTCTGCATGTGTATTTAGTGCAATAATTCACTAATATGCAAATATTCTAACATATTCTTTGATCAATATAAGTATATAAACAAAACGTGTCCAGTTTTGTACATTTTTCCATATTTGTTCACAACAATTTGCACACAGCAGCTTTAGACAGTTCTAGAATAGAATAGAATATCTTTATTGTCATTGTGTATCTCACAACGAAATTAAGTGCTGTCCACAGTGCACACTACACACAAGTAAAAACCACAAGTAAAAACATACTGTAAGGACCTACCTCAACCAAGCCACTCAAGAAAGCAGAACTCTTGAAACAGGAATTGTCTCAAAAGGAACTTTTATTAGGAGCTAGTGATAGCAGGGAAAACAAGGCGAGATGTGGAGAAGTATAATAAAAGCAGTATAATAAAAGCAATGTTATTACTCCTCCCCCTAGGGTCCCAGTGTCTGTTTGAATTCCAGCCAATCCATAGGTGGCATAGTGTTTTGGTAACTGGTTCCATTGGCACACTCTTCAAGGTCTCTCTTGCTTTCGTTTCCTTCTGGCTACAAGCGCCAATTGTCTCCTAGATAAGGGAGATGCATTCTTTCTCCTAGGGGAAGGGCATAGTGGCAAGACAGTGCAAAGCATCCCCAAGACATCCGCCCTCCCAACAGAATGGAAGTCCCCAAATAATGGTTACAAAAGCAGGTATGTTTTGGGGGACCCGATACATACATTATATACATACATCCTTCACATTCTATTCACCATTGCGCTGCCCCTTCATTGCACTTCAATGTTGCACTATACAGTTGTATTTAATATGGTTACAGCTCTGGGATAAAAACTATTTTTCAGCCTATTTGTCTTTGTTTTTATTATCCTGTACCATCTGCCAGATGGTAATAGTTCAAAAAAAGAATGTCCGGGATGAGATGAGTCTTTGAGAATGTTTTGAGCTTTCCTAAGACAGGGAGAACTGTAGAGTTTGTCCAAGGGGAGGAGGACAGGGCAGCCAATAATCCTGTGGGCGATGGTAATGACCCTCTGGAGCGCTTTCCTATCTGCTACTGTGCAGTTAGCAAACCACACACAAATGCAATAGGTTAGAATGCTCTCTATGGAGCAATGGTAGAAGGTCACCAGCAGTTTTTCATTCAGTTGTTGTTTCCTGAGAAGTCTCAAGAAACATAATCTCGCTGGGCCTTCTTTTTTTTTTTTTTTAAATATATTTTATTGGATTTTTATGGGGGTGGGAAGGTTACATCAAGGTGCTTAGGAAACACTGTGGAGATGGGTATATCAAACATCCAAAAGAAAAATCACAGATATATAGCTCAAATTGATTAATTGAAAATTCCCTCTCTAATTCCCTCATATAGTATTACCTATTCAAATTAATACATTTCTAAATAAACTTCAAACAATCCTATCAAACATCAATCACATTTCAATTATAAAAATCCAAATCCTGTTTTTAGGCTTTACTAATTTACAGTTACCATATTCCAATTAGCCTTAAATAGACATATTATTAACACTTCAGGTGTCCTTCATTTCCCTTTTTAACATAATAATTATATCTAAAATGAGTATATTATTCCCACAATAACATTCTTATGTTTTCTTCATTAATACCATTTCTTCTCTTGTCACCAATCCCTCTTATTCTTCTTCTATTACAAAATAATTATCTTATTTAAAATAAAAATATCAGTCCAATAGATACATTTCTATCTCTTTTAAATATATATTCTATCAATTCATCTATGTCTATAAAAAGTCTTTTTAGCCCAGTAGATAAAGTTTACCTCTCCAAATAATTATCATATTTAAAACAAAATATTATTACAAAGGATATCCTCTTACAGAATTCACGTACTCCGTTAGTTATTAAATCAGTCAAAATCTCAAAAGCCTTTTTAACCCATTAAATAAAATTTTAAAACACATTTTTAAATCTAACTCTAGATTTCTTTCTGTGCCATACCGGTTTCCATAATAAAGTTCCTGCATCATCAAACCACAATATTAGAAAGTCAGTATTTCTCAACGCTTCAGATTGGTCAAAGTTCTCTTCCCTTTCTTCTAGTAGCCTTTGGATGGTGGAAGCCGTTTTATTCCATGTTGTAATTACTAGTTGTTTATCCACATTATCACAATTTTCAATAACTTGTATCTGGGTGTCAGTCTCTATTGGTGTTGATGCTTCAGGCATCTCAGTTAAAGTTATTCTTTGATCATCAAGCTTCTCCATAAATTGTATTTGGGGTTGTATAAAGTTGATTTGTTCCTTAGTTTCCACAATTTCTCCCGGTATAATTTCATAGTTGAGTTGTAGGTATGGTTTCTCTTTAGATTGTATATATTGCTCACTAGTCTCTTTAGCGCCACTCTGCTCCTTCTCCACTGTTCTTCGACCTATAACTTGATCCGTCAAAATTTGGAAGTAAGAGTTCATATCCTCTGTGGCTTCCAAGATTTTTTCCAGTATAAGCTCATAATCCAGCTGTGTGTTAAGTACCTCCATGTCAGTGGTGAAAGGATCTTTTAATCTTTTAGTGAAGGCTATATTTCGTAAAAGTCAACAAATATTCACCTCCAATTCTTAGTAGACCAAATCACCACTCAGCTGTTTCAGTTATCTTACTCTTATCATCCTTTGAAGGTTAAAGCCATCCTCCAGCAATGGAAAAAAATATACAGTTGCAGTAACACTTTTCGTCACAAGATGTCCTCAGCAGGCTATAAGATCTTTCTTTCCAAGTTAATAGATTTTTTGTTTTTCACATTAAAAAAATAAAGAAGAAAGGTCTCTCCAAAATAGTAAATAGCGTAGTTATAATAGTAATAATCAAAAATAGAAATGTTTTCAGGCTCCCTCAGTATTCCAGGAGTTGAATAGTCAATGAAAAATTAACTGGTTTATTTTTTTTTTCAATTCCCAAAGCTGTTTTTCCCAAGTGCCCAAACGCTGCTCTCTCACAGCAGGGAAGTAATTCAAATACAAAAGCTTTTTACAGGAGAGTAATTAAGGAAAGAGGGGGAAGGAAAAGTCTCACCCGGATTCTCTACGGGGGTTCTTCTGGCTTTTGGCTGGCGCAGCAAAGTGATCGTCCATTTTACTGGCCGATCTTTACTCCGACGGCCCTAAGGAGCTGGCTCGGACTGAGGAAGGAGCTGCCACCCTTCCCCCATCAACGAGGGCCTCCTCAATGGTGGTCGCCCCTCCAGGGCGACTTTCAACCCGATTAAGGGTCTACCGGCGGAGGGAAAACAGCCGGTGGGAGAGACGGAGCTCTCCGTGCGACTGCGTGTGCCGCGATCCGGAACCGGAAGCCCTCGCTGGGCCTTCTTAACCAATGCTATAACATGAGCACTCCAGGTCAGGTCCTCCTTTATGGTAACACCCAGAAACCTAAAGCTGGCCACCCACTCCGCACGGTCTCCGCTGATGATCAGGGGCAGAATGTCTGATCTATTCCTCCTATGGTCTATTATAAGCTCCTTGGTCTTAATGGTGTTTAGAACCAAATTATTGTCTCTGCACCACAAGAGCAACCGCTCCACCTCATCCCAGTAGGCAGACTCATCCCCCTTGGAGATAAGCCCCACCACTGTTGTATCATCTGCAAATTTAATAATAATATTGCTGGGATGAGTGGGGGTACAATCGTAAGTGTAGAGGGCCTAAAGTAGGGGACTCAACACACAGCCCTGTGGGCAGCCAGTATTAAGGGCTGAAGAGATATAGTTGCCTAATCTAAACCTCTGAGAGCAACCAGACAGGAAGTTCTGTGGGTATTTCATATGCACCTGGTAGTCTTTTATTTATTCTGATTTATCACCTCTCATACCTAACTTTCTGGTGAAGTCTGCTCCCAATTAGGTTTCTCTTTTATTCATGTTTTGGTATAATTTGATTTGTAAAGAATTTCATTGTAACCTTTCCATTCCCTTGTAATCTCATTTGCCTCTATTAGTCTTCTTCTATGATTACTCAAGTAGTCTCCAATTTATTTTATTTATTAAATTTTTATGCTGCCCATCTCACTAATACAGTGACTCTGGATGGCTTACAATATTCTTTAGCTAGTTTTTTTCTAAAATCCTCTCTCATTTTTTATTTCTTGTTTTTTCTTGTCCTTTCTTGCTTGACATTCAGAAGTTACATTTAGTAATTACACATGCTTTATTACCCATTCTCCATCTTTTCCTAGCTATCATAATAGCCTATTCTGAAAGCCATGGATATCTTTTTACTTTAATTCCCAATATTATGGGAATATTCTGCTTTGAATTTTACATCTGTCCCCATAAATCCTTAGGTTCTGTTTATCATAAGTTGAGTATAATGAATTAGCTACTTAAGTTTAATATATTAAACATATTTTGACTGTATGTCCTCTGGGTGAAATCTTACTATACACCTGTCTCTAGTTGTCTACATTTAACATATACTTTGACACCAGTAATTTGTGGCCTGTTCTATAATCTTCATCTGGAACTATCTTGGTTAACTTGATTGTTCTTCTCCATCTTCCAGTTCCTATTACATAGTTGATTATATTAACTTTTTAAATCTATCTTCTGAATTATTGCATTCTCCTAGTCCAGCATCTTCAAATTTGGCATTCCTGTCACTTATTGTTACTCATATTACCAAAACAATAATGGAACATACTGAAGAATTCTATGGCAAATTAGAAGATATGATAAATGCAATTTCTAGAAAGGATGTAGTAGCAATAAGTAACAGAAATACCAAGATTGGAGAAATACAGGAGCCAGAAGTTGTAAAATGCAACAATGCACAAAATAGGTTTATAAAGTTAAACTTTATCTGCAAGAGTGAGTCCATCAGCAGCTTATGCCATGGATAGGATCATAGGAGTGGCTGAACTCTTCTACCTCTGAAATGATGAAGATCAAACAAAAAGACCACAAAAAGATGTTGAGAGTTTGGAAAAAATTCAGAGAAGAGCAACTAAGATGATCAAAGGGTTGGAGACTAAAACATACGAAGAACGGCTGCGGGACTTGGGTTTGGCTAGTCTAAAAAGAAGAAGAAATTGGGGCAACACGATAGCAGTATTCCAGTATCTGAGGGGCTGCCACAAGGAAGAGGGGGTCATGTTGTTCACCAGAGCACCAGAAGGAAGGACGAGAAACAATGGTTGGAAACTGATCAAAGAGAGAAGCAACCTGGAATTAAGGAGAAACTTCCTGACAGTGAGGACAATTAACCAGTGGAACAGCTTGCCTTCAGAAATCGTGGGTGCTCCACGATTTTTAAGAAGCGACTAACCAATCACCTGTCTGAGATGGTATAGATTCTCCTGCTTGAGCAGGGGGCTGGACTAGAAGACCTCCAAGGTCCCTGCCAGCTCTATTCTATTCTTATTCTAAACCTATCATAGCCTAGCAGAAAAGAGCACTTTTGACAGCTTTTTAAAATATAACCTTCTATATTGTTCCAACATGCCATGTACTTTGAGATTTCCCAATAAATGAAACATTCCTAAAGTGTACAGTAATTATAAATTCATATAACCTTCATGAAATTGTTATAGGGCTTCTAAATCTAGTTTTGTCAGGCCTTCAAAGTAAACTAGATTAGGAAACCAAATATATGAATACTACTATTTTAATTATAAAGTTATAACAGACTCTTGCAGGTCTGAATATACCTCCTGTTTCCCTTTATTTTCAAGAGTATTAGGGAGTGTCAAGTTTGAGACACTTTCTCAATTACGTTTCTGCCTGGAACTTACATGTCTTTTGTCTGACCTTTGTCTTGAATGTGGCTCTTCCTCCTGTTCCTCAAGGTTGTTCTTAGAGTCCATTACAGGAATTAACACAAAATGGTAGTGAAGAAATACAGGAAACTTTTACTTTATACTACCAATTAGTACTCATGTGAATTTTTGCATCCAGGGCTTCAGGAAGAAATATTGGACTGAAGACAGCTCCATGAAAAGTGGAGCCAATGACCATAGCAAAATGAAGAGCTGGAAAGTAGATCACGTCTTCGATAATTCCTCTCTGGCAAGGAAAGGACTTGAAATAGCTCACAAGTACAGTTGCTCCTTGTGAGGAGATCACAAGACTCCTGCAGGTTTAGAACTCCGTGAGATGAGAGAAAAGACATCTTGCTCAAACTGCAATCAGCTCCTTTGAAAGGACACCAAGAACACACACTTGCTTTTCTAATCACTTTTGGAAGCTGCTTGTTAGTGGATTTTAAGCTATTAGGAACCTTTGAACTGAAACGTTTTACAGCAATAAGTTCATGATCTAGACTCAGAACTCAGATTCAGAATCAGTATCTGAAAAAGCCGCTCCAATTGAACCTGTGGAATGTTATCCTCAGGAAACACCAAGCCAAGAATCACACAAGGCTGATCTAATAAAGGCACCACTTGGATTACTGGAGCAGTCAGATGATATTGATAATGTCAGGCCTCCCAGCCCCTGGCCACTTCAGTGAAAAGCAGAACAGTGTCATTCCATGAGATTTCTTGCCAAACAAGAGAGTAAATCTCTTAATTTGTGACAGCTGGCTGCAGCCTGATTTAAGAAGCAACTCTGAATCATATTCCCTTTCTGGAAACAAATTCTGATCTCTGGATCTTGTGTGCTGTTCCTGTGAATCCTCTTTGTGTAAGAAACCTTGAATCTCTGACTTAAAAAATGACTGACAAACCTGACCTGGCTCTCATAACCCTGGATTGGATTTGAACTATTCTATGCATTCGTATAAAAATGAACTCTACAGCGAAGTTTCTGTTTTGTTTACTTTCTTTGTTTGCTATTTATCTCTTCAGTCTTGAGATAAAATTGCTAATCTCCATGGCAACTGTGTTTGAGTATGTATGATTGAAACTGGAAGCAGTACACCAGGTGAGTTTCCTTTGATCTGTAGTGAAAAAAGTCTTAATTATAAGTTTAAGAATTTTTTTTAATAAAGAACAAAAGGATTTTGAAAATTTGATTTTATAAAGTTATAAAACAAGTAAGCATTCAGATAAATTTGAAATAAGAGTTTGGAATTAATTTTAAGAAATAGTTCTTGGAAAATGCTTTTGTTTTGATTAAAAATAAGATAAGTATCTTTAGTAAGATACTTTAGTACAGATAAGACTTTGAGAATTGGACACTAAGGAAATTAGAGGGAATTAAACATAACTAAAACTCAAACCCCACTCATTTTACAATTATAGAATGAAGTAAAATAATTTAACATTGGATATATTAAAGATTATTTTGAACAATGGACCCAGAAATTAACTTTGATAGAAAGACTGTTTAAAAACTGTTATGGAAGAGGAACAAATTCTAACTGACAAAATTGAGATTGAATTGAAAGTGGATTTAAAAGTGACAAACTACAAGAATGATATGGAAAATGATGCTACATGGACATACAAAAAAATCCCAGCTGATGTCTTAATTAAAAGGGATATATAAATACCAAACAAAGAGAGCTTCATGGATAATTTTCCTATATAGGAGTTATAAAAAAGGCTTATTAAAACTTTGAAGAATTTTGTTAAATGGGACAAAGAAACAATGAAAAAAAATGAAATGCCAATGCATATTTGAAGTGACTAAAGATGAAGATTGTTAGAAATAAAAAGGAATACATCAGTTTATTGTTCAAGGTTAAAATAAATGTATTGTTATCTCTAATAATCCTTAATGCACTTTTGCTGGTGTCAGGACTCAAATGATGAGATATTATGGGAGTTTATTGATAAGAGATGAGATAGACAAAGATCATTTGCTGTATTTTAAGATAAAGTGATAAGTTACTAAAATTGTTGATATTATTTTTGGTCTAGGGGGAAGTCACTTCTTCCTATATTTTTTTATTTATTCATTTTTTTCTTTTCTATTTTTTGTCTTTGCTTTCTTTTATGGACCTTTTACTTAAAAGTACTTTTACAAAAAAAATTGTACTAATTTTTATTGTGATTGTAATCTTTACTAAAATTACTATAAAAATGAATTTTTGCTTCCAGATCTGCTAGCTTCCAGTTTGATTAATAATTTATATAAATATGTATAGAACTAGGAAGTAGTGTGAGCCATTATCAATGAGATAACTTGAATCTCATTGATAACGGCTCCCACTAATTCATAGCACACTACTTGTTTTCTCACAGATAATCTCTGTTGAGTTCAGTACACTAGGTAAGTATGCTTTTATGGTAACAGTCTTAAAGTACTATATGTCTTTCAGCAGCTTTTAGAAACTTCTTCCTATTTATAGCCTGGCCAAATTTTTCTTATATTTCAATCTCTTCTAATGTCTAAAATAAATATAACTCAGTAACTGCTGTTTGGAAAGCTTTATTTATGGTGGAAAGAGCATTGTGTTTTGAAGTATTTTATTTGTAAGCTAAATGAAATCCCATTTTTTTGTAATAAATAGGAGTTCCATGGCATCAACCTGGAATTTCTTGATTTAGAAGTTGTTCTAAAGATGGAAGGTCTTAAATCATCTGCAACATGCCATTACAAATTAATGTTACCCAGTGCTTTTTTTGTAAGAAAAAAGGTGCCGGAACTCAGCTCCCCCCCCCCGCCAGGCCATTCCTTGATCAGCAAATTTTCATGCCCCTCCCGAGCCGGACTGCCATACTAAGGTGGATGGGATGGGTGGGGTAGGCCCGGTCCCCCTCTGCCATTTTGGAGCTAGGGGGAGTGACAGTGAATGGCTCTGCTGCCACTGTGCGCCACTGGAGGGGCTTTCTTTAAGCTTCGCCCCGCAGATCACCTGCCCGGGCACAGCCGCCATCTTCTTGTCCTCCACCAACTCTCCCATGGCTTGCACTGTAACCGGGCAGCACAAGCCTCCCCCGCCACCTCCCTCTGCCAGTCCTTTGTTGTCTGTCTCACAGAGAACGGAGAACACAGCAGCTCTGCGCAGGGATGCAGAGCAGAGAATAGCACTTGCTTGCTGCCCTGCATTGCCCCACATCTCCCTTCTCCCTTCTGCAAATGGCAGCCCTGTTTCCTGCCGCTTCTCCTCCCGGTGCAGCTCCTCTCTCTTCCTGAAAGCATTTCTTTGCTAACCTGCTTTCCAGCTCTGGCGTGTTTCTCTTCTGCTGCAGAGAAGCGGAGTTTGTGAGACTAAAAAAAAGTTCAGTCAGACCTTCCAACTCCTTGTGAGATTTTTTTTTTTTTTTGCAAGAAGTTGGAAGGTCTGTCTGAACTTTTTTTAGTTCCACAAATTCCGTTGAAAAAAGGTGCCGGAACGCTGTTCCGTGCATTCTATGACAAAAAAGCCCTGATGTTATCAAATATTAAATATAATCATTTCATGTGGAGTCCTTGGTGCTCCCTGAGCTTGGTTGTTTGCTTGCAGACATTTTGTTACCTGACTTCAGTAGTACTGAAGATGTTTCCTTGTTGGGTAACAACATATCTGCAAGCAAATAACTAAGCACAGAGAACCCCAAGAATTTCACATAGTTTAACCCTGAATGTATACATATTCTCTTCTATTGATAACTATTGTATTTATTTGCAATATTTCTATCATACTTTTTTCCATTTCTAAAAATTCCAAAGGAAGTTTTTGCTGTCAAACTACTGAAATCCTGAATAGTGGAAAATGCAAATATTTGTTTTGGGGAAAAATGTTCCAAACATTAAAAGAATACTTAGAACAAAGATGGTTATGTAATTCATCTAGATGTTTTAGGGTTAGGGCTAAGCACATAGCAGTCCGAGCAAGTACAGCTAGTGGACTTGTGGCCAATAACTGGAAGACAGTAAATTTTCAGCCCCCAATGGGGAGATATTTCAATTTACAAGGAAAAAAAAGTGCACTCATTGCTCTACCAACAGTTACCAAAAAATCAGCAGATATACATTAAACTTAGAACATTCTTTCAAGTCCCCTCCTTTATTAAAGAGAAAACCAACTAGGGTTTGGTTGTCATGCTGTATATGATCTTTATAGAGATGCAACACTTAAAATTACTGCCTACTAGACTTGTACTTCCTTCTAATAAATATTACTAATCTTAGTTGTGAGAGTATTGTTCCTTGGTTTAATTGCTTCCCATCCAGGGAAATCTGACATCACACCGAAGTTCTCTATTTTACTTTTCCCACTGGAAATCAGCATATTGTGGCTATTGAGCATGCTCAGTTTGCAGCAGTTTGTGTATGTGTCAATTTAGGATTTGATTTTCCTTTTGGAAACATTTTTCTATGTATTTCTGTTGGCCGCATTGTTTTGCCTCAATACAGAAACTTTCTTTTGTCTCTTATATTTTGGCTACAATTGTTTGTATACTCCTTGCTGAATTCACAAAGAATTGAAATGATAAGGATATTTTCTTGGATTTATTCCTGTTAGTTTATGTTAGCATGAAGCTTTTGCTTAACATATGTTAAGATTGATACTGGCTTATTCAGTACATTGAAAACTGGAAGGCAAATACTGTTTAATATATTGTCACTGTATAAGAAATTTTATGAACTGGAATAGCCATAGCAACAAACCAGCCAATGAGAACTGTTTTTGATTAAGACACATTATTGGCTGTGTGAGGCATGTGATCCAGCCTAGGTCTGGGCATGTATGTCTTAGTGTTCTCTCCCTGTGTCCTGATCTCCTGAGTTAGTTGTTGTTCTCTACCACATTGCCAAGAACTGAATGAAACTGTATGTATCATGTTTATATATATTTTATAAAGTTTTTCTAAACTGCTCATTTTGAATGTGTGCTTAATTTTTGGTCTCATTTTTGTGCTGTAAAGCTGTAAAACTCTAAAGGGTTGTGGGCCCAGAACCCAGCCAGCCCTTGCAAACAGTTCAGACTGAAGAAAAAGATTGAGGCTCAACACAGAGCTGTAATTAAGCTGAAGGACTGTCTGAGTTAAATAACAAAGAAAAAGGCTGCTCAGCTGAAGGCTTGCAGGATGGCTGATTTAAAGGAGAGCTCTCTCCCTTGATTGGGACAAAAGAATGATCTTATTTGGGCTGCAAAAATGGAATGCTTTCTGAAGGCTAAGGAGCTCTGGGATATTGTGATTAATCCACCCCAGGGGCAATTAGCAGCTGCAGATCAATGGAGGCATGATAAGGCACTGGCTTACATCATCTTAAGTGTGGAAGATGAACAATTCTTAAATGTAGCTGACTTAAAAACTGCAAAAGAGGTTTGGCTGAAGTTGAAAAGCGTGCATGTGAGTGCTTCAGCATGCAATATAATGCAATTATTGAGGCAATTGTACAGAGCCTGGCTGCTGCCACATGACAGCATAGAAGAGCATTTGCTCTACATTCAGAAACTGTTTGTTGAATTAGAACAGCGAGGAATGCAGATTCCTGAATCTCAGAAGGTGCTGTTGGTACTAAATAGTCTTGATGAAATGTGGGCCATTGTTTCAGCTGTTTTTGAATATAGACCAGAACAGGAATTATGTATGGAAGCGCTTAAGGCCTGTTTGATTTCTGAAGAACAGAAACAACATTTTAGAAAAAGCCACTAGGAGAAATTCTTGAGGTGGGGGTCCAAGGAGCAAAGAGAGCAGAGCAGCAGACTGCCTGTCTGCAGAGATCAGATTACATCTCAGCAGAGAATTACCAAGGAGAAAAAGAAATGTTTTATCTGTGGGGCTGAAACTCATTTCAAGAAAGACTGTTTACAAGGAAGAACAACAGCAAATGGACAAGCTGCTGTTGCAAAAGTTAGCTATTGTAATAGCAGAGGCAAATGGTTAATAGACAGTGGCCTAGTCAAACAATTGTTAATAATTCTAAGTTGTTTTCCAGATTGGATTCAACTGGATGAGATGCAGTGGCTTTAGCAAATGGCTAGAAGGCAAAAGTCATGAGGAAAGGCAGTGTGCTGATTCCATGTCTGGAGGAAAGGTTTAATAATGTATTATGTGTGCCTGAAATGGAGCATAATTTATTAAGTGTCTCCAGTCTTGACAAGTGTTTGAGACCACCTTTTGTGAATAGGAGATGGGAATGTGTGTGCACAGGGCATAAAACAGGATAATCTTTATGTGTTGCAGGCACAAAAGATTCAATGTGCCCAAACATTTGGTAATGTGGCACAACATGATTCATGCATTCATCTCTTGCACAGAAAGCTTGGCCATGCCAGCTTCAGAGTGTTGCGAAGGATGCCAGAGTTTGCAGAGGGATTAACCTTGAAAGAGTGTTTGGAGAAACATGAAAACTGGTCCCGGTATTCATTGGGGATGAGTGGTTCGTCCGGTGGCGGTGAGGCAGCCATGTGCGCTTGCTCATTGGGTGGCCTGAAGTGTCCTGCAACATCAGTTGAATCAGTGGGAGGCTTAGGCCCTATAGGTAGTCTCACAGTTCTCATTAGTTTCTCCAAACTAATATCCTATATTAGCAGCATTAACACTTAGACTGTGCAGTATGTAAATCATTGAAATCCAAGGTGTTCACAGTGAGCAAGAAGAGCACAAGGCAGACAAGGGTTCTAGAGCTGGTACATGCAAATTTAATAGGACCAATGAAAGCCAGCTTGGGAGGAGCCAGATATGCGCTGGTCATTGTAGATGACCATAGCAGATTTGGTTTCTGTTATTTGCTTAAGAGCAAAACAGAGGTGCTGCAGAAGTTCAAGCAATGGGTGAGCTTCGCAGAAAGAAGATATAGGCAACTGGTATGCCAGCTGCAAACTGACAGGGGTTCAGAATTCATGTCAGCAAGTTTTCAACAGTGGTTGGGGTAGCTAGGAATAAGACATAGATGCATAAAGGGATTTCCAGTTTTGCGCCCGCAGTGCATGGCTGCACGAGAGCGATCCTCCGCTACCCATGGCTAGTTTCTTCCTGCTTGGGGGACCCTAGATGGGTCTGAAGTTGCCCCGGAGAGGTGACCATGAAGGAGGGGTGCCCCATTGATCACAAAGCAATGGCAATCGCTTCGTTTGATCTGGGAAAAGCCCTCCGAACCCGACAGGAGAAAGGTTAGCATGAGATCAGCATCTAGCCCAAGCTGCTTGCAGCCGAAGTCACAGAATACGAACCTAAACATCGGTGAACAGCATGCTTGGAATTGGTGAGAATACTGATCTTCTTTCTTCTATCTACTATCTAAATCCTTGAAAAGATCCCCAAAGCAAGAAAACCTCCAGAAGTGAAGGGAGGGGACTATATCCCCATTCTCTTACAGATGGAAATGGCAATTAATATTAAAGGAGGGAAGAAATATATTAAAATTTGATTTAAAATATTTAATCTGGACAAATTTAGGAACTAAAAAACTGTGAAGATTATACCCTAATTTTTTTTTGATGGAATTATAACAAAAATAACTTTTTGATTGAAAGAAAAACTGAAAAAAGAAATAATTGCTGACATCTAGTGGAGACTCAGAGAATAGAACACTAACAATAAAGACTCAGAAATTGGCAGAGTGCCTAGAAACAAAGAAAAAGTTGTTCCTTTGAATTGCAAATAACCTTGAAGACAGCTGGGAACAAAGGAAGAGCCAGCTATAAGATTAAAAAGTGTTTAAAAAACAAAACAAAACACCTGGACTGTTGCTTAAACCTAAGAACTGTTTATGGAAAAGAAAAACCTTGGCTTTTTGGCTAATCTTTTAGAGGAGAATCTGTAGGAAGGATTTAAAGTGGCTTAACATACTGAACTATAATTTTGACTGACTGATAAATTGACTTTTGAATTAAAACATTGACGAAAGATTATTTGAAGGGGGGAGACAACTTGGATATCACATACATATCAAAAAATGACAGGATGCCACATTCAATATTTTCTCCTGAAGGACGTAGCCTGGAAAATCAAGGGCCTCCAGAAGCAATACTTCAAGGCAAGATAAATACTTTCCAGGAGGAAATATATGTAATGTTAGGACAAATACAAATGACAATAGACTCAAACCACGAGGAAATCCGAAACAACTTTAATGATTTAAATAAGCATATTTCCAATCTAAATTTACAATTAAAAAATACCCAGGAAATAAAAACAAAGACACAAATAAATCAGACAGCAGACTACAAATTAGAAGAGTATGATCAAATTGATGAAACAACAAAGGAAAAGAATTACAATTTGACACAAACAGGAAAAAATTTTCAAGGTTCTGATACAAGAAGAAAAATGGAATTATCAAGAGAACCATCAAGTTTTGGGAGACAGAAAGTATCTGTCAACAAAAGGCTAGAAAGCTCAGGTTTATGGGCTATGAGCCTGGCTCAAAGAGCTATCGCTTTAGCGATGGAATCAGAAGGATAGTAATTTACGGATCTGCTAGCTTTGCAGAGCAAAATTGGGACAGAATTGATGCCAATTCTGGATATGATCCACTTAGTGATGGTGACTCACTTAGTGACAGTGACTCACTTAGTGACGGTGTCAGTGTTCAGGGAGGAAAAGCTGAAAAAGGACAAGAAAAGGAATCAGAAGAAGATGGTGTCTCTGATGTGAAGCAGGAAAGGGTTGACAGTCAAGAACAGTCAATGCCACGCAGGTCAGAGCGATGGAACCAGGGGATTCCACCTGACAGGTATTCTTCTGTGAAAGTAAAGGTGTGTAATGGGTGGTATGAGCCAAGAAACTATCAGGAAGTATTGGCACTACCCAAAGTAGAGCAAGAGAAGTGGAAAGAGGCCATGAACAAAGAAATGAAATCCATGGATGAACATAAAGTGTTCACCTCTATGACTTTGCCACAAGGCTACAAAGCTGAAGGATGTAAATAGGTATACAAAAAGAAAGTGTTACCCAACAATGAAGTCCAATATAAGGCAAGATTAGTGGCATAGGGGTTTTCGCAGAAGAAAAATGTGCACTATGATGAGGTATTTGCACCAATGGTAAAAAGTGAAACTAGCGTTGGCAACGGCACATGGGCATGAAATTTGGCACTTTGATATAACCAAAGCATTCCTCAATGCAGAGTTGGAAGAAGAAATTTACATGGTTCAAGCACCAGGGTATGAAAGTATAAACTGAACAAAGCCATATATGGGCTGAAGCAATTAGCCAGAAACTGGAACATCTGTTTAGATGTGGCATTGAAGGGTCTTGGGTTCAAGAGTTGTAAGGCTGATTATTAGCATTTGTGGATGATCTTTGCTTCATTGCAAAGGATCTGGCACAGGTGAAGGAATTTGCTAATCAATTGGAGAAAAAGTTTGAATTGAAAAGTCTGGGTGAAATACAAAACTATCTTGGTGTAGAGATACAAAAAACAGAAAGGTGGCTAAGTTCTGTCAAAGAAGGAAAATTGAACAACTGTTGGAGAGATACAACGTGAAGGATTGTAATTATGCACCTATGAGCATAAATTTTCACAAAATTTGGGCGAGGAGAAAAGTGAAGCCTGTGATCAGGAGATATATCAGTCAGCAATAGGAAGCCTGTTATATCTGTCACAGTGGTCCAGACCAGACATAGCTTGTGCAGTAAGCATCTTAAATCGCTTTACTGCCGCACCAACGCAGTTGCATTGGATGGGTGTGAAGAGAATTTTCAGGTATTTGAAGGGAACTGTGAATTTGGGTCTTCAAATACAGGTCTCTGAAGAGTTATAGTTAAAATGTTATGTTGACAGTGATTATGTCAATGATGTGCAAACCAGAAAGTCCAATTCTGGTTTTGTGGTATTATTTGGAGGGATTTCAATTGGATGGAAGTCCAGAAAACAAACAACTGCAGCTATTTCTACTACGGAGGCAGAATTTATTGCTCTGTCTGAACTTTGTTCAGAGGTAACCTGGTATGTACAGCTGTTAAAGGATTTAAGTATAGAAGTTAAAGAAGCTGTAACACTATTTGAAGATAATGCTGCTTGCATTAAAATGGCAACAGGTGACAGAGTGAAAAGTAGAAGCAAGCATGTGGACATTAAGTATTGTAATGTCAGAGAAGCCATCAAAAGTAAACTAATTTGCTTGCTTCATTGTTCTTCAGATGACAATCTGGCAGGTGTAATGACCAAGCCATTGGGTGGAGTACACCATGGGAAGAGTATTAAATTATTTGGTTTTATGTCTATTCCAGTCATAAAGGGAGGAGTGTCAGTGTGCAAGATTTATGAACTGGAATAGCCATAGCAACGAACCAGCCAATGGGAACTGTTATTTAATTGAGACACAGGATTGGCTGTGTGAGGCATGTGATCCAGCCTAGGTCTGGCCGTGTCTTAGTCTTCTCTCCCTGTGTCCTGATCTCCTGAGTTAGTTGTTGTTCTCTACCATGTTGCCAAGAACTGAATGAAACTGTATGTATGATGTTTATATATATATTATAGATAAAGTTTTTCTAAACTATGCCTCCTGCACATTTTGAATGTGTGCTTAATTTTTGGTCTTATTTTTGTGCTGGAAAGCTGTAAAACTCTAACATATATACCCATTCATTTCTACTAAATCAGGATGCTATTAAGAATTGATAAAAGTGCACCAATGTGTTACTGATAAATGCTTTGCCACTATATTAATGTTTGCTATGTATCTATAATAGTGCAACTGAAGTAATGTGATACCTTAGACAAAAAGCCAGGTCAGGAATGCAAGGTAGCATTAAAAGGGAATGACTAGGAATAACAATGTATTCTGTGTTCTCTAAGAAGATCATCTTTTTTCCTGAAGTCTTGCCCAAAGGCTTGAGTTTGCATGGTGGTCAGAAACATAATAAATGGAGCTCTCCTTATATCTGTATTGCAACTTTGGGGAAGATCTATCATTCAGTATAAACATACCTATCTAAAAACTGGCAGAGCTGTCAATATCGGAATTTGTTGAATTGAACTGACAGATAATCCAATTCATTAGAAAGCAGCTCTCTATATATGCAAAGTTTCTGCTTCCCATGCAGTTCTTTAATGGACAAAATATTAGTCAGTTAGCAGAAGAAATTTCATTTTTTTGTCTGCTAGATCAGCCATTAAACAATATTTTACCAGAGATTACAGTAAGGTTAACCTATTTAGACAAGCCTCAGACAGGAACAGGCACCTGATTTAGGGATGATTCAGATAAATTCAGAAAATGTCTAAATTAAATTGTTTTGCTTGATTTTATTTATATCCTACATGTATTTTTTAAAACTCAAAGTATTGTACAAAATACTCCCTCTTATAACAACAATCCTTCGAGGTGATTGGGTTGAGAAAAAGTGACTGGAACTGACTGTCTCATGGTTTCCACTTCACCACGGTTTCTGCCTAACTGCTTACACACATGTTCCTGGTTTCATGTAAGTTCAGGAAACATGAATATGATACATGATAGATAGATACATGATAGAATGAAATTTTCATTTACTGTATCAGGGACTAGACTAGGTAAACTTTTGTGGAAATGCTAGCAAGAATGGATATAAAAACACTTCCCTATCTATAGTTTAAAGTGGTTTGATCCTGGGACAATTGTACCATGTCAATTTTCATACAGCAGTACTCATATTGTTCTTGAGTACATTTGTAACTAAACAGCACTATTATTTCTCTCTCTCTGCAGCTATTGACACCTCCCTGGATATTTTGAATAAATGAGGTTGTCCTTTATATAGTTTCATCCCTGCAGATGCCATAGTGACAGGGCTATTGTTTCATGTTCCAGTGTGCCTCAAGTTGGTCCTGATGAAGATACGCTGCCTGAAATTTCCTCATAGCTCATTATTAGTGAACTACAATTTGGCCACCAAGGATCATAGTTATGAAAAAGAATGTCTGATTATAATTCATGTGTTGACATGTTATTCCCATGCTGGATCAATGAATTTAAAACTGGAATACTGCTATCATGTCACTCCTATTTCTTCTTTTCTTTAGACTAGCCAAACCTAAGTCCTGCAGCTGTTCTTCATATGTTTTAGTCTCCAGGTCTTTGATCATTTTAGTTGCTCTTCTCTGAACTTTTTCCAAGGTCTCAACATCTTTTTTATAGTATGGTGACCAAAATTGGTTGCAATATTCCAGGTATAGTCTTACTAGGGTTTTATAAAGCGGTACTAATACTTCGCGTGATCTTGATTCTATGCCTCTGTTTATACATCCCAGGATTGTATTAGCTTTTTTGGCTGCTGCTGCACACTGCTGGCTCATAGTCAAGTGATCATCCACTAGGACTCCAAGGTCCCTCTTACAGTTGCTGTTTTTGAGCCAGGTCTCACCTAATCTGTACTTTTATATTTCATTTTTCCTGCCTAAATGTAAAACTTTGCTTTTCTCCACATTAAAACTGATTTTGTTGGATAGGGTCCATTGTTCAAGTTTGTCAAGATCTTTTTGGATCCTGAGCTTGTCTTCTGGGGTGTTGGCTATTCCTGCCAGTTTCGTGTCATCTGCAAATTTGATGAGTTCCCCTTCTATTCCCTCATCTAAGTCATTAATGAAGATATTGAAGAGAATTGGGCCTAAGATGGAGCCTTGTGGTACCCCACTGCTTACTTCTCTCCATGTGGATATAGTATCATTGAGGACTACTCGTTGAGTACAGTTTGTCAGCCAGCTACAGATCCACCTGATGGTGTTGTTGTCTATCCCACTTTTTTCTAACTTACTAAGCAGCAGGTTGTGCTTTACTTTGTCAAATGCCTTATTGAAGTCTAAGTATACTATATCCAAAGCATTTCACTGATCTTCTAATTTAGTCACTTTATCAAAGAATGAAATGAGATTGGTTTGGCATGATCTGTTTTTGACAAACCCATGCTGACTACTGGTTATAACTTTGTTTGCTTCTAGTTGTTCGCAGATCTGTTTTTTTATTATTATCTTTTCCAAGATCTTCTCAGGTATTGATGTTAGAGTTTCCTGGCTCTGTTTTTTTTTCCTTTCTTGAAGATGGGAACCACATCAGCCATTTTCCAATCATAAGGTACTTCCCCGGTGCTCCAGGATTTTTGAAAAATATGGTACAATGTTTCTGAGATTACATCTGCCAGCTCCTCCGGAACTCTGGGATGTAATCTGTCGGGTCCATCAAGATCACATGAGGTACTAATACTGCTCTATAAAGCCCTAGTAAGACCACACCTAGAATACTGCATCCAGGTTTTGTCACCACACTATAAAAAAAGATGTTGAGACTCTAGAAAGAGTGCAGAGAAGAGCAAAAAAGATGATTAGGGACTTGGAGGCTAAAACATATGAAGAAAGTTTACAGTAACAGGGCATGGCTAGTCTAGTGAAAAGATGGACTAGGGGTGACGTGATATCAGTGTTCCAATCTTTGAGGGGCTGTCACAGCGAGGAGGGGGTCAACTTATTTTCCAAAGCATTGAAGTCCAGACAAGGAACAATGGATGGAAACTGATCAAGGAGAGATTATACTTAGAAATAAGGAGAAATCTTCTGACAGTAAGAACCATCAACCAATGGAACAGTTGGCCTTCAGATGTTGTGGGTGCTTAATCACTGGAAGCTTTCAAGAAGAGACTGGACAGCCATCTGTCAGAAATGGTTTAGAGTCTCCTGCTTAAGCAGGGGGTTGGACTAGATGACCTATAAGGTCCCTTCCTATTCTATTCTATTCTATTCTATTCTATTCTATTCTATTCTATTCTATTCTATTCTATTCTATTCTATTCTATTCTATTCTATTCTATTCTATTCTATTAATTTTCATGAACTTCCAGAAATGTTCAATAGGGTTCAAGTCTGGCTGGGCCACTCTAGGACATTCACAGAGTTGTCCCTAAGTTGTTTTGGCTGTGTGCTTAGGATCATTGTCATGTTGGAAAGTGAACCTTCGCCCCAGTCTGGCTCCTGTGTGCTGTGGAACAGATTTTCATTGAGGATACCCTTGAACTTTGCTCCATTCAGCTTTTCCTCAACCCTGACCAGTCTCCAAGTCCCTGCTGCTGAAAAATAGCCCCACAGCTGCCAGTGCCATGCTTCATTTTTGAGATAATGTTGGGCAGGTGATGAGTGGAGCCTGGTTTCCTCCAGACATAATGTTTTTTGTAAACTCCAAGTGACCTTTCATGTGTTTTGTACTGAAGAGAGGCTTCTGTCTAGCCAATCTGCCATAAAGCCCAGATTGGTGGAGGGCTGCAGTGATGATTGTCCTTCTGGAACTGTATCCTATCTCCACACATGATCTCTGGAGCTCAGTCAGAGTGACCATTGGGTTCTTGGTCATCTCTCTTACTAAGGCCCTTCTTCCCTGATTGCTCAGTTTGACCTGGCGACCAGCTCTTGGAAGAGTCCTGGTTGTGCCAAACTTCTTCCATTTGAGAATTATGGAGGCCACTGTGCTCTTCGGAACCTGCAGTGCAGCAGAAATTTTATTGCAGTCTTCCCCAAATCTGTGCCTTGCAATAATCTTATCTCTGAGCTCTGCAGGCAGTTCTTTTGACCTCATGATTTTTGCTCTGCTACAGTATGCATTGTTAGCTCTGAGGCTTTCTATAGAAAGGTGTATGCCTTTCCAAATTATGTCCAATCAATTTAATTTACCACAGGTTGACTCCAATCAAGATGTAGAAACATGTCAACAATGATCAAAAGAAATGGGAGGCACCAGAGCTAAATTGCAAGTGTTGTTGCAAAGGATCTGAATACTTATGCTTAGGATATTACAGTTTTTTTCTTTTTAATAAATTTGCATATATTTCAAAAATACTATTTTCACTTGTCATCATGAGATGCTGAGTGTAGATTAATGAGAAAAAAATGAATTTCAACAACTAGAATCAGACTGCAGTATAACAAAATTGACAAAAGCGAAGGGGGTCTGGATACTTTCTGAATGCACTGTATAATGACTTATGTACTTTATCTTCTGACAGATTTTATTCTCCCTGCACTTAAGCCTAATTGCTTAGAAATTGGAAACTTTTGCATGGAAAGAATGAATTACAAAACTATTCAGTAATAATAACAAAAAAGTATTAAATATAGTATCAAGTAAACAATAGCATGAAAGTAAAAAGAGTTGTTGAATGGAAAAAGCCATTTAATGGGGCATGAAAGGAGGTCTGCAAAGCAATTGGCGATAACAGAGACACTATTTCACTTTTTCTATTGTTTTAGGTACAGCTCTATGCTTTGAAAAAGATTCAGTGTTGTTCTTGAATGGTGCTCCTTCCTATTTTATAAAGTAAGAAAAATACACTGTCTGATGGTGGACAATATAATAGTCAGGACTTAAAGGGGAATCCTATCTCTGATATAAGCCAGGTCACAAATCTTCGTATGTTTAATTAGTTTTTAATTAAGTTTTTTTGTACTTTAATTGTGTCATTTATTTTGTGGGCTGCTGAGAAAAACTGTAATGAAGGTATGTAAATTTTTAAAAGTACTGTTGAAAGAAAAATCAGCTGTGGCAGCTGAATCTGGGGACAGGGTCTTCCTACAATATCCCCCCTTTGTGCCATATAAGTGTGGGTGACACACTTTTACTGGCACAAAATTAAGAATTGATCTGATCAGGGAGACTTGATGGGTGCTTTTATTTTTCCAGGATGTGGGGAAGCAAGTTCTCAAATTAATGCAAATGAGAAGGAATTGATAGAGGCAGCAGAAAAGGATCCCTGCAGTGGCTCCCAAAAGGAGAGTTTCAACCCATGAAGGTAGAAAGACAATGTATAGTATCCAATATTTTGTGCCAATTCTTTTAGATGTCACTTTCTGTGAGCTTTCAGTCAGATTGAAGCAAGCACATATCCCATAATTCTTCGCAGCCATGGTTTTGCCTTAGTAAATCATTTCTGGCTGCCCATTTTCAAGGGTTGCTTCCTGAACCTGCCTTAGCTCTTAGTTTAGTGCATCCAGGGTTTATGATGTCAAATTGTGGTTAGTCAGTGTGCAAGCCAGGCTATTAATATTTCTTAAAGTATTCTTAAATTTCTAAAATTTCTTAAATTACAAATTTCTTAAATTAAATTACATTTCTTAAATTCTAGGACTCCCACTAATGAGACCACCAGTGCAACATATTCGGCCTTACTGGGCAGCATTTTTGAGTCACAATCAGGGGTTTGGAGATCTCTTTTCTGCTACCTCTTCAATGTGGGCATATGGATTTTTAATTGTCTGAAGTGGCATGCCTCCCCCCATGGAATTGACATGGGGCCTTAGTGTCACAGAGCAAGAACCAGCCTAGGGGAGCTTTACATGGAGGTAGGTGAAGGGGATAGCCTCAGTGTGGTTCTGAATGGTTGTGTGTTTGTGTGTGTGTGTGCAGCTACTTCTACAAGACAGGTAATACAAACATCCTTGACAGATTTCCCTCCCACCAGACAGAAGTCCGAGGTATTTAGGACTTGCTGTGCCAACCATTTCCAAATGCCATCTCTCCATGAATCTATTTAACTGGCTAATTACAATGTAAATGAGGCAAGAAAAAAAACCTTACAATGAGTTTCTGCCCTCCTCCCATAGTTTTTCCAATTGTCTTCTGAGGCTTTACGTGGAGGCTAATGGATCTAGAAGTCCTTCTTTTCTCTGCAGCTTTCACAGGAATCTGGGTGATGTAGGACCTGAGAATATCTGTTCCACTCTGGTTGCAGTGGTGACTTTTCTAGTAGATGGCTGGATCCAAACCCTATTCCCTGGCTCAAATGAATAAAGGATTTTCTCTGGAAGCAGCGTCTGGGTCAATGTGCTCTACTTCCAAAGGTTGTGGAGTCATCTGTGCAGGGCTGAAAGATATAAGAACAGCCCCCCTCCCCCCTTTGAGAGTGACCCTCCCAGAAGAGGCATTGTTGGTCTGACATAGGAATGGAGAACAGAGGATAAGAAATGGAGAGGTGGAGTGGGGTGGATAGCTTGCAGGTAGGTTTGAAAAGACATTAATACTGCAGTTGTTAAAGAAACAGATAAACCAGTCACAATAAAATGGTGACACCACAGATGAGGAAAAAGAGAGGCTGGATTTTGGTAATAAGGCAAAAAGATGTCTGATGACGAGATTGAAAAGAAAAAATTGCTTATATGTTCCAGGATTAGTTCCATAGTAATTTTACTGACTACTGATAGGATAAGAAAAGTAACTTAAGAAAAAGGTTATTTCCATATATAAGCAAACTTGAGTTCATGAGGCTCCTGTAGATGGGCATACCTCATGATTTAGGAAAAGGATGGACAGATAAAATCCCATTTGCAACACATACAGAAAATGCACAGATAAAACTTTTCCTCTAAAATGATCTTAAAACATTCCCTTCTGACAACCTTGGGCTGTTCTTAAAGGTACAGAGGGAAGGAAAATGGGAACATAGTTCTCTTCATCCTGTTTTGCTGGCCAGGCAAACTAGGGTGAAGGTGTTTTCCTTTTTGTGGCTTATTTTAACATTTTTTTCTAGAAGAATTTAAAATTATTGTCTCTAGGGATTAGAGACACTTAACAGCTACATTTACCTTGAGGACACATAAAGACTTTAACACACATACACACACAAAGACAAGGTAAAAGGAAAAGAAAACAGAACTCTCAGGTTTTTACACCCTGGTCATTCCCACCATAAATCTCAGTTAACTCAAATTAGGGAAGGCAAAACTCTTAACAAACATATTAAGTGATTGCATAGAAGAGAGAGAGAGAGAAGAAATCAATATTCCTATATTGTTTCCATTTCATTTTAAGCAAAGACCACTCTTTACATAATTGGCATGGACGCTTCTTTTTCATTTCCACCTGGATGGGTAACTTCTTTTAATCCCAGCTTTGCTAAAGGAGACATCGGCAGAACCTTGGAATCAGAGCTTCCAATATTTTCAGGCAAAACTGTGACTCATTTACCTGCAGTGAGTCTTTTCCTTTACTCTCCTGCATCCCCAGAATGATTCTCTCCTGGAGTCCCCTGTTCCAGCAAGGCAATCTTTCAGCCTTTGCCCTGGTAAGGCAGTCTTTCAGCCTTTGCCCCTGGTTAGGCAGTCTTTCAGATCTAACCGAGCAAGGCAACTTTTAAGCTGCACTAGCCCATGCAAGGTGACTTTTAAGCCACCCTAGCCCTGTGCTCCAGTTTCAGACCCTAAGGGGATCTGGGAGGACTCTGTTTTCCTTTTTGTAGAGTATGAGGGTCCCTCCTAGAAGAGTGGAACTTTGCCCAGAGATTTCAGCCAGTTGCCCAAATGCCAATCCTCCACTCACCCTGCATTCTTCTTTCGCTTGACTTCTTTTCCTGTCAGAAGGTCCCACATTGGCCAAGCCCCTTGCCTTCCAGATGTGAATCTGGGTGTGGCTAGGAAAGGCACAGAAGAGGTGAGATCCAGCTGAGGTAGAGGAGGATTGTCCCTTTTGCACTTTCACACACGTCTTGCATTCACTCCCCCTTTGGGCACCCAAAGACAATAATTTTGTGGTACTCACCTTCTTTTCAAGCAGCCATTGAGCTAAAGACCCAAAACTCCCTTTACTACCTTGCTCCAAATGGGCAGTGTTGTGTCCTGAGCCTTGCTGAGTCAATCAGCAAGGCACAGGCAACCTGCAGGGTAACTGCAGAGACCTGGACAGACCACGTGTTTGCCCGAGACCGGTTGTATAGACCCGGGCAGCCCATAAGTTGCCCAGGACCCAGACAGGCTGTCTCCAGCCTCGTGCGCATGCACGAGGCGGGAGAATAGACTGCATTCATTGGTTGAGCCTCCCCTTGTAGGGGAAGTATAAAAGGGCATGTTGCCATTTTCTTCTTTGCTTCTGTTCAGTGCACATGCACAATAAACACCTTTTGCATCAAACTGCCTCGTCTTCATGTCTGTGTTGCAAACAGAACATTGGCGACGAAGGTGGGATCCGCCGTTGGGGATCCCGAGGAAACAGAAGTAAGCCTACTCACCTAGGCCAGGAAGTGAAGAGAAGCGCGGCGTCCAGGAGGAGCAGCCGCCAGCCAGCATACATACACTGGAGGCGGGCTTGGCTTCGTCGGACCCCTTCTCAATTCCTTACGGCGAGAGGCGTGGACGAGGCCATCGAGCAAAGGGACCAGTGGCCCGGCGAATCAGCTGCGGATTTCGTTGCGGCCTTGAGGCAAGCCGCACGCCCCTGTGCCTTTCAAGACTTGGAGGAAAGGCTCCGAGATAGACTGGTGTGCGGGTTGCGAAGCCGCGAAGTACAGCAGAAGCTGTTTGCAAGGACGGACGTCACCTTCCAACATGCCCTTCGAGAGATCGCAGCAGAAGAAGCAGCCGGAGGCGCCGTGAAGGTCTTGCGGTCTACAAAGAGCCATTCAGTGACCGTCCCGATCCACCAGGAGGCCGCGATATGAGGCCTCGGGAGAAGACTCCGAGGAGGAAGAGGTGGACAAGATCCAGCCATCGGCGGAGAGATGACTGCCAGGGCGGAGAGGGCCACCGCCTGCAACCCTTCGATGTTTTGGCTGTGGGGGTCGCCACAGGAGGGCCGACTGCCGGTTTAGATCTGCCGTCTGTCGAGCGTGCGGAAGGCAAGGCCACATTGCATCTGCCTGCATGGGCCGTCCTAAGAACAGGTCCCCAGAATTGCCTCTGAAAGGTACCAAGGTCCCCAGCCAAAACAGGGTGGGTTTTTGCGCGTCTAGGAGGGGGGTGTTCAAGACAGGAACGCATAGGCCCCTTAAGAAAAAGCTCCGTATTGACGTAAAGTTGCAGGGAGTTCCCCTGGCTATGGAGCTGGATACAGGCTCCGCGTTGTCTATTATTTCAATATACACGTTCAATAAGATTTGTTTCCGGAGTGGCTCGAGAGTAAAGCTCAGGCCTTCCAACCTTGTCCTAACTGATTTTCAAAACACGAGAGTAAGCGTAAAAGGGGAAGCCACGCTCAGAGTGCAGCGAAAGGGCTTCAACGGTGCATTGGATGTAGTAGTTGTTGGGGGTGACAGAACGAGTCTCATCGGACTCGACTGGTTCGAGGCACTTGGGATCCAGGTGACCGGTCTGAACCAGCTGCAAACGGCTAGCCTTGCGGGCGTATGCAAGGAGTTTGCAGATGTGTTCAGCTCGGAACCTGGATCGTACAAGGGGCCTCCCATTACATTAAAATTGGATCCAGGCATTACACCCATAAGGGTCAAGCCTAGGAGGGTGCCTTTTGTCTTAAAAAGTAAGATTGATGCCGAGTTGGACAAGCTGCTCCAACAGGGCATTCTGGAACCTGTGGACTCTAGTCCATGGGAAACCCCCATAGTAACTCCCTTAAAATCCAATGGGGAAGTCCGTATCTGCACGGACTATAAGTGCACGCTGAATAAGGCTTTGCAGCAGCATGCTTATCCTGTGCCTGTGGTGAGCCACATTCTGGCCTCACTGAAAGGAGGGAAGTATTTTGCTAAGCTTGATTTGGCTCAAGCATATCAACAGTTGCCTGTTGATGAGGCGACTGCTGAGGCCCAAACCATAGTCAGGCACAGAGGTGCGTTCAAAGTAAAGAGGCTGCAGTTTGGGGTCAATGTAGCCCCTGGCATTTTCCAAGGGGTGATGGAGCGAACGCTCCGAGGGATTCCCGGGGTTTGCCCCTATTTTGATGACATCCTCATTGCAGGAGAATCATCAGGAAACTTAGCCGAAAGGCTGAGGGCTGTCTTGCTGCGTTTCCGCCAAGCTGGGCTGAAGCTACAGCAGGACAAGTGTAAAATCGGTGTGTCATCCACTGAGTTCTTGGGGTTCTGCATTGATGCAGATGGCATCCACCCCTCGGAGTCCAAATTCAAGGCCATCCAAATGGCCCCTAGTCCCCAGTCAAAAACTGAGCTTCAGGCCTTTTTGGGCCTTTTGAACTTTTACCATTCCGTTCTTCCAAACAAAGCTGCTGTGGCTGAGCCGCTTCACAGGCTCTTAGACAAGCAGGCCCCATGGGCATGGACAAAAGTCCACGAGGAGGCCTTCACAAAAGTCAAAGCCTTATTATCCTCCAATGCTGTACTGGCTCACTTCAATGAGAAATTGCCAGTGTGCATCGCTTGTGATGCTTCCCCTTATGGGGTAGGAGCAGTACTAAGCCATCTCAAGGAAGATGGAACACAGGTCCCTGTGGCCTATTATTCAAGGACCCTCTCATCTGCAGAGAAATTATGCTCAGATTGACAGGGAGGCCTTGGCAATAATCTCAGGCATAAAGAAATTTCATGATTTCTTCCGGTTCCGGATCGCGACACGCGCAGTCGCACGGAGAGAGCCGTCTCTCCCACCGGCTGCTTTCCCTTCGCCGGTAGACCCTTAACCGGGTCGAAAGTCGCCCCGTAGAGGCGACCACCGCTTGAGGAGGCTCCTGCTTGACTGGGGAAGAGCGGCAGCTCTCCTTAGTTCGAGCTATCTCCTTAGGGCCGTCGGAGGAAAAGATCGGCCAGCAAAATGGACGATCACTTCGTCGCACCAGCTGAAAGCCAGAAGAACAACTAAGCATAAAGAACCCCCGTGGAGAATCCGGGTGAGACCTTTCCTACCCCTTTTTTCCCTAATTACTCTCCTGTCAAAAGCTTTTGTGTTTGAATTACTTCCCTGCTGTGAGGGAGCAGCGTTTGGGCATTCGGGAAAAACAGCTTTGGGGAAAAAAAAACCAGTTAATTTTTATGGACTACTTAAATTTTGGAATACTGAGGGGACCTGAAAACATTTTATTCTTGATTATTATTGTTATAACTACGCATCTATTACTTTGGAGAGGCCTTTCTTCATCTTTTTCAACACGAAAAATAAAAAATCTATTAATTTGGGAAAAAAAAAAAAAGATTTTATGGTCTGCTGAGGACATCTTGTGTCGAAAAGTGGTACTGCAACTGTATATTTTTTTATGGCTGGGAATGGGTATGACCTTCAAAAGATGATAAGCATAAGATAACAAACAGCTGGTCTATTGAAAATTGGAGGTGAACATTTGTTTGATTTCTACGAAATAGAGCCTTCTCTAAAAGATTAAAAAATCTTTCTACTACTGATATGGAACCTAACACACAGCTGGACTATGAGCTCATATTGGAAAAAATTCTGGAAGCCACAGAGGATATGAACTCTTACTTTCAAACTTTGACAGATCAAATTATAGACCGAAAGACAGCGCAGAAGAAGCAGATTGGCACCAAAGAGATTAGTGAACAATATGTACAACCTAAAGAGGAACCACATCAACAACTCAACTATGAAACTACACTGAGAGAAACTGTGGAAAGCAAAGAACAAATTAACTTTATACAACTCCAAACGCAATCTATGGAGAAGCCTGATGATCAAAGAATAACTTTAACGGAGATGTCTGAAGCATTAACATCAACAGAGACTGACACTCAGATACAAGTTATTGAAAATTGTGAAAAGGTGGATAAACAACTGGCAAATATAACATGGAATAAAACGGCTTTTACCATCCAAAGGCTACTAGAAGAAAGGAAAGAGAACTTTGACCAATTTGAAGCGTTAAAGAATATGGACCTTTTAATATTGTGGTTTGATGATGCAGGAATTTTATTATGGAAACCGTTATGGCACAGAAAGAAACCTAGAGTTAGATTTAAAAATGTATTTTAAAGTTTTATTTAATGGGTTTAAAAAGGCTTTGATTTTTTGACTGAGTTAATAACTAATGGAGCACGTGAAATTTCTAAGAGGATACCCTTTGTAACAATACTTTGTTTTAGACATGATAATTACTGGAGAGGTAAACTTTATTTACTGGTTTAAAAAGATTTTCATAGATATAGATGAATTGATAGAATATATACTTAAATTAGATAGAAATCTATTTGTTGGTTTGATATTTTTACTTTAAGATAATTATTTTGAAATAGAAGGAGAATAAGAGGGATGGGTGACAAGAGAAGAAATGGTATTAATGAAGAAAATATAAGAATATTACTGCGGAAATAATATACCAGATATAATTACTATGTAAAAAAAAAAGGATACCCGAAGTGTTAATAATATGTCTATCTAAGGCCAATTGGAATATGGTAATTGTAAGTTAGTAAAGCTTAAAAACAGGACCTGGATCTTTAGAATTGAAATGTGAGTGATATTTGATAGGATTGTTTGAAGCTTATATAGAAATGTATTAATCTGAATATGCAAGACTAAATGAGGGAATTAGAGAGGGAATTTTAAATGAATTGATTTGGGCTATATATTTGTGATTGTTTTTCTTTTTTTTTTGATGTTCAATATACCCACCTCCACGGTGGTTCCTAAGCACTCTGATGTAACCCTTTTACCCCTATAAAAATCTAATAAAATATATTTAGGAAAAAAAAAAGAAATTTCATGATTTCTTGTATGGATGCCATTTCACAGTCTATACTGACCACAAGCCTTTGCTAGGGTTGTTTACAACCAACAAACAAACTCCCCAGATAATATCTCCTAGGATGCTGAGATGGTCTATATTCTTAGCAGCTTATGATTACACACTGGTGCACAAACCAGGTACCGAGATGGGCCATGCAGATGGCCTGAGCAGGTTACCTCTTAAGCAAATAGAGGCAGACCCTGCCCCTGCTGTACATATTCTGTCTATTCAGGACTTACCAGAATCTCCCCTCAATGCTAGGGATGTGGCTGCAGAAACAGCCACTGATCACACGCTTGCACGCGTGCTGACGTGTGTTGTCAGGATGGCCTGACACGTGTCCTGGTACTGATTTCCAGAGTTTCTGGTGCAGGAAGCACGAATTATCCACATTTAAGGGGTGCATCCTGTGGGGCAACAGAGTAGTCATCCCGGCCTCATTGAGGACTAGAGTATTGCTCTCTCTTCATGAGGGACATCCAGGAATAGTGAGGATGAAGGTGCTTGCGCGCAGCCATCTTTGGTGGCCTGGCCTCGATAAAGACATTGAGGCCCAGGTTCAGGGATGCCAAGTGTGCCAGCAATCACGGCCAGAAATGCCCCAGGCCCCTGTACATAGGTGGGAGGAGACACTCACTCCTTGGTCACGCGTTCATATTGATTATGCTGGGCTCTTTCAGGGGCAATTCTTCCTCCTCCTTGTGGATAGCCATTCCAAATGGCTAGAAGTCGTTCCTGTGTCCTCTACTACTACTGCCAGGACCATCCAGGTGCTCAGAGGAATCTTTGCTTCCCATGGCCTTCCTGATGTTTTAGTTTCAGACAATGGTCCACAATTTACCTCTTCTGAGTTTCAGGCATTTCTACAAGCCAACATGATCCGGCACGCCACATCTGCTCCTTTTCATCCTGCCACCAAGGATCAGGCTGAACGCATGGTGCGCACCACTAAATATGCCTTAAAGAGAATCACTCAAGGACCCTGGCATCACAGGTTAGCTGATTTTCTTCTCACACACCGCACCACACCATGCACAGCCACTGGAAAGAGCCCAGCTGAACTCCGCCGGGGTCGCAGACTCATCACAAAGCTGGACAGGCTTCACCCAGACTGGGTGGCTTCACAGGTGTCGCAGCCGTGGGCACCTAGGAGACTTCAAGTGGGTGATCTGGTTTGGACCAGGAACTATGGGCAGGGGCATCTCTGGGTACCTGCTGTAATCTCTAAGGTCTCTGGGCCTCTGTCATACGAAATGGTCTTGGATGATGGGCGTGTCCTCCGGCGCCACATAGACCAGTTGCATTGGCGGCTGCCGGGCCGGCATTACTCCCCTGACTCCGCTCTCGGGGGGGAGGGGGACCCCAATTACGATTGTGGATCACAGTCTCTCCAAGCAGAGGGGTCTCCAAATGTCCCAGATGAGGGTCTTGCCAGGGAGGCAGATCCTGACTCTGGCATAGAAGCAGGGAGTTCTGCCATGGAGGCGGCTCCTGACTCTGGCAGAGGTCCCTGGCTTAGGGCAAATGGCCGTAAATCGGCTACTCAGGGCACCCCTACTGCTGGCCTTGGGCCCGAAGGACATTGCTCCCAAGGGGAGTTCCAAGGGTTTCCCAAGGGTTTCCACCCCACCAAGGAACTCAGGGAACTCGACCCCACCAAGGAAATCTGGTTTGGGTTTAGCGGACCCAGCCAGTCAGCAGTTAGGGGGAACCCCTGGGTCTTCTGGGCGACAAAGTCCTGGTTTGTTGTGCGCAGACCGGGAGCCAGTACTCCAGGCACCCAATTTAATTCCCCCACATGTCATCACACCCGGCCCTACCTTGGATCCGCGAAGATTGGGGCGGATTAAGGCCCCGCCTAAATACTTGCAGGAGTATGTGCGGTCCCTAGAGGGCGATTGTTGTCAAAAACTGAAAGACCGTGGATTAATTTGAATCCCCAAGGAACCAGGTTACGAAGGGGTACGGGGAATAGCCAGGGTGACATTTGGATTAAATGTTACATGGTACTGATATAGGCCGGGACGGCATTGTCCCAGCCTAGGGGGGAGGGGTGTTGTGTCCTGAGCCTTGCTGAGTCAATCAGCAAGGCACAGGCAACCTGCAGGGTAACTGCAGAGACCCGGGCAGACCACGTGTTTGCCCAGGACCGGTTGTATAGACCTGGGCAGCCCATAAGTTGCCCGGGACCCAGACAGGCTGTCTCCAGCCTCATGCGCATGCGTGAGGCGGGAGAATAGCCTGCATTCATTGGTTGAGCCTCCCCTTGCAGGGGAAGTATAAAAGGGCATATTGCCATTTTCTCCTTTGCTTCTGTTCAGTGCACATGCACAATGAAGAACACCTTTTGCATCAAACTGCCTCGTCTTCATGTCTGTGTTGCGAACAGAATAGGCAGGATCTGGGAAACCCACCCACAGACACAAGAAGTCTGCTGCCGGCAAGGTAGAGGCTTACCCAGGTCCAGTCCATTGGTCAGGTTAGCTTGGAGTCCCATCTGGGGTGCCAAATTGTTGAAAGAAAAATCAGGTCTAGTTCCAAGCTGGGAGTAAGATGCTGGAAATAAAACGGAGGCTAAGATGCTGGAAATAAAATGGAGGCTAAGATGTTGGAAATAAAATGGAGGCTGCTTAGGAAAGAAGGTTCTTGTTTATTGATGAGCAGAACCAGCAACAGCATGCAGTTCTGGGATAGCTGACAAAATCAAGTTGAGAGTGATGGGTTTTTATACCTTCTGATTGAGATGCTCCAGGAGTTTGGCAATGTAGTGAGCCTTATGTCAATGGTGGTGGGTTAATCCTATTATGTCCTAAAGGTCATATCATATCCTTAGAATTTGGGCAGGGGGATGTAAATTCTTAATCCCATCAGATGTGGGGACTGAAGGTGTTTTGTTTATGAATAGATTGGCCCAGACTTTCTAAATATCCATTCAAAATCTCCTAATGACTGGCCTTTTTGCTTGTGACTTTTTTCCTATAGCAGGAAGACTGGGGCTGCTTTCTACCTTTGTTAAGATTTTTTCTCCATTTCTTCTTTAGGAGAAATATTCTATCCTGCCTCCTTTTTAATATTAAGAATAAAGAATATTTTAATCTGGGGAGGTGGGGCTTCCTTCAGTACATAAAAACAAAGTGCAACTATCTGGGCACCAAAATCATGCTGAACTAGTTTACTGTGAACTGTTCAAGTTAAAAATTCAAGATGGCAACTGCAATCTCACAATAAAACTCCCATCTTGACTATTTTTGACATCTCTCCACATGTTTCTATGGTATTACTGTGGCAACTGATATACCTCTTTTCTACTTCATACCCCTGCCATTTTGCTAAGTTTAAAAAAAATAAAAATCTGATTAAGAGAGATTTCTATTGTATTATCTAAATCCTCAAATGCTCCCATCACCTTTTTTTTAGTCTGAATAAATCTGAATAAGTGAATCAATGAGATTATTTCCACTGCACTTATAATACACTTTGTAAAGAGTATTATATATATATACTGTATGCACACACACATCCAGCCCAATGAAATTCTCCTCTGCATTAGCTAAAACTATTCCCCACATGAAGAAAATCATATTGTTTATACACTAATGCAGCACACCAGAAAAATAGAAATGACAGTCCTAATTCACCACCATAAACAAGGCTGAAGACATACTTTCATGAGCTTTTTGCTTGGATGAATGAATCTGTCACTTCTCTTTTCTCTCACTCAAATGGTCTCTGTCCAAGGAAAACATACCAAACATGATGTTCACCTTTCTCTGATGGTATCAATCATAGGGATCTCATCCCTCAATATAGTCCAGTCTCCCACTTTCAGAATTGAGTGGGTTAATAACTATCTACTCTTTTAACTCTGGAGCACTCTCTTTTAAAAATATATTTTACTATGGAAATAAAATATATTTGAAGCAAAGCTTCAATGACAATAAGCTTTCTCATATTTTTATTCTGCATGGATAGAGTATAATATGGAGCTGTAGCTATGAGAACACAACATGAAGTCATAGGGCATATGCAGTCCTCAAAGCTTTGACCTAAATATCTCCAAAGGTGCTTCCAAATTGTGTGGTTTAACTATGGAATAAACATATTAATTGTAATTTATATTTAATTTAAATATAAAACTAAGTCAGAATTTGTGTTTTCCCCCCTGAGCCTACTTATTTCTTTAGCCCAGGTCTGTATACCTGCATAGATCAAATGTAATTCAAAATATTTTCTGCCCACAAATGTGGTATACCCCTAGCATAAGATAAAATAGAATGTTGATATCCAAAAGAATGGATCTTTCTGAAAATATTCTGATCCTTTTTTTTATCTTATCAAAAATGCAGAAAGCTTCCTACTATTTAGAATGTAGGTATTATTCTGGGAGATCGAAAAACTGAATTCACATTATGATTCTTCCTGCAGAGAAGGCAGAAAATCTGAAGGATGATGCTTCCCAAAGATATAATTGAATTATAGTGTCATGCAGTGGTATTAGTTTGAAGGGTAAGTTATGCTGACATCTATAGAAGCTGAATATAGATGTCAGGCTTATAGTCCATCTAAGAACCTGGTTTTTTTTAATAATCTAAAAGCAGAATTGCAAAAAATAAATAAATCTAAGGATATATAGAGACATGTATACATATATACATGTGATTGTGTGTGTGTGTGTGTGTGTGTGTGTGTGAGAGAGAGAGAGAGAGAGAGAGAGAGAGAGAGAGAGAGAGAGAGAAGAGAGCCAGGGCACCAAGGAAGTGTACAGGCAAGTAGTCAGGAATTATGGAGACTGTATCAGAAAGAGATAGCTTAAGTGAGCTGAAAATAGTGAAGAAGGATAAGAGTAACAAAAAGGACATTTTACAACAAGTTTAAATAAAAACAAAAGAGAATAAACATTATACCAATTGTTTGATAAATAGATCAGAATGCTAACAGGTATTAAAGAAAAGATAAAGCTCCTCAACTTCTATTTTGATTCAGTATTTTCCAACTAAAAAGTAAATATTCCACCAGGAAATTATAATGAACAGGAGAGAATTGAAACTTGATACCGATGTAAATATCTTCAGGAAATATCCTGCTATTTGAATGAATTTAAATTTATAGGATGAGATGAATTGTATCCTGGGGTACTTAAGGAAGTAGTAGATTATAGTCTGGCTGTATTTTTATGTTTGAAAAATCCCAGAAAACAAGTTAAGTGCTATCTTACCAAGGGAATAGCAAAGGTTCTTAGAGTTAGTACTCTTATTTTCAAAAAGAGGAAAAAGGAAAAATCAGTAGACAAGACAGTCTGACTTCAGTACCTGGGAAGATTTTAATGCAGATCATAAAGTGATAGATTTGCAAGCACCTTGAATACAGTGCAGTAATTTCCAAAAATCTAATAAATTGGTCAAAAACAAATATTGCCAGGTTAGTCCTAATCTTATTTTTTTGTATTTTTTTTAGTTATGTAATTTCTTTAACAGACTGTGAAAAAGCAGTATATCTTGATTCCTGGAGAGCATTTGAAAAATATCACATCACTTTATTAACAAAGCAGTTAAGAGTGACTTGAATGGCATGACAATTAAGTGGAAACATAGATGTGTCAAAAATTACACTCAAAGAGTAGTCATTAACAATTTCTCTTCACATTTTAGAAAGACATTGAAGGATACGCCGGAAGTTCAATCCTGAGCCCTTTGTTGATCAATATTTTTGTAATAGCAATATACAAAATCCTCTTCTCTTTCCTTCCATTTTTCCCAGTGCTAGAATATTTTTCAGAGAACTAGGTCTTCACATCTGAAGTTAGCTAATTTGAATCTCCTTTTTTTTTTGTTATTGGAAAGGAGTATGAACATAGGTCCTAATATTTTCAGGAACCCATCTCCAATCCAAATTTTAATAAGCAATGGAACAAATGAATTAATTGTTTAATTACATTGATAGTGGTTTTTTCTCCTGTACTTGGCAGATGTAGGTTCATTTGCAAACGTTATTAAATATGTAATACTACAGCAATGGGAAGGGCAAAATGATGAAAACAGAACAGTTTGCATTGCCCAATTAATACTTCTTTGAGAATACAACTGTTTGAACTGAATCACTTTGGAAACAATTTGAGGCCAGCTTAACATCTTCAGTGCTGACTGTTCTAGGAATGGTATGTACAAGGGTGGCGTGGAGCACCTGGACCAGAGACATTACCAAAACATCATCCTGGCCGATGATTGGACTCTCTGCCTGACTACTGGGAGGGGGGTAGGCTCTGGGATAATATTCGATTTGTTTTTTCTGTGTGCATTTGCTTCAGACCTTGCCCGACTTTTGTTGCATTCAGTTTGTTCTTAGTAAAAGTACCTTTTCTCTGAATCTATGGGGTCAAGGGTTTTCTTTCATAGGAATTGATCAGGCAGCTCTGACAGTTTGTCTGAATGCAAATTGTTTCCAACGTGATTCAGTTCAAACAGTTGTATTCTCAAAGAAATATTAATTGAGCAATGCAAACTGTTCTGTTTTCATCATCGGTTTTCAGCAATTCCACTCTCACACCAACTATACACTTCTCCTCCTGAATACCCATTGCTCCCTCCCTCCCCATTTCCATGGCATCTGTCAGCAAACTTGAAGAAAGGCAATGATGGCCTGACTGACATCCAACCCCCCCCCCCCCAGTAACAGAGACGTTAGTCCTAAAATAAGAAAAACAATATGCACATAGCTAAGGCAGTATAAACCAATTACAATAACTAACCTGTTTGCAGTTTTTCAGGGTATTTTCTGTGAAAGGTTTGGAGGAAATTAGGTGCCTGGACATGTTTGGCATCCAGCCATTCAGATTGAGAGGGAGGAAAAGCTTCCAAGCAATTAGGTATTGGATTTTCCCTTTATGTTTCCTAGAGTCTAAAATCTCTTTAATTTCAAAATACTCTCTTTCAATTAAAATGGGCACTGGTAGGGCATCAGGTGTAGGGCAAAGAGGAGAAACAGTTTCAGGTTTCAGCAAACTGCAATGAAACACGGGATGAATACGCTTAAGTTTCTTGGGCAATTCCAATTGTACTGGATTGATTATTCAAATGATGGGGAACAGCCCAACATATTTGGGCCTAGTTTGTTGGGTGGACTGTAAATATTTTGTGGAAAGGTAAATTCTATCACCTACTTTATAATCTTTTGGTATCATGCTTTTTTTGTCAGCTTGTTTCTTATGTGCTTGACGTGCATCCTCCAGAGCCTTACAGGCTACCAGTTGAAGTTGCACCACCCACTCCGCCAAGGAGGGCATTTGAAGTTTCTCTTGAGGCATCTCTGGCATTGGTACAAAATCCTGACCAGAGGCCACCTTAAATGCGGTAAACCCTCTGCACTGAATGGGATAAAACCTATGCACTGAATTATTATATGCCACTCTATGAATGGCAAGAGATCAGCCCAGTTCTCCTGTTGGTAATTAATATAGCACCTGAGGTACTGTTCCAGGACCAAATTAGTCCTCTCACATGCCCTGTTAGTTTGAGGGTGGTGGGAGGAGCTTAAGCCCTGGGTGATTCCTAACAGCTTCAAAAACTCCCGCCAAAAGTATGATGTGAGCTGCAGCCCCTATCAGAGATGATGCATTCAGGAGCACCATGCAATCTATACATGGGTTGCATAAAAAGCTTGGCTAATGTTTTTGCAGAAGGAATCTGGAGCAAGGGACAAAATGCACCTGTTTCGAGAAAAGGTCTGTAATAACCCAAATAACAGTGTTCCCTCCACTCTCAGATAGTTCCACTATAAAGTCCATTGATATCTCTTTCCAAGGGACCAGGGGCTTGCCACACTTTGCAAGAGTCCCATTGGCTTCCCTGGTAGTCTCTTTGCTGCTGCACAGACTGGATAGCTAGCCACATAGCTTTCAATGTCCTTTTTCAGTGAGGGCCACCAGAGCTGCCACTTGATCAAGTGGAAGTTTTTATGAAACCAAAGTGTCTTACAGTCATGAGCGCCCCCTGTAAAACAGTGCTCCTCAAGCTCAAGGGCACATACAATTTAGCTCCAACCCAGGCCAATCCATCGTACATGGTGCAGTCATTCTTATGAGTAGTGAACCACTCATCGAGGTTTAGTGCTTCTTTCAGCTTCTTGCACAATTCATTTGAAATCTCAGACTCCTTTCTCACCTGAGATCTAGTGGTCACTGGAGCTGCTTAGAGGGTATTGAACCCAATGGACTTGCTTAGGGGATAGTTTACATGGGGTTTTCAGAGCCTCTAGATTTTTATGATCAGTCCACACCTCGAAGAGTGTTTTTGCTCCCTCTAGAAAGTGCCGCCAAGTAAGCAAAGCCCACCATACTGCATATACCTCCTTTTCCCATACTGCCCACCTCTGCTCAGTTTCAGTAAGTTTTTTAGAAGTGTATGCACAGGGTTGCAGCAGGCCCTGGGCATTCTCTTGTGGGGGCATTCTCTCCCCATGGCTACATCACTAGCATCTGTCTGAATTATGAAAGGAGCATTTGGGTCAGGATGCTTTAGCATGGGCTCCGCCGCAAACAGCCGTTTGAGTTTTTCGAATGTTGCTTGGCATTCCATAGTCCACTTAAGTGGCTGACTTGGCTTCAGCTTGTCCTGGCCTTTAGGTTTTAAAAGGTTGGTGATTGGTGATGCAATTTTGGCAAATGAGTGGATGAATTGCCGATAGAAATTGGCAAAGCCTAAGAAACTTTGTAATTGCTTCCTGCTGTGGGGAGGGGCCCACTATGAAACGCAGAGTCTCTTTGTGCTTTCCCATTCTTATTTCCACTGCTTTCCCATTCTTATTTTCACTGGCTCAGTTATAAAATGAGCCACCCCTCCCCCACTACTGTCCCACCCAGTTGGCAAAAAGCTATTGGCACCTTCAGTTGCTTAAGTCTCAGTCCCAACTTTTCCACCACCTCAGGACTATTCAGAGACTGACACCTGGTGCAGTCTGAGTCTAGTAGAGCCAACATCCTCCTCTGGGTCCCTGATGAGGGCACCACTAATTCCATAGGAATGGTTACAGGGATTACATGTTGACTTATAAGGGGGTCATCACCAGATGATGGTTTCACTCTCGCCCGGGCTCCCAGCCCCTCATAATCAGGAGGAGTGAACTCACAGCCTCCACCCCTTTCAGGGCTATCTCACAGGACCTCAGAGCTGGTTTCTCTGCCTTTCTCCTTGGAGTCATCATGGCCTTGGGGCTGGGTTTGGTGGATCAGCAAAGCATCAGAAGGCAAGACAAGAAATAACAGATGGAAACTAATCAAGGAGAGAAGCAACCTGGAATTAAGGAAAAACTTCCTAACAGTGAGGACAATTAACCAGTGGAACAGCTTGCCTTCAGACATTGTGGGTGCTTCATCACTTGAGGTTTTTGAGAAAAGACTGGACAGCCACTTGTCTGAAATGATATAGGGACTCCTGCTTGAGCAGGGGGCTGGACTAGAAGACCTCCAATGTCCCTTCCAGCTCTATTCTGATTGATTGGCATTATGCAGCTCAGTGTCCCTCTGTCAAACCTTCAAATGCTCTGATTTAATATTTCTTCGCTTTTCGTTTGCCACAGCAATGGTAGGGGGGAAGATGCATTCTTGCAGCTTAGTCAAAACAATAAACTTTCTTGTGGGAACCAAGGTCAAGCAGCCTTAATGTTTGGCGGGCTGGAGCTACCGTTAGGGAGCCCGCCAAAGGTGTTAATTGGGGATTGTGATTTATGACATAGAAAGGGTGGGGATTTCAACTTTTACTTTGTAAACTTTTTTGGGGGGGGTAAGATTCAGTCTTGGTTTCACCTTTGTTCATGCTGATATTATGTAGCCATTAAAAGTGTTCTTTGAGGAAAGCAATTGCCTTATTTCTTCTGGTCTCATCTATCGGAACCATGACATTAAACCAAGACTCCAAATTTCTTTCATCTACGGGGTCCTGCGCCCCGGTCACCTACCCAAGCCTTGGGAGGACGACAAAGACTCAGGAAAGATGCAGAAATGGAAAAAAAAGAGGAATCACTCCCAAGCCTGGGAGCAGCCACAGCGGATGGGGCGTGGGCTGCTACTTTTGTGGAGAGTGTGATTGTAACAGCTGGAGTGAGACCAAAGACCTGTGAAGTCCTGGTGGATAAGCTGACTCAGAAGGAGAAAGCCATAGTCCTCAGGGGGTCTGGCGGTCTGACACTGCGCTGCCACTTAAGAGCACACTGAAGGCTGCAGATGTTGAATTCCCACTGATTTAATCACAGGGTCTCCCTTCACCAGTACCAATGAAGGCTAAGTGGCCAGCAGCCTGGGACAAATCTGGTGAGTGGAAGTACCTGATAGCCATCCACAGCCACTCAGTGCAGCGCCTGAGGGAGAAGTTCGATTGGCTGGACATGGGCGAAGGAAGACATGCTATCCACCAGATATTCACTAGTGGGCGAGAAGGCAAATGGCCGCATGAACTGCAGCCGCCCCAGCGAAGCCCTAGCCCTGTGGTGATCGAGCAGGCCGCCTCCCCACTTCCGAAGCCTGACTTGATGTCAAGCCCAGTGCACTGGCAGAGTCCTGACCGCTACCGATGCCAAGCCAGTCCGGATCATCCCCAGCGACAGGTTAGTCCTGAATATTACAGACGATCCGCTAGTCCCAAGCAACGCAGGCGTCCCCTTAGTCCAGATCGGTACCGTCTGTCTCCCAGTCCCGATCGCTAATGACGCCCCACAAGCCCAGAGTGCTATTAGCACTATGCTAGCCCTGATCACCATGGGCATCATGCCAGTCCAGATCACCACCAGCGCCCAGTAGAACCTGACCCCTATCAATGTCATGCCAGCCCTGACTGCCGTCGGCATCCTGCCAGCCCGAGACCTGCACCAGGGCTGTTCCAAAGAGGGAGATTGCAGCAGCCTCAACCACAGTTCCCTGGCTTAATGCAAGCTCTTTGGGATCGCCGCCCAGCCGACCCACCTCCCCTTAAGCCCACTTTCGATGGAGACCCCGAGAAAGTGACTATCTTCCTAAATCAGGTGTGGTCTCATGTTAATCATTATGAAAGGGCTTATTTGGATGAAGCAGAGATGATTGATGCAGTGGCTGCCAACTTAGAGGGGGAGGCTGTGGGGTGGGCCTTCGGGAGGAGCAAGCACCCAAACTATGGAACTTCAACCTGTTCACACATGGGCTGAGGGCCAGATTCAAGGATGAATCCCAAGTGGTACAGGTGGAAAAAGACCTACACAATGTTAAGCAGAGGGGCCAGCCAGCAAGAGAATACATGAGAGAATTTCGCAGGCTGGCAGGGAAGATCAGGCAATCGTTGATCCACTATTTCAAAGCGGGGTTGGATCGCAACCTATTCCAAACATGCATTTGCAGTGGCAATCCTGATCAACTCTATGATTGGTACCGCTTAGCTACAAACATGGATATCGAGCTGACATGGTACCACAAGCCTGCTGCTTCAGGATCTCAACCAAAGCAAGACCCTTTGAGGCGTCAGCCATCGCAACAGCCTCCACCTGCCACAACGCATGGATCCATTTGAGCATCCACTGGATCCCAGATAAAGTGCTTCAGGTGTGGACAACCTGGACATTGAGCTGCAGAGTGCCCGATCCCTTTCCTTCCACTGAAAAGTGCAACCGCAGCTCTGGTGAAGCCAAAGAGACAGCCTTGGCCGATGCATGAGAAGTTGAATTGGGCCAACCAGGGGCAAGTTGTACAAGTCACCTCTCCTCCCCAGGAGAAGCAAAAGGAACAAGCTGAAAGCCTACCCACATCAGATCCTTAAGACAGCGATGATGGGGGGGAAGTTGACCCGATGGTGAGTCAGCCTGTCCCACCTTTTGCCTTTTCCACCAGACTAGTGGTGCCTATATCAGGGACTCAGATGGACTTGAACATTTTAGTAGATTCAGGATGCACCCAATGCTTAATCAACTTCCCTACCGTACTAAAATTACACATTAGAGCAAAATTGCTACTCCTGCCCATGAGGTTTGAGCAGGCCGATGGATCTCTCATAGGGAGAGCCCCAGTACCCACGTGACTGAGTTAGTGCATCTAGAAATAGGGGAACATTCTGGGCTTGGCCTGGCTTGATAAATGGCACCCTATGATTTGGTGGGAAGATGGAGTCAGGACCTTAAGACTAGCAACCAGACCGTCGCCTCCTACCCCAATCAGCAGCCCAGTTGAAAGCCAGGTACAGCACCTGGAAACCTTGAAATCTGCTGTTAGTTCCCCACCAGGAGAACCTATCATCCCAAGTGAATATAGAGACTTAGCAGAAGCATTCAACGAGGTGGAATGTGACATCCTGCCACCCCACCGAACTATGGACTGTGCTATTGAGATTTTACCGGGGGCAAAATTACCCAAACTGAAAATGTATTCTATGACCCCTTGTGAACTGAAAGAGCTGAGAGCATATATTGATAAGAATTTTAAAAGTGGATTTATCCAACCAGCAAAATCCCAGGTGGCCACCCCAATGCTGTTTAAGGAAAAGAAAGATGGATCAATGAGGCTGTGTGCTGATTATAAAGGGTTAAATTGCATGAGCGTGGAGAACATGTACCCCCTCCCCTTAATGAAGGACATGTTAGCCCATTTGGCAAAAGGAAAAGTTTTTACCAAATTAGACCTAAGAGATACTTACAAAGTAAGTATCAAGGAAGGAGGTGAATGGAAAACCACTTTTAACAGCCCCTTAGGAAGTTTCCAATTCAATGTCATGCCTTTCGGCCTGCAGCGGGCTCCTGCCGTATTCATGCAATTGATAAATCAAATACTGCATAATCACCTATATAAGGAGGTTTTAGTTTACCTTGACAACATCCTCATCTACACTGAGACCATGGATGAGCATGTTAAATTAGTGCGCAAAGTGCTAAAAAAGCTGCTAAATGCCAAGCTTTACACAAAACTCTCAAAATGCGAATTCCATCAAACACGCTTGGATTACTTAGGATACAGGATCTCCAGTGAGGGCGTTGAAATGGACCTAGCTAAAGTGAAAGCAGTACTCGAATGGCAGCCCCCACAAACCCAGAAGCAACTCCAGAGCTTCTTGGGGTTCGCTAATTTCTACTGGCAATTCATCCCCTCTTTTGCCGAAATTGCCTTGCCACTGACCGAGCTGTTAAAAACGGAAAAATGGTGGGAAGCTGCGACCCTGCCAACCACTCCCATAGTCCAAACTGCTTTTGAGAATTTAAAAAGAATGTTTGCAGCCGAACCCATTCTCAAGCATCCCAATCCTGAGAAACAGTTTACCATTCAAGCCGACACTAGCAATGTAGCTGTGGGGGCTGTTGTTTTGCAAAAAAATGACAACAGAGATTTGCAGCTCTGCGCTTACACCTCCAAAAGGTTAACGGACACTGAGTGAAGTTGGGCAGTTTGGGAGAAGGAGGCTTTTGCTGTGAGGTGGGCTCTGCTTACTTGGCATCATTTTCTTGAAGGGAGCGATTTGCCTTTTGAAGTATGGACTGATCACAAAAATCTAGAGGCACTAAAAACCCCTCGCAAATTATCCCCTAAGCAAGTCAGATGGGCACAGTACTTTAACCATTCCAACTTTACATTAAAATACATCCCGGGAGGAAAACATTTCCTAGCTGATGCCCTACCCAGATTGCCCCAATACAAAAGCCATCGAGAAGAGATTGTGAACTCTGTTATTCCGCAATCAGAGTGGGTTTCTCAGGTAAAAACAGGGGCCCCATCGCAGCTGAAATCAACTGAACCTGACAACCTGATTACTAAGAGACTAAAGGAGGAGTTAAAAACCGATCCCTGGTTCTTAGCAAATAAAACCATACTGACTTGTCGGGATGGGTTAGCTTGGAAAGGATCAAAACTGTATCTACCAGAGACTCTCAGAGTTCAGGCTCTCCAACGCAGCCACAATAGCAAACAAGCGGGTCACTTTGGCTATCTAAAAACTTTACATTTCATTCAGTGGCAGCTTTGGTGGCCAGGACTGAAGAAAGACATTGAAAATTATGTGAAAAGCTGTGCAACTTATGCAACCATGAACAAACGTCCAGGAAAACCCCCTGGATTATTACAGCAAGTCGCAGACCCTTCCCAGCCCTGGGAAGAGATAGCCATGGACTTTATTGTAGAATTACCGTAAAGTAGGGGAAATACAGTAATATGGACTGTAATAGTCCTTTTTCCTAAACAAGCTCATTTCATTGCCTGCACTGGTCTCCCCTCCGCAAAGAAGTTGGCAAGAATGTTTCTCAAGCATATCTATCGACTCCATGGAGCTCCGAAATGGATTATATCAGATAGGGGGGTGCAATTCACTGCCAGGTTCTGGAGAGACTTTCTGAAACTTATTGGGTCCACACAGTGTCATCGGCTTTTCATCTGTCTATAAAGGAACTGCTGAAAAGGCTAACTCAATGGTGGAGCAATATATTAGGTGCTATGTTGACTACCAACAGACCACATGGGCTGACCTCCTCCCCTTTGCTGAGGTGGCTTACAATAACACTGTACATAGTAGCACTGGACTCACTCCTTTTAAAATCACTACTGGTGGAGAATTCATTCCCATGCCTGAGCTCCCTGAGGATCCTCCTGTTTCTCAAACTTTAGATCAATGGGTGTCTTCCTGGAAAACTATGTGGGACAATGCAAAAGCAGCTTTAACAAAAGCCTCAAAAATTTATAAAGAGCAGGCAGACAAGAGAAGAGCTCCCCAGAGATCATTTCATGTGGGAGAAAAGGTTTACCTCTCTACAAAATATCTAAGACTCAAATTGCCAAGTAAAAAATTGGGACCAAATTTCCTTGGACCATTCCTTATAGTGCGGATTATAAATCCAGTTACTGTGGAATTAAAACTTCCTCCTCTTCTAGGGAGAATTCACCCCGTGTTTCACTGCAGCCTTTTAAAACCATACAGGGAGTCCACATTGAGACCTCCTCCAAAACATACACCTAGTCCCCTTGTGGAGGGAGAGACTCATTATGAAATAAAATGAACCCTTGACTCAAGGTTGTATAAGGGTAAATTACAGTATCTAGTGCAATGGAAAAGTTACCTACTATCAGAGGCCACCTGGGTGAAAAGTGCTGATGTTAAAGCTGATAGATTAATACGTAAATTTTATGATAAACATCTGAATAAGCCTAGGGGTTGGATTTCTGATTCTGAATTCTTTTTCTATTCACAGGATTTCTCTCTTCTTTAGGGGATCCGACTGGAAAACCTTCAAATGCTCTGATTTCAGCCATATTTCTTCGCTTTTCATTTGCCACAGCAATGGGAGGGGGGAAGATGCATTCTTACAGTTTAGTCAAAACAATAAACTTTCTTGTGGGAACCAAGGTCAAGCAGCCTTAATGTTTGGCGGGCTGGAGCTACTGTTAGGGAGCCTGCCAAATATGTTAATTGGGGATTGTGATTTATGATATAGAAAGGGTTGGGGATTTCAACTTTTACCTTGTAACCTTTTGGGGGGTAAGTTTCAGTCTTGGTTTCACCTTTGTTCATGCTGATATTATGTAGCCATTAAAAGTGTTCTTTGAGGAAAGCAATTGCCTCAGAGTTCTTATTTCTTCTGGTCTCATTTATCGGAACCATGACAACCTCCTTCCTGCACTTAAAACACATGTAGAATGTTGTCTGCGCCCAGACTCACCCTTCACTGACTTCTGGATCTCCTTTCATCCAGAGGGATTTGTGCCACCCGCGACTGCCCCAGTGTCGGTCTCTGGCCAGGACGATCTCTACTTCATCTGCCAGCACATACCAGTATTGTAGGATGCATGGGGCCCTATGCAAAATGTAGGTGTGGTAAACATTATCGTTGAGGCCATCTTTGAAGCATTTGATCAGGATGTCTTCAGGTCATGTGGCTAGCCAACACACCAACCCTTGGAACTCTTGGGTGTACATGGCAACTGACTACCGACCTTAGGTGATGGTCTTCATCCAAGCCTTGCTCTCTGCCAGTGGGTCATCAAACCATTGGTGAAGAGCTGTCATGAAGTGGACATAGTTCCGCAGCTGGGGGGCATCATCATTATGGAGGGAGACCATCCACTCGGCTGCTGCACCCTCAAGAGCCATGGTCATGTATCTTACTCTTACTCATCCAATTCAGCCCCATACTCCTGCATGTAGTTCCAGACTTGTGCCAGGAAAAACCCTAGTTGCTTGGGGTATCCTTCATACTTCACTCACAATGCTGGGACCTTCGGGGTCTCTGAGAGGCAGCTCCTGCAGATGGAGGGGCCTGCACAGCAGCAGCTGCTGGTGGTGGCACCACAGGTGCTGGTCCAGACAGAGAAGATGGCAGCTCCATCCAAAGCTTGGCTTGGGATGGTCCGAGGAGCCTGAGTGGTCATCTGGGCAAGAGTTTCCTGGGCTCTATGATTCTCAATTACTTCTTGATAAGTACAAGGCATGGCTCAGCATGGTGTCGTCTGGGTCTGATTGTAAAGTCCTGCCTCAGCTAGCACTCCCAAGAAAGCAGAACTACTGAAACTGGCATAGTTTCAAAAGGAACTTTTATTTAGAGATAGTGATAGCAGAATAGCAAGGCAAGATCTGAATAATTCCACGCAAAATGTTACATTAAAACTCTCCTTTCAAACCCTGCCCAATGCCCAATGGTCCAGTATTATTTTGGCCAATCCACAGGTATGAAGTTGTTATGGGAACCAGAATGATAAAACACAGTTCTCAGGCATTTCGTGTTCCTCCCTGTCTCTGGCAGAGCAGAGATAAGACAGATGGCCCCAGGCACATTCCTCCTTCCTTTCACACACAGAGGGATGCATCAAAGGTGAAAATAACAAAGTAAAGGAAATACATCCCAAAGCCCATAGAACTTCCCCCCACAAAGAGCTAAACCTCCCCTCCTCCCAACAGAATGGCAGTACCCAAAAAAGAAAATGGAGTGAATGGATAGTTTGAAGGTCTGACATCTCTGTCCCTCTCATGTCACTCCCATCTGTGGGAACCTCTGCTTCCTTGAGTAAATGTCACCCCTGAGGGTTGGTCCTCTGGTTCTTCTTTTCACCCCATCCACAATGATCATCTGGGCTTGACAGGTTCCTGATTGATGTCCAGCTCCTCCAGCCATTCTTTTTGTCTCTAGCATAGGATGGCCTAGAAGGGGACACGCCCAAAGCCCCGGTCTCCTCCAATTCATTTTCATGGTTGGACATTTAGATACTCGGTCCCCATGGTAGACTGCAGTCTCTGGGTTGACCATTAAAGTATACCTTGCCTAATGTCAGGGCTGCCTCTGATCAATTCCTACAAAATAAAATCCTTGACTCCATATATTCAGAGAAAATGTACTTTTACTAAGAATGAACTGAATGCAGAAAAGTCAGGCAAGGTCTGAAGCAAACATGCGTGAAAAAGACAAATTGAAAATTACCCAAGAGCCCACCCCCAGCAGTCAGGCAGACAGAGTCCAATCATCGGCCAGGATGATGTTTTGGGAACGTTTCTGGTCCAAGTGCTCCATGCCGCCCTCGTGCATACCATTCCCAGAATGGTTGGCCTTGAAAATGTTAAACAATCCAAGCTGGCCTCTCTGAGTCCAAGCCTCCCCGTCGGTTTTCAGCAATTCCACTCTCACACCACCTGCACACTTCCCCTCCCGAATGCCCATTGCTTCTTCCCTCCCAGTTGGGAGGGTGACATAAACTAGTATTCTTCCATCTTAGTGATCATCTACTAATTTGATTATTGTTGATTATTATGTGTAGTGCTGTTATAATATTATAGTTAAAATTTCATTGCGAATCAGAAACTTTCATTCTAATGTCATTTCTGTTTTGGATATCTTAATTACCCTTACTACTTAATTTTCGACACTTGGTTTCATCTCTTTTTCCCTTGTGCATTTATTTAGTAGAAAGATAATACTAGTTTTATCTTTTTCTATGACTTTTAGGATTATATGTCTGTAGTACTGTCAGTATAATGCATTGCATATTTGCACAAAATATATATGATACACATACCAATTATGAGACTACCTTAATATGAAAAAGCATGTGATCCAATAACTGCTTAGTTGCTGTCAAGTTCTTGGCTACAGCTAGACCTATCTTTCTATCTCTTTTATATCGTTGCTATCTTTAAAAAAGACAAGAACGAAACAACTATTCCAACAGGGGATTTTCCCCCCTAAAATACACTGTCTCCAGTTTTACACTTTGCTTGTTATAGAAGATGGTCTTATTTTAAGGTTGTTTTTTTAACACAGTGGAATGCCATAAATCATTGTTCTATGAAAACGGATGATTAGATCCCTACATTTACCCAAGAAAAATATCAGAAGCAAGTTTAGCTCACTTGTGTTATGTGGCTTTCTTCTAAGAATCCATTTCTCCTCCTTCTATCCTCATTGAAGACTGACAAAGGGAAATGTGTAGGAAAACAATACATCCAAATAATCTAGTCTAGGTTTTAATACAATTTATCAGAAATGAGAATTCCAGATGACAGTACTTTCTCTGCAGAGAATCTTACAGTTGTCTAAGATTACAGTGACTATTTGTGCTTCAAGATCACTTTTGCTGCATTTGTCATTAAACCATAAATTGAATTAATAAAGTTCACTGCAATGGGGAGAGGGAGGCTATAAAAATTTATCAGGGTTAATATCATTTGTTGTTTTGTCTCACATTTTGCTTAATTTTAGCAGCTACTGCTCCGGATTGCATAGATGCTGGTGGAGAAGAAGTTTTCTATGATATATATTGCAACATTTTTATTGCATTTCACAGGTTCTCCAGTAAACGTTACTTGCAATATTTTTATCAACAGTTTTGGATCAGTCACAGAAATCACAATGGTAAGTGTGGCAATGCCACTGGCACTGAAACAACTATCCTTAATATATGTTATAAACACAAACTGTCATTTTTTTTCTATTTATTATTCAACTTGCAGGTCCTCCTGTAAATGTTACCTGCAACATATTTATCAACAGCTTTGGTTCAATAGCTGAAACTACAATGGTGAGTGGGGTTGCCTATTGAAGCTATCTTGTGAAGGAGAGGCATGTGCCATGGATCTGAGGTTTCCTAAATCTGGAAGCCTCAGATATTAGGGTGACCAAGAATGTCTATTGTCTTTCAGAAAAATGTAAAAAGTCATTTTTAAGGGGAAACCCCCCCTAGCATTCAAATTAAATATATTAAAGAATGGTGGGTATACACAAATACAGGCAGTCCTCAACTTATGACCACAATTGAGCCCAAAATTTATGTTGCTACATTTGATAAGTGAGTTTTGCCCCATTTTACAACCTTTCTTGCCACAGTTGTTAAGTGAATTGCTGTAGTTGTTAAGTTAGTAACGTTGTTAAATGAATCTGGCTTCCCTATTGACTTTGCTTATCAGAAGATCACAAAAGGTAATCACATGATCCCTGGACACTGCAGCTATCATAAATATGAACCAGTTGCCAAGCATCCGAATTTTGATTATGAAACCAAGGGGATACTGCAACAGTTATAAGTGTGAAAAACGGCCATAAGTCACTTTTTTCAGTGCTGTTGTAACTTGGAACAGTCACTATGTCAACACTTACTATGTTGTAAGTTGAGGACTACCTGTATCAGTTTTACAAGGCAGAATAAAAATATAATAAACAATGTTTCATGAAGATCAAAACCAGCCAACTGAAGCAGTTATCTTTCTTATTCCTTACTGGCAAGGTAGGCCTTATGGTTTAACTCTGCATGAAAAATTGGGCAAATTACAGTATAACTTTTGCTTACATCAACAATGGCCAACTGTTTTGGTAACTGCATCACAAATCAATCCAGAGTATAAAAGAACACCATTAGTAATCTATTACTATTACTACTCCATCTACTAAGGTGTGTTTTTTCCTCTTAATTTAGTGGGATAGCAGAAGAAGAAACAACTGAGTGTGCAGGGTAAACATGAGGCATTTGGGCTCTCTTGCTTTTATTCATATATAATTGGTGACAAATGTAACAAAACGTATTCAGGTTAGGCCATCTGCTTCTGGAATATTATGGACATAAACTTTATTTTTGAGAGGAAAATGCCATGAAAGTCATTCAAAATTTTAAACTCCAGAGCAAGGGAACTATATACTATAACAGCAATGGTAGTGATAAAGCTAAGAAGTTGCTCCCAGACCACATTCAGTGGCTGATTAGCACGATGATATGAAAGCTGGCAGAATTTTCTTTTATCTTTCTCACACATATTAGAGCCACATAGGAGATATTGCAGAAATAACAGAATCCTTCTTCAGACTCACCTATAGCTCACTTCACCATGGATTTTTATTAATTTTTTGCTCTACTTGAGAAAGGAAAAAATAAAATTAGGACATGAAATGGAAGCCCAAAACCAGCAACATAAAACTAAATCCTTTAACAGTGTGCTGCTACATACCCTGTTAAGTCTGTACTTGGGAGAAAGGATTATGAGACAGTTTCTATTATGGGAACAGAGCTTCTGTGTCTCCCCAGAATGGAGACGTATCTGAGATATTCTCAGCCATCCTTCAGTTCACATTTGTTAAAAAGAAATATAAGCATTGTTCCATTAGTATTGATAAGCCCACCCCCTTGTTAGCTTTCTTCATTTTAAAGGGTCATACTATTTAAATTCCTGAATCAACCATGCCTTGGAATTCACAAATTGACTACATGGTTGTATTTATCACTAAGCATGTGTCTGTGAGCCAGTTCAGTTAAATATAATACAGATTATGTTTCTCAATTAGTATGTGAGATTAGCTTCTGCTTCTTAAAGGCTGGTTTGCAACAGTATTTCAGCGGGTGGGGGTGGTTTCCCCTATACTTTCAGGATTTCTTCCACTCTGGGACAACAGCAGAAAACTTTACATTTTACATCTCTCCTGATGACATCACCAGTCTGCACCTACACTGCAGCAGCTTTATACTGTACTTAGCAAGCAGGTATTTGCTGTGTTGCATTCTGCCCTGTTTTCATTCATTATCATATAACCCTAAGCAGAAAACCAATTGGAATAAAGATCCTTTTTGCCTGAATTCTCCAATTCTTCTCAAAAAAAGTTACATTGATACCCTTAACTAGATTTTTAAGTAATTTTTCAGTCCTAGTCCTGATTATAAGTCAGCATGATTGATAATGAAAATTTAAAAACTGAAGTAAGGTGAATTCTACTTGCCACTGGCTTTGCAAGATGGCATTCAATGATGATATTTGCATGAACTAATGCTGATTACATTAATCAGATTCATCCATTGCATTTTATTGTCTCTATAATATACATCTATTGTGTGTTTATTACTGCCTTTCAACTAACAAAAAATAGCTAAATATTGGAGTAGCTTCAAACCAAAACTTTCAGCTGCCTCATTTGCTAATAGAGTCAAAGGAGATATATTTAGTTCAGTGCTGTTCAGATGTCTATGGCTGAGTTTCTTAAAGCTGACATCTCACCAATAAGTATCTTTGAAACTGAATGAAGGAATGCTGTTGAAGGCAGACATCAGCTACTACTCATCTGCTTTGCTTTATAAAGCCAATCTAATGATAACATAAGCAGCATTGTGATATAATAAAATTTTGAGTTTTCTAGGACTTCCAGAAGTTATTCTGGAAGTTATTCTATTTGCCTAGGTGTTTGAATATGGCTGGCTGAAGTGAAATTGGAAAATGAATGCAAATTGAAAATTACTCATAGTGTGTTGATATAAACCCACTTCTTAATCTGGAATTATTGTTTCTGGCAAGGAAAAAACCCTCCTCCTGAAACTTCCTTTTTGATTCTCATTTTTATTTGAGATGGGTTTAACAAATATAAATGTATGTAGATTTAAAAGTTTAAATTGCATATTGTCTGCAATTTTAAATTTAAACAATCTTTTTGTTTCTAAACTTCTTGCATTGAAATTTTTAAAATTGGGCTTGATATATATTCATGTACTGTACATTCATTTTAAATCAATGCACTAGGCTATATATATTCATATACATTCACATTTTAAATCAATGCACTAGGCTTTTATGTGACTTTTTCATTTTCATCCCTGTCTTTTTTTCCTCCAAATGCTTGGCAAGATGACAAGTATTTCCAAATTTTCGTGTCACTATTTTTATGTTAAGTCAGAAAGCTAACATTTGTTAGACCAACAGCTCTTAAAATAACATGCTGCTTCATTTTAACACAGTACCAGGACTGAGCATTTCCAAAGATATCAAAATCATAAATCTATATTTTATACAGCTTTAAGAAGTTATATCTGTACCAGTTTTAATCATTTTATATACATATGTATGAATGTTGTCAAGGAATTCAGAAGTTCAGCTTACTTTATTTCTTTTATTGGTATATTAATTTGCCAGGCAGATATTCTAACAGAATTAAATAATGTTGCCGTTTAAGATTTTGTAAAATTCCTTGCTTTGGACACATATACATTTAAATAGTGTATACATAGAAATATGCACTTTAAGATGATTTCCTATAAGAAAATATACTACCTTGATATATAATATCTTACTATCTAGATAAATAGAGTATATTCTTGGTCTTAGATACATATAGCAAGCATATAGCAAGAAAGTACCTTACATGATAAAATATAATCTTCAAGCCACTTTAATTGTACCCTTTTAATTCTTTCCCACACTCATAATCTACTATGTCGGAAAGAAGAGACAGGATCCACTTACCCAGCTCTCCTTTCTACTATATGTCTGAAACCATGCCCCATGTTCTAGTGTTGAAAAATCACAGATGGGAGTTGGCTATACTGGTGAAAATTCCCCATTTGCTCTAGAATAGTAATGGTATATGAAAATCTCTGTAAGAAGTACTGATTCCTTTACAAACTAGATCCAGGTTTGATGTATGGAGGTTGACAGGACCTGATGAGGGTTGAACATCCACAATGGGGAGATGTCTATACTTGCAAAGACTTCGTATTTTGCCTTTGAATGCTGATTGCATACAGTTGTAATTGCATGGAGAGCAATATACACATGACTTACATTATATATTTTTAGTTTCAGTGACTGAAGGCTGACCAACCTGGTCATAAAGAACTTAATAACAGTAGGAACAAGGGAAGATTATTTTCCTTTCCCCAAATAATGGGTTACATGTGAGAAGGACTAGTTGTTATAAGGATTATGCCAAAATCCACTTTTGGTTAATTTGGGACATTTGCTGATCTATGAAAAAGATACTCCCTAGCAAAGGGTACAAAGGAAATCCCTTTTCAGCTCAACTTTGTCAGGTTGTGTCAAAGCATTGAGTTCATCCTCCAGTCTGTTACTTAAGACAGGACAAAAAAGTTTAATGTGCAGGAATGGCATTTGACATCCACAGACATTTTTGTTAATGATTTTTAAAAGGCTTATAAAATTTTTGAATGCTTTAACATTGCAATCCCATTTATTCGAGAGTAAGCTCCCAGGAAATTAGATATGAGAATCCTTTGTTGGACTGTATACTTTTAATTTTGATGATTTTCCAATTTTTTTCAGTGATTAAAAATGATTCTCTTTTAAAGCTACTTCCAGAACCTCTTTTTCTATTTGCCTGGAACAAAGATTATATTTGATCACCCAAGTTAAAATCTGTATTATGTCTGTTGCTAAATATAAATATCACATAACAGACAGAATAATTAATTCAGAATTTAATGGACTGATAATAAGTAACTTTAAGAACAAACTCCATACTATCTAGATGTGTATATGCACAAGAGCATATGGTATGCATTTGCATAACATGTGTATGAAACATCTAGTCATTGTTCACCTTTCTCTTATGGAATCATCTTTTTATTGCCACATGAAAGAAATAAAACTTCAGAGCTTCATGAATTTGTTTGACCCAAGCAGTTAATTGTGATTAGAAAGCCCATAAATATAAATATTTATCTAACCTTGGATTATACCCACTTTATGATGACATATTACCTGTGATATATTCAGAAAATTCCAGACAGATTTATCCCCAAAACGTTATCATGCAAAGCCCAGATACTATGGCAGATTCTGCTTGTACATAAGATTATTCTTAGGAACTGTTGGAATAACAAAACAATCTTCACTCACTTCTCATTTTAGGATTTGGCAAATTGCCCAAGGTTAAAACATTTGGGGGGGGGGAATTGCAATCAACAGAGGATATGTTGGCCCAGAAAATTCCATTCTATGTGGAACTCAGTCTGATTCTATGTCTTTTAAAGAACATTATATGCAGCATATTCAGGCTTTAATTTTTCTCCTGTTATTTATATCACAATCCACTGATATCTGCTATGGCAGAAATGATACTAAGATGTGGAATATGGATCTACTGGAAAAATTAATTTCAATTATTAAACTAAATTTGAACAATTTAAATTAGAGAGATAATCTGGATATATTTGGTTTCTTTTCACAGTAGTTCATCGTTTCATGAAATGTTTGAATTTTATGCACATATATGTACATTCAAGATGATAGATAGATAGATAGATAGATAGATAGATAGATAGATAGATAGATAGATAGATAGATAGATAGATAGATAGATAGATAGATAGATAGATAGATAGATAGATAGATAGATAGAAATTACAGAGAGATAGATAGAGATGATAGAGATATGGAAATATAGAACATTTTTTAAATCTCTGATTTAGGAAATATGGTAATCATTCTTTCTGAAATACCCATTGGATATTGTAAATAAATTATAAACTCCCCCAAAAGGTTTTATTGAATTAACCTAGTTTCCAGATTATAAAATACATATTTGTTTTCCTTAAACTTTGGGACAGTTGGTTTTGGAATATAGAATACTCCAATTTTCAATTACTGAAACTTACTTTCATTTATAAAAATCCTTTCCAAATGAAAACTACAGGAGTTTCAGTCCTGCGAAAACATTTAGACAATTGAAAGACTGTAACAAAAATAAAACTGAATGTATTGGCTTCTGTTTTAAGTAAATTGTATTCCTCTAATGATGTTATAAAAGTTTTAAAATATCATTAATAATTACTAATAATTAATACATAATAATAATAATAATAATAATAATAATAATAATAATAATAATAATAATAATAATAATAATAATAATAATAATAATAATAATAATAATAATAATAATAATAATAATAATAATGTCTATCATATTGTCTAACTATATTTTTTTTAATGTTTCCTACCCTTATAAATTTTAAAATAGAATTCTTAATTTTCATGTGAATTCAAATAGAAAAATTGACTTCTTGTCCAGTTGTGCCCAAAAATGTATGTACATGTTTATGTATCTGATAAAAGTGTTTTTTTTTTACAAAAAATACAATCCAAATAATGCAAAGGGAAATATCTAAAAAAACCACCCAAAATTTTAGAAAACAGGCATTCCAGAAACGTCCACTACCTATTCTAGCCCAAAGCCTGAGGATGAGTCCATTTTAAGAACTTCTTTATGTAATGTCAGAGTCGGGGTCCATTCAGAGCAGGGGTGACTCGGAATGGCAATGCTATTCCAGAGGGTCTCTAAGGTTATGAAGTGCCTTATTTGATGGAATATGGACCATGCTGAATCTGCCAGATTATATAGGATGAACTATGGGAGACAGGCAGCCCCTTAAAAATGACCAGTTTTTATGCCATGAATGATTTTATAGTGATAACAAGAAGCTTAAATTGCATTGGAAGCCAACTGTTAACTGCCAAGTATCCCTTGGTAGTGAATACATTGTAAGTAACAAAAAGTTCTAGATAGCTGAACAATTCTGCATTCACTTTCAGTATGGCATGAGGAAAAAAAGAGAAATGCTTCCCTATGCCCGGGTTGATGGTCACATTCTTGTTATGTTGTTGAAATAATCATAAGTGAAATAATGATATTTCATTACAAGAACTTTGCCAATCTGCTACAGCTACACTTAGTATATGACTGACTGTGACAGTGGCTAGATATGTATATGCACTGAAAATGCAAACAAGTAAATCCATTCAAATGCAAGGTTACTTTCAATTGAGCATGTGTCTGAATGACACTCTCTTTCACATTTCTGGCTCAGCTAGAAAGCTAAAGAACAGGTGATTATAGCTTGCACTTGTGTCATTCATTTATATCAAAGAAGCAATTAGAACAGGGTCCCCAACCTTTTTGGCACCAGGGACCAATTTCATGGAAGATAATTTTTCCACAGATGTGGGGTGGGGGGTGGGGGAAGGGGTGTGCAACCTAGATCCTTCACAGTTTACAGTAAGGTTCACACTCCTAATGCCTGACAATCTGAGTGGAGCTGGGGCAGTGATGCTAGCATTGGGGAGCAGCTGCAAATACAGATGAAGCTTTGCTCACTTGCCCACTGTTCACTTCCAACTGTGCAGCCCAGTTCCTAACAGGCCACAGATTGCTACTGGTCCATGACCCGGGGGTTGGGGACCCTTGCATTAGGGTGAACATATATGGAAAACAAAACAAATCAAACATTATCTTAACTGTAGCTTGATTTTAAAAAAATGAAATTAGATATCTATTTAAAAAGATGAAGACTGGTGGGTCTTCATGCCATTGCTCCCCATGGATCTTTGATTAGCAAAACTAACCTCATAGTAGCTTTGAAGTAGATATCATGTCGGGACTCACTCATACAATATTTCTCATTCACAAAGATACAGCTGAAAGATGAGGGAAAAAATCAGTAACAGCCTCCACTCACCTTCAAAGACATTCCACATCAAACAACTCTGCCAGTTGTTACACAATGATGCCATAACCATGTACCATTAAGGAAAAAACTCCTAAAGTTACTCAGTCGATATTTTGCATAATGTTTCTGCATAGCACAAAATGTCAATGTTACCAAATGTTAGTTCTTCCTAGGACCCACTGTGTTTACCTTCCAATAATTCAGAATGCATTCTCTGAAGTGAGGTTAATAAATATTATTCACAGATTCCTAGCTAATATTTATTTATAAATTACTCTGCTGGATATACTGTATGAATGCTTAGCTAGAGACTTGCAAATTAATCAGTGAGGAGGCAATCAAAATTAGCCTTTAAAATTCTGGCAGGTTTTTATAATGTTTAGACAGTTTTTATTCTCACTATTATGGAATACTAATTACATTTCAAAATGTTTCCACTATGCTGAATAGATAAATTTTATTAATTTTATCAATAAAACATATGGTAAGTGAAAAGTTGCACTCTGTGATAGAGTTTAATTTTGTTTTGGTCCTAAAAAGAATGAGGTAAAATTGCCACTCCATAGCTTTATGATTTCAATAAAACAAGAACAACAAGAACAAGAACAAGAACAACAACAACATCAATAATAATAATAATAATAATAATAATAATAATAATAATAATAATAATAATAATAATAATAATAATAATAATAATAATAATAATAATAATAATAATAATAATAATAATAATAATAATAATAATAATAATAAATCAATGGCTGTACCAATAGTAATAGAAGCAATACCCAAAGGGCTGCCTAGATACATGGAGATTTTGAACTTATCAGATCTGAATATTCTGACTTTGCAAAAAACCATCTTACTCGGAATTGCCTATATACTCAGACGTTACCTTAACAGTTCTTAGGTCCTTGGTTAGGACTTGAACTGTTAAGTTTTTACCAGTCCCAGACTGTGAACTGAATTGAAGATTAAAACTTAAATAACAATAATACCATTGGCATTGATAAATGTGCCATCAATCAATTGCAAAAGGTGGTTTTACTGGGAACAGCTTCCATCCTGCGGTGATACATGTAACACCATCAAACATTCAGATCTGCCTATCCCAGGTCCTTGGTAAGGACTTGATAGATAGACAAAAATGCCAAACCCAGTCTGAACATCTGGCTGACTGTGCAATGAATAATAATAATAATAATAATAATAATAATAATAATAATAATAATAATAATAATAATAATAATAATAATAATAATAATAATAATAATAATAATAATAATAATAATAATAATAATAATAATAATGTGGAACTTTTGAATCCAAATAGACAGACATTTGGCTCACAGGTGATGCATGAATTGAAGAGAAACAGTTAGAAAAAATTACAAAATACCACAATCTGCAACTTGAAGTTGAGTAATTATGGAAGAAAAAATCAATGGTTGTACCACTAGTAATAGGGGCCCTTGGAGCAATACCCAGAGGGCTGCCTAGATACATGGAAATTTTGAACTTATTAGACCCAAATATTCTGACTTTGCAAAAAATCACTTTACTCAGAACTGCCTATATACTGAGATGTTACCTAAACAGCTCTTAGGTCCTTGGTTAGGATTTGAAGTGTTAAGTTTTACCAATCCCAAACTGTGAATTGAATTGAATATTAATAATAATAGATTGTCCTTGACTAATATAAAGCATAATATTGTATCAGATAATTTAATAATTGATCTAGGGTTCAAAGTCTAAAAGCACAATCATCTGGACAAGAGATTAAATAATTCGTATATCTGACATTTCTATAGGACTACAGAGTGAACATTTTTTTGAGGCAGCAGTGGAACGACTCCCGTCTTGCTTATAGTGAATACCCTGATGATTCCTTGGATTTGGATCCATCAATGTTGGACTCTATTTGGAAACCCGATTTATTCTTTGCCAACGAGAAAGGCGCAAACTTCCATGATGTTACCACAGACAACAAGCTTCTAAGGATTTCCAAAAATGGGAAAGTATTATATAGTATCAGGTAAACCACTATATGTACATGTTGGGCATATTCTTGGTTTTTGAAAAATGTGTCTTAGATCAGGGCTTTTCAACCTTTTTACCGATTGTACCACTTTTAGGATATGGCAATATTCGAGTACCACCTAGCAAGGTGTCAAAAACTTGGTGACAAAAAAAAAACCTGTTCAAAGTTGCAATTGCACTGAAATGACTTATGACCATTTTTCACACTTATGACCATTGCAGCAACAGGATCATGTGATTTATTGGATGCTTGGCAACTGATTCATATTTATGATGGTCACAGTGTCCCAGGGTCATGTGATCCCCTTCTGCAACCTTTTGACAAGCAAAGTCAATGGCAGAGCTGCTGATGGCCAAGTGCTAAGGCGGGACTTCCTTCCCTCCCTCCCTCCCTCCCTCCCTCCCTCCCCTGCCTCCCTTTTTCTCATTCCCATCTCCTTCTGAAGGAAGAATTTGAAAACCCCACCCCCATATTTTCCCTCTTCCATATATTGATCAAACAAGGAAAGGCCTCCAGAGACAGAAAAGACAAGCTGCTGAATGAACTAGCTTAAAAAGGCACTTCCCCTTTAAGAATTAGCTACTGGCTAGAAAGGAAAGTAAGGAGCCCAGCAGGCACTTAAGGAAGAAAAAAAAATGTAAGTACTGGCTGCCGGCTAAGGCAGCCTCCCCAAATGGCTCCATTCATAAGTAAAATCTGCAGCTCCAGAGGACTCTCTCACTGTAAGTCTTTGCATGTGCTGGCTCTTTCCCTTCCCCACTACACTTGGCTAGGCAGGGCTGCGTACCACCTGCCACTCATTAATGTACCACAAGTGGTACGCGTACCACAGGTTGAAAAGCCCTGTCTTAGATCACAGAATGGAATTTAAATATCCAGCTGAGGTTTGAATCCAATAGGGCAGAAAAAATGTCTCCACTATGCTTGGCTTTCATCATCAAAACCATCAAGGATTGATAAGATATAAAAGAAGCTTGCTGCTCCAAAACCACATTCCCATCTTCATGAGTTGGGAGTGCACAAGCTTACACTTGTGTAAATTGCATTTCAAAGCAAAAATAAAATGTAGTCTACTATATGCCTGAAAGCATGCCCCATGTGCTAGTATTGGGCTACTAATAATTTAATTTTTGCAATGGAGCCTTCCAGATAGAAAGTACACTTAAATTATGAAGCTAAATTATAATTTCTATACAGGTAGTCCTTGATTTTCAACAGTTCATTTAGTGACTGTTCAAAGTTACAACAGCACTCAAACAATTGACTTATGACCATTTTTCCCAGTTACAACCTTTGCAGCACCCCCATGATCATGTGATCAAAATTCAGATGCTTGGCAACTGGTTCATATTTATGATGGTTGCAGTGTCCCGGAGTCATGTGATCAACTTTTGTGACCTGACAAGCAAAGTGAATGGGGAAGTCAGAATCACTTAACACTAGTAACTATGTTACTAACTTAGCAACTGCAGTGATTCACTTAACAACTGAGGCAAGGTCATAAAATGGGGCAAAACACACTTAACAAATGTCTCACTTAACAACAGAAATTTTGGGCTCAATTGTGGTTGTAAGTTGAGGACTACCTGTATTCTAATTTTTTCTCTTTCTTGCTACAATATTTTTTATCACCTGGAAGCTACATATTTATTTAGTGAAGAATTTGAAACTATAATCCAAAATCTCACAAATTCTTCTTAGATGCAATAAAGATTTAAGAATTTTCATCCATACAGAACACCCACCCCCATTTCAGTGTATTTTCTACTTTATCTGCTATAGTTTCTGATTTTATTTATCCAACTGTGAAGAAAAGCAAATTAATTTTAACTCAAGTCCTAAGATCCTTTTTTAGGTGCACACCAGGGACAAGCAAATGCTGGTTTTGTGAACTATTGTTGCGTTGTTGTAGTTGTTGCATTGTTGTAGTTGTTGCATTCCAATGGTCATTATAAGTTGGATACTGATGTAATACCATTACTGGTTTACTGAGGACAGAGACAATATTTTAAGTGGTTTTTTGAGTTTGCAGAGGGTTAGTTTTTTTTCCTCATAAACGTTTTTAGGTATAGGAAGCATATTAGGGACTTTTACTCCCTCAAAAAAAAAATCAGCAGAAATCACATCATCATTGTTTTATGGATTAGGCTGTGTTCTAGTGGCACAATCTCCGGGGATTTGGAAACCATACAAAGCAATTTGAGTTGTTTGCAGAACAGATAGAAACAAATAATAAGGATAAATAAAAAGAGAATTCAGGATGAATTCTAAGGTTAAACCTACAATTGTGGCTCTACATATTGGATAGAATTCAGTATTATTTAATTGTGACCTCTGCTCAGATTATGGAAGGCTTGGTCGAGGCTTAGAAAATCCAAAAAGCTATGGTCTATTAACTCCAAGAGTCAAGATAAAAGATAAGAGGACTTCACCCCCTGAACCTATTCTCTCAATAATTTTAGAATTGCTTCTAACAGATATAACTACTCAGCATTAACATAACCTATTAATTCCAATTTAGCAGTCCAACCACTGAGATAATGTCTTCACTCTGTCTGAGACATCTTTTGAGTTATCAGTCTAGACCAGAGTTTCTATGCTGGCTGGGGAATTCGGAGAGTTGAAATCACACATCTTAAAGTTGCCAAGGTTGAGAAATGCTGGTCTAGACTACAATCCAAGGATTAAGCAGTCTCACTTCTATTTAGCTTTTAAGGCCAACGTTAGCTAGTCGTGGTTAGAGGATCTCTCTGCAGGGATTTAGGCTATGCCTATGACTATTAGAAACACAATCTCATGTTGTTATTTTTTGTTTATATATTTATATACATATATAATTATTATATGGTTACATAACTATACTTGCATTTTATTAAATTTAATATGCTTTATCTAACAATAAACCCAAATCCAAAAATGCAATTAACTAACTTTCTGTATGGTGCAGTATTGTGTTATTTGGAATGCAGTTAGATAATTTTTCTGACATTTGTACATGTCACAAAAATAATATTTCAAAATGTCATTTCAGATTTGTAAAATGTATATGCTTGGACCAAATATGATAAAGTATATATAATAGTTTGTTTTGACTCCAAATATTATCATCTCCCTGTTGTGTTCTATTGACCATAAATGCCTCTTTCATAGACAATCAGTATGAAGGAAGCATATTGGAATCTATACCTAGCAAATATTTACTTTAAGAATTACTCAGTAAAAGGCAGTGGGATGGAATCTGTCTTCCTATTTCTTTTCAATGGATGCAAAACCATATAAAGTAACCTTCTACAACTCTCAGTATTTCCAGATTCTGGATGATGGCTCTTGCAAATGGCCAATGCAGAGGAAGATTTCAGCAGGTCTGAAATTTGCAGTAGATTCAAGATGATCAAAAGAAAGCATATTATCGTGCCAGGCATAGCAACCTTTTGGTCTCAGTCTTAAATATTATTTTGGCAGGAAAAGGGAGGCCATTTAAACAGGTAAAAAAGTTTCCTCTATGCCAGAATTTGGTATGAAAAGCTCTAGTCCAAAGAAGAAGGTACACATTTGAAAGGCACATTTAAAACTAAATTTGTGAATTTGATAGTGCTGTACATCTCTGCTCTTCCCAACCTCTCTGTATGAGTTTTCCGCTCATTGCTAGATCCTGCCCCATATATTTGAAAGATCTCTTTGTCTATGTTTTGGTCACACTCTCAGACCTCCATATTTGTGAGGAGGAATTGTCACCTCCAGTTTAACTCATTGTGCTTGCAGACTTGAGGGATGAGCATTTTGTCAGTGTGCAAGAATTTATGAACTGGAATAGCCATAGCAACGAACCAACCAATGGGAACTGTTATTTAATTGAGACACAGGATTGGCTGTGTGAGGCATGTGATCCAGCCTAGGTCTGGGCATGTCTTAGTCTTCCCTGTGTCCTGATCTCCAAGTTAAGAGTTGTTCTCTACCACGTTGCCAAGAACTGAATGAAACTGTATCATATTTATATATATTTTATAGATAAGGTTTTTCTAAACTATGCCTCCTGCTCATTTTGAATGTGTGCTTATTTTTTGGGCTTATTTTTGCGCTGGAAAGCTGTAAAACTCTGGGTTATGGGCCCAGATCCCAGCCAGCCCTTGCACACAGTTCAGACTGAAGAAAAAGATTGAGGCTCAACACGGAGCAGTAATTAAGCTGAAGGACTGAATTAAATAAGAACGAAAAAAACAGAGACTCAGCTGAAGGCTTGCAGGATGGCTGATTTAAAGGAGAGCTCTCTGCCTCAATTGGGACAAAAGAATTATCTTATTTGAGCTGCAAAATGGAATGCTTTCTGAAGGCTAAGGAGCTCTGGGATATTGTGATTAATCCACCCCAGGGGCAATTAGCAGCTGTAGATCAATGGAGGCATGATAAGGCACTGGCTTACACCATCTTAAGTGTGGAAGATGAACAATTCTTAAATGTAGCTGACTTAAAAACTGCAAAAGAAGTTTGGTTGAAGTTGAAAAGCATGCATGTGAGTGCTTCAGCATGCAATATAGTGCAATTATCGAGGCAATTGTACAGAGCCCGGCTGCTGCCACATGAGAGCATAGAAGAGCATTTGCTTCACATGCAGAAACTGTTTGTTGAATTAGAACAGCGAAAAATGCAGATTCCTGAGTCTCAGAAGGTGCTGTTGGTACTAAATAGTCTTGATGAAATGTGGGCCATCGTTTCAGCTGTTTTTGAATGCAGACCAGAACAGGAATTAAGTATGGAAGCACTTAAAGCCTGTTTGATTTCTGACTAACAGAAACACCATTTTAGAACAAGCCACAAGGAGAAATTCTTGAGGTGGGGGTCCAAGGAGCAGAGAGAGCAGAGCAGCAGACTGCCTGTCTGCAGAGATCGGATTACATCTCAGCAGAGAATTACCAAGAGGAAAGAACAGGAGAAAAAGAAAAGCTTCCTCTGTGGAGCTAAAACTCATTTAAAGAAAGACTGTTTACAAGGAAGAAAAACAGAACATGGACAAGCTGCTATTGCAAAAGTTAGCTATTGTAATAGTAGAGACAAATGGTTAATAGATAGTGGGGCTAGTCAAACAATTGTTAATAATTCTAAATTGTTTTCCAGATTGAATTGAACTGGAGGAGATGCAGTGGCCTTAGCAAATGGCCAGAAGGCAAAAGTCATGGGGAAAGGCAGTGTCCTGATTCCATGTCTGGAGGAAAGGTTTAATAATGTATTATGTGTGCCTGAAATGGAGCATAATTTACTGAGTGTCTCCAATCTTGACAAGGGTTTGAGACCACATTTGTGGATGGGAAATGTTTCATAAAAAGAAATGGGAATGTATGTGCACAGGGCATAAAACAGGATAATCTTTATGTGTTGCAGGCACAAAAGATTCAATGTGCCCAAACATTTGGTAATGTGGCATAGCATGATTCATGCATTCATCTCTTGCACAGAAAGCTTGGCCATGCCAACTTCAGAGTGTTGCATAGGATGCCAGAGTTTGCAGAGGGATTAACCTTAAAAGGATGTAAGGCATACTTAGACTGTGCAATATGTAAACCATTGAAATCCAAGGTGTTCCCAGTGAGCAAGAAGAGCACAAGGCAGACAACAAGGGTTCTAGAGCTGGTACATGCAGATTTAGTAGGACCAATGCAAGCCAGCTTGGGAGGAGCCAGGTATGCGCTGGTCATTCTAGATGACCATAGCAGATTTGGTTTCTGCTATTTGCTTAAAAGCCAAACAGAGGTGCTGCAGAAGTTCAAGCAATGGGTGAGCTTCGCAGAAAGAAGATATAGGCAACAGGTATGCCTGCTGCAAACTGACGGGTTCAGAATTCATGTCAGCAAGTTTTCAACAGTGGTTGGGATAGCTAAGAATATGAAATAGACACACAAATCTGTACACAGCAGCTGAGAATGGTGTGGCTGAAAGACAGAATGGAGTCTTGCAGACCGTGAAAGACTCATTGCTGGAGGATTCTGGTCTGAGCAGGTCATATTGGGGCGAAGCCATGTTGACTGACAATTATTTAGTCAATAGGCTGTGGAATTCCTCTATCAATGATACTCCATATGCTGTGTTATATGGGAGAAAGCCATCTCTGGCACACTTAAGGGTGCCAGAAGTATTGGCACTACCCAAAGTGGAGCAAGTGAAGTGGAAAGAGGCCATGGACAAAGAAATGAAATCCATAGATGAACATAAAGTATTCACCTCTATGACTTTGCCACAAGGTTACAAAGCTGTAGGATGTAAATGGGTATACAAAAAGAAAGTGTTACCCAACAATGAAGTCCAATATAAGGCAAGATTAGTGGCACAGGGGTTTTCACAGAAGAAAAATGTGCACTATGATGAGGTATTTGCACCAATGGTAAAAAGTGAAACTATAAGGTTGGCACTAGCATTGGCAATGGCACATGGGCATAAAATTTGGCACTTTGATATAACCACAGCATTCCTCAATGCAGAGTTGGAGGAAGAAATTTACATGGTTCAAGCACCAGGGTATGAAAGTAAAAAACCTGGCACTCTGTATAAACTGAACAAGGCCATTTATGGGCTGAAGCAATCAGCCAGAAACTGGAACATCTGTTTAGATGTGGCATTGAAGGGTCTTGGGTTCAAGAGTTGTAAAGCTGATGGTTGCATATATAGTGCAAGGTTCCACGGTGGGGATTGCCAATTATTAGCATTTGTGGATGATCTTTGCTTCATTCCTTCATTCAGGTGAAGGAATTTGCTAATCAATTGGAGAAAAAGTTTGAGTTGAAAAATCTGGGTGAAATACAAAACTATCTTGGTGTACAAAACTAATAGGAAGCCTGTTATATCTGTCACAGTGGTCCAGACCAGACATAGCTTGTGCAGTAAGCATCTTAAGTTGCTTTACTGCCGCACCAATGCAGTTGCATTGGATGGATGTGAAGAAAATTCTCAGGTATTTGCAGTGCTTTTTTTGTTAAAAAAAAAAAAAAAGTGCCGGAACTCACACACATCATACAACTCGCCTTGCCTACCCTACAAGGTTCCATCCAAAAAAGGTGCCGGAACTCCATTCTGGGCATTCTATGACAAAAAAAAGCCCTGGGTATTTGAAGGGAACTGTGAATTTGGGTCTTCAAATACAGGTCTCTGAAGAACTAAAGTTAAAATATTATGTTGACAGTGATTATGCCAATGATGTGCAAACCAGAAAGTCCAATTCTGGGTTTGTGGTATTATTTGGAGGGATTTTGATTGGATGGAAGTTCAGAAAACAAACAAGTGTAGCTATTTCTACTGCGGAGGCAGAATTTATTGCTCTATCTGAACTTTGTTCAGAGGTAACCTGGTATGTACAGCTGTTAAAGGATTTAAACATAGAAGCTAAAGAAGCTGTAACAGTATTTGAAGATAATCCTGCTTGCATTAAAATGGCAACAGATGACAGAGTGAAAAGTGGAAGCAAGCATGTGGACATTAAGTATTTTTTTAAAGTTTCATTGATTTTTAAAACATAGATCACATAATAGATAGTTAACAGTGTGTTTGCTAGGTTTACATTTGTAAAGAAAAATCATTAACAATCGATTTCTATAATTCATAATCCACATATTCAAACAAATGGTTTTTTTAATATTCTCTGTGGTAGATCCCATCATCTATATTCTTAATTTTCACTTTAATAATTAATATTTTTCCTTTGATCAGTATCTTTCTTAACCAGTATATTTTGTTGAATCAGAGAATCTTTCCATCTATTTTTCCCTAACCATTTATACAATTTGTTCCAGATTTCATAATAATCTGTTTCATTCTTATCCTTGAGTTCTAACGTCAACCTATCCATTTCAGCACAGGATAAAATCTTATTTATTACCTCTTCTTCTGAGGGTGTCTCATTATCTTTCCATCTCTGTGCAAAGACTAATCTTGCTGCTGTTAGCATGTGTAGTAATAGGTATAGGGATCCTTTGTTGTATTTATCCTTAGTAATACCCAGCAGAAAGAGTTCTGGCTTTAACTCGATGTTCTGCATTAGTATCTCTTCTAGCCACTGTTTGATCAAATGCCAAATTTTTTGTGCTTTTGAACATTCCCACCACATATGATAGTAGGTCCCTAGCGATTCTTTGCATTTCCAACATTTCGGTGAGATCTTTTTATCCATTTTAGCTAATCTCATAGTATTAAGTATTGTAATGTCAGAGAAGCCATCAAAAGTAAACTAATTTGCTTGCTTCATTGTTCTTCAGATGACAATCTGGCAGATGTAATGACCAAGCCATTGGGTGGAGTACACCATGGGAAGAGTATTAAATTATTTGGTTTTATGTCTATTCCAGTCATAAAGGGAGGAGTGTCAGTGTGCAAGAATTTATGAACTGGAATAGCCATAGCAACGAACCAGCCAATGGGAACTGTTATTTAATTGAGACACAGGATTGGCTGTGTGAGGCATGTGATCCAGCCTAGGTCTGGGCGTGTCTTAGTCTTCCCTGTGTCCTGTTCTCCAGGTTAAGAGTGGTTCTCTACCACATTGCCAAGAACTGAATGAAACTGTATGTATCATGTTTATATATATTTTATAGATAAAGTATTTCTAAACTATGTCTCCTCACATTCATTTTAAATGTGTGCTTATTTTTGGGCTTATTTTTGCACTGGAAATCTGTAAAACTTTAACACATTTTGTGTTTGCTACTGATGAAACAACACTAGAATTAAGAATAGGGTTTTGTTTTCTTGCTTCTTGCTTTCCTGAAATTTCTAGAAGAACTAATTCCAGTTTAGAATCCCAACATATACAGTCAGGCCATGATAACTAAGTAACAATACTAAATTAGAGGCAGGCTTAGTCAATCAGCAATAATAAGTGTTGAAAGAAAAGTCTTCATCAGGGTCCAGTCACAATGGAGACTGCTTTAGAAAGAAGTTTAGTTAGTTGCCAGAAACTTCAGTGACAGCAGCATGTTTCTGGGATGGCTGACCACATGGAGCTGGGAGTGGTGGTTTTTTATACCTTCTTGGGCTTTTGTGTTTGGGGTTGTTCCTGTTCCTTTGATATTCTAAAGGTGGTGGGTTAATCCTATTAAGTCCTAAAGGTCATATTTCATGTCCTCTTTGTTTTTCTAATCCCCTCAGCTCCAGCCTTTCTGCCCCCAACCTTTCGGAATAGGATTATCAAATCTGAATTTCTACAGAGCTGGCTTCTGCCTGGGGGAGAATAGAGCAGAGCAGAGCAGAGCAGAGCAGAACATCTTTATTGTCATTGTATAACTCACAACGAAATTAAGTAAGAGGGACTGGGGCTGGTTTCTGGGGGCTGGTTTCTGTCTTTTAAGATTTTCTTTCTCAATTACTGTATTCCTTTGGGGAAATATAATATTCTGCCTTTTTTTAATATTCCCCAAAATATTCCCTTCTCGGGGGGGGGGGTGCTGTCTTCCTACATAAGAATATCCTATAGTATTTTAAGGAAAATATTTTTTGCCTACCAACTGTGGAAGTTTCAGGAGTTCTGATTACTATAGCAATAGCATTTAAGCTTATATACTATCCCATACACTTTATAGCACTCTCTGGGTGATTTACAATGTAGAAGCATTATTTATATATTTTCTCCAACAATCTGGATCCTCATTTTACCAACCTCTGGAAGGATGGTAAACTTTGAGCCCCATCTGCCCATTACTCCAGGCTGTGGGCAGAGTTTTGTCTGCAATACTGCACTTTAACTACTGTGCCACCAGGGCTCTATATTTATATATTTCGGGGAAAATGTGATTACACATTTGTACTTAGGTTTTTAAGTCAAAAATACAGATTCTCTATCATGTATTATTACCTGTTTACATCTATGCAGTTGGAAAAGCATAACAGGATGCAATACAAATAACCATATTGGTCAATAAGAATTAAAGAATAATCTACATAAGACTATGTAATAAGATTACATAATTCAACATCTTTAAACATGAAAAGAAAGCTATTAGACGAATACCACCTGCTGGGGGAAAAAAGCCAATACTGTATGGTTTTTTTTAGTAACCTATATATATGTTTATTGATCTGAATCATACATCATGCTATTCCTTTTGTTTGTTTGTTTTTCCTTTGGCTGAGCATGGTGCACTGATCCATTCATTGTGCTTTAGCATTATAGATGAACCAGACTATCTTGATTAGTTCAACAAAACAATCCTTATTATTTATCTTGTAATCAAATAGCAATGCCTTACCTTACTTCAATATGTTTTTTTATAATTGAGAACAAAAGTTTCTAGTTGGAATTTTTCTTTGATCCAACAGGGTTCTTCCATTTCCATTTAAGTAAATGATTTGAAATGATTATATAGTCAACATTCGTCATAATGATTGGTCCAAGAACACTAGTAGGCTCAAGGGCTTCCTCAGTCAATACTGCTGAACATTGATAGTAAGTTTTCTATTTCGATGTAAGAAACATTTCAAAATGGCAATCTAAGTCTTCCTATAAAGTTAAGATTTTTTTTTTAAAAAAAACATAACCCCTTCCAAAAAAACAAGAAAGAATCAGAGCTACCCATTTTGTTTCATTGTCCTCCCTTTTGCGGGTTTCAGGTGTCCCCAACATGTTACTACACCCAAGCACTAAAAGGTTTCTCACCCTTGAATTGCATAGAAGAAAGGTGAGGTTCCTCTTAATACTTTCTGATGAAAGAAACCAAATTTGAAGAACTCACATAAAAGTAGCAACAGAATATTTCCAAAGAAATGTGGTACTGAAGCTTTCAACTTCAGCTGACACTAAGCTATTTACAATGGCCAACATTACTGTCCCTTTTAAACCCAACCGAAATAACTGCCCTTAAATAGTTTGTATTTATTCTTCGTCAGTTTAGCAGGGCTGATAACCTGAACATGGAATCTTCAGAACTCCAGCAAACTTTCATATGGGTTGTAACACTATGTGAATTTGTACTTCATTTTGTGTACAGTATGTGTGTACAGTGCACAAACACTTCAGTCTGATTTTAAATTTATTCTACAATCCAACCTAGCATTTTAGAGAATTTTGATTTTCCTGATAACAGTGCCTTATCCTGGGAAAGATTAGAGGTGAGAACACAAAGGTCATTGTCAAAACCAAAAATTATTGCTTGTTCTTCAAAGCCAGAATGGTTCCTCTCCTTCCCTTCCCACATATATATTGATTGTGCCCAGATAACATTAATAGGTGATGTTTTTGTGCATGTGTTTTTTTTAAGAAAGATAACGCATTGGATCTAGCACTCCCAAAGAAACTATTTTTTTGGGGGGGAAAGGACAGTTTAAGAAAAACAATTCAATTATCCTCAGGCAAAATTGTATGAAATTCTTGGCTATTTGAAATGTCTTTTTAAAAATGTAAAGCTTTCCACTATAAAACTTGCTAATTGACAGAAAAACTCTCGATAGAATTAAAACAAGGATGGGATGGGAGGGAAGGGGATGGGATGGGAGAGGGTAGAGTAAGGTAGGATAGGGTAAGATAGGGTAGGGACAGCAGGCCTTGTAGGCACATACAGAGCTTGTTATATATTTAATTACTTATATGAGAGTGGGATTTACTTCTGTATATGTGAATCCTGTAACCCTGAGAAATAAGTTGCCTTCTTCTGTTGAGAACTTCTACAGCACTGTAGTTCTCATTTTGTTAGATGCGTCTTTATTGAAGTTCTCTCATGCTACAAAAGAGTGACACATTTTAGTAGCTGAAAGCAACACCTTCCCTTCTAAATCCAAAAGGCTTCTGCTTTAAATCCATCCTGATCCTGTTGCATTGCTTCATCTAGTAAAAATGAGGATGCCGTATTTAATTAAAAATGGGAGAAAGAATCTTTGTATAATTTTGTCTATGGATAGCATTACTCTTGGCTGGAAAGATTTTTAAAAATTGGCAATTTCTTATGGAAATCAGGATTAATAGGATTTTTGAGAATGTTTACTGGATGTAGGCCAAAGAACATCTCTGTGTACATAAAAGTCTATCAGATAGTGGTTTCAGCTGGCATAAACCAGAAGTGAACATTTCTTTTGGCAATGTAGCACTAGCATAATGACACAGTTTGAAAAATAAACGTTCCTATGAGTCTGGTTTGTAAATGAGTGTTGTAGATGAGTAGAAACAGAGGCATGAGGGAAAGCAATAAGAGTTTTGCTGCATTCTATTTAGAGAGACTTTATTTTCTTTTTCAAGATTACCATGTTGAGTCCTGGGTGCTATACTTCAGTAAAGACAATAATAAATTGAAATGGTTCACTGTAGAGCTACAAAGCTGTTAATGGCCAGATATTATGAGAACAGATAGAAAAGACTGATTTAGTCACCTGCAAGGAAAAAAAATCATACTTCAGATAGGTCAAGAATAGTACACGAATGTATATTTCAGATGAAAGTAGTCTTAACTCCCCTGGTAAAAGCAAGTATCATTCTGAATTCTCATTTTATTAAAAACATTGTACCAAATTCCCTGTAATCTCCTTTTTATAGTGCTACAAAAACATTAACTGCAAAATGATGATTGCTTGTGTTTGACTTCAAGGTTGCGGCTGAGCTACTAGAATAGAATAAAGCTGAAAGGGACCTTGGAGGTCTTCTTGTCCAGCCCCCTGCTCAAGCAGGAGAACCTATACCATCTCAGACAAGTGACTGTCCAGTCTCTTCTTAAAAATCTCCAGTGATGGAGCGCCCATGATTTCTGAAGGCAAGCTGTTCCACTGGTTAATTGTCCTCAGGAAGTTTCTCCTTAATTTCAGGTTGCTTCTCTCTTTGATCAGTTTCCAACCATTGTTTCTTGTCTTGCCCTCTGGTGCTTTGGGGGATAGTTTGAACCCCTCTTCTTTGTGGCAGCCCCTCAAATACTGGAATACTGCTATCATGTCATCTCTATTTCTTCTTTTCTTTAGACTAGCCAAATCCAAATCCTGCAGCCGTTCTTCATATGTTTTAGTCTCCAGGCCTTTGATTATTTTAGTTGCTCTTCTCTGAACTTTTTCCAAGGTCTCAACATCTTTTTTGTAGTATGGTGACCAAAATTGGTTGGAGTATTCCAGGTGTGGTCTTACTAGGGTTTTATAAAGCTATTGTGTATTGCATTCGTTGAGGCATAGACCAGACCGATGTAATACAACTGCTCTTTATTGCTGGAAGCACAGGAGTGAGTAACTGTCACACTGACTGCTATTTATACATTGCCGCCACTAGGCGGTGACCAATCGGTTTAAAAGATAATTTCCCGCTTATTTTCAGGCTTCAGTTTTTCCCTCCAAAACAGTTGGAGACTCTTTCAAATATAAAACAACAACTGTTCATAACAACCATAACTTTTCAAACCAATACATAACACCCCTTCCCCCTGGACAGAGTCATACTTAGTGTAAGCTATGTACATAATCATTTAAATAGGCCGGTGGTTTGCGCACCCTTTCGGAGCGCCAGAAGGTTGCTTGGGGCTCTTGACCAACCACCCATCCTGCTGTGCCGGGTAGACCAGAGTCCTTTTGTCCGATTGCTTCGGGTAGACCGGTACCACTATGTTCATTCATACCTGGTAGACCGGTACCGTCATGTCTATTCTTGCCGGGTAGACCAGTGCCGCTGTACTCGCTCGCGACACTGGTGGCATACTCGGGACACAGTCCATTGGTGACCCCAGTTCCACAGGAACAGTCTCAGTAGTCTGGGGTAACTCAGGCATGGCAAGGTCACCTGGCAACCCAACAATCTTTTCACTGTCAATGCCAAGGCTCTATCTAGTTTGCCGCCGCTGCAGCTGATCTATGTGGCGTCGGACCACATGACCATCATCCAGGGCCACTTCATAAGACAGAGGCCCTGACACCTTTGAAACAACAGCAGCCACCCAAGGTGCCCCATGCCCGTAGTTTCTTGCCCACACATTCTCTCCAAGCTGTAAATTTCTTGGAGGCTTGGGTTGCGATGTCTCCGCAGCTGACCTGTCAGGATGGAGATGGTCCAGCTTGGTTGTCAGCCGACGACCCCATCTCAACTCAGCTGGGCTGCAGCCCGTTGCGGTGCAAGGTATTGTGTGCTGACATAATAGGAAATCTGCTAAGCAATGATGCCAGTCACCTGTCGTTAATCTCCTCAGCGCCTCTTTAGTCGTTCTTACCATTCGTTCAGCTTGTCCATTGGAAGCAGGATGGAAAGGAACTGAAGTAGTGTGCCTGATCATATTGGTCCTCAGGAAGGACTGGAATTCTGCTGCTGTGAATTGTGCCCCGTTGTCAGACACTATAACATCTGTCTGACCGTGCATGGCAAAGATTCTGCGCAGTTCCTGGATGGTCCTGGCAGTAGTCATAGATTGGACAGGTGCTACCTCTAGCCATTTTGAGTAGCTGTCCACAACAATGAGGAGCACCTGTCCATGGAAGGGCCCTGCAAAGTCTATGTGCTCACGAGACCAAGGAGCTTGTGTGGTCTCCCAGTGATGCACCGGTGCTTGAGGCATTTCAGGTCGGGTCTCCTGGCAGACCAGACAGCTCCTTACTTGAGCCTCTATATCCTTGTCTGGGCCAGGCCACCACAAGTAGCTCCTTGCTAGTGCCTTCATCCTAACAATGCCTGGATGTCCCTCATGCAGAGAGTCTAAAACCCTGGCTCTTAATGTGGGTGGGACTATCACCCTACTTCCCCACAGCACGCAGCCTTTATGAGCTGACAGCTCATCTTTTCTGCTAGTGAAACTGTGAAATTCTGGACCTGGTCTGCTTTCCGGCCACCCCCTCAGCACCCAGTTCAGAACACGACTGAGTGTTCTGTCAGTGGCAGTTTCAGCAGCCACATCTCCTGCATGAAAGGGTGTCTCAGGGATATCCTGGATTGCCAGGATGCGAGCTGCAGGTGCTGGGTCTGGGTCTGTGTGAGGCAAAGGCAGTTGGCTGAGTGCATCAGCGTGGCCCATTTCCTTGCCTGGCTTATGGACTAGCCTGTATGAATAGGCAGCCATAAAAATTGACCAACGCAGCATCCTTGGTGATAGGATCTGCGGGGTCTGTTTGTCTGCTGTGAAGAGACTTAACAGAGGCTTATGATCCGTAAAAATGGTGAAGGGACGTCCGTATAGGAAATCATGGAATTTTTAAATTCCAGCTACAATAGCGAGAGCTTCCTTATCTATCTGAGCATAGTTTCTCTCTGCTGGTGATAGCGTTCTGGAATAGTAAGCAATGGGTGCTTGGCGACCATCTGCCATTAGATGGCTTAAAACTGCTCCTATGCCATAAGGTGATGCATCACATGCTAAACTTACGGGCAGTTTTTCATTAAAGTGAGCTAGTACAGAGCTCAATGACAGCAGTGATTTGACTGCTTTAAAAGTTTTTTTGTGGGTGTTTGTCCACACCCACGGTGCTTTTTTTTCCAGAAGACGATGGAGCGGCTCTGCCAAAGCTGCCTTGTGTGGCAGGAATGAATGATAAAAATTAAGCAGCCCTAAAAATGCCTGCAGCTCCCCCTTTGATTTAGGACTGGGGGCTTGTTGTATAGCTTTAAGCTTAGACTCAGAGGGGTGGATCTCAGCAGCATCTATCCGGAATCCCAAGAACTCAGTAGAGTCCACACCTATCTGACACTTGTTTTTTTTTTTTTAACTTCAACCCCGCTTCGCGGAACTGTTGAAGTACTGCTCTGAGACGTTCTGCCAAGACTGCTGTGGATTCTCCAGCGATCAGAACATCATCAAAATAAGAGCAGACACCTGGAATATTCTTAAGTGTTCGTTCCATGATACTCTGGAATAGCCCCGGGGCAACACTTACCCCAAACTGCAGGCGACGAACCCTGAATGCCCCTCTGTGTATAACTATTGTCTTTGCCTCTGCTGTGGCATCGTCCACAGGCAGCTGCTGTGCGAGGTCCAGTTTAGCAAATAAACGACCTCCCTGAAGTGATGCCAGGATGTGGCTTACCACTGGAACTGGGTAAGCATGTTGCTGCAATGCTTTGTTAATTGTGTATTTGTAATCTGCACAAATGCTAATGTCCCCATTGGATCCTAACTGGGGTTACAATGGGGTTTTCCCACACACTACTATCTACAGGTTGAAGCACTCCCTGCTGCACTAGCTTGTCTAGCTCTGCATCTATCTTAGGCTTTAGTGCGAAGGGCACTCTGCGTGGTTTGATCCTGATAGGAGTTACTGATAGATCGAGGTTAAGGGAGATTGGTGCTCCCTTGTAGACCCAGGTTAGGGCTGAACACATCAGCAAATTCTTGGCACACAGCTGCTAGGTCAGTTGTTTGTGTGCGATGGATGCCTGTTACTCAGATGCCCAGGGCATCAAACCAGTCCAGTCCAATTAAACTGGTGTGTTGGCCTTCAATGCCCACAATGTTGAGGGGACCCTCAAACTCTTTGAAGCTGACTTTTACTGTGGCTTCACCCTTCACCACTACGCGGCAATTTTGAAGGTCTGTCAGGACCAGGCTTGACGGTTTGAGTTGGACTTGCTTTCTGCCTTGCCTGCAGATGTGGCTAAAAGTTCTGAGAGAGATTATGGACAGTGCAGACCTGGTGTCTAGTTCCATAGAGCAAGGGACCCCTTGAAGCCTGACTTTAAGTCTCAGCTTCTCTTTGAGAGGGCATTGGGCTCCTGTCCTTAAAATGCTTCTCCTCCCGGAGCAGTATCTGACCCTGTTCTGTCCCGGGGCCCATTTACCTCTCCGTGGAATGTCCTCAGACTGAACTTCTCTCTGGTGACCTCTACAGACTATGACGATGTGCCCTTGCTTGCCACAATCACAACACACTGCTGTGCGGAATCTGCACTCTGATCTCTTATGTTGCCCACCGCAGCTTGCACAGCTGGACAACAGAACTGCCTTGTCAATAGGCTGATGCCATCTGATGGGTTCCTTTTGTAACCGGTCGATCTCATCACCCTCCTCTGAGTCTTCCAGTCTTTCTGTTGTTTCTTGGTGCATGGCTGTCTGGCTGGGGGGCGACTTGTAAGGTCGTAGAGCCTTCATCGCTCCACCGGCGGCCTTGTCTGCCATGACCTCTTTTAGGCATCTTGGAATGTCAGCTTTTCCATTGCGAAAAGTCTCTGCTGCAAGTCTCTGTTCCTCAGCCCACACACGAGTCTGTCCCTGAGTCGATCTTCCAGGTCAGGAAACTCACAGAGTCTTGATGCTTGTCGTAGTGCGGCCACGAATTCTGCTGCCGACTCTCCTGCCTGTTGCTCTCTCTGTTCAAATGCATGCCGCCACACGATAACGGACAGCTTGGGCTTGAAATGTTACTTCAACCTTCGTTTAAGACCAGCATATGTCACTGATTCAAGGCTGGCTGGGGCTATCAGGTTCTCCGTGATGTCAAAGGTCACCTGCCCACATGCACAGAGCAGGGTTGCTGCCTTTAGCCCATCATCTCTCACCTGGTTGGCCCGCAAGTAGTTATCTACCCTGGAGACGTAGGAGCTCCATTGTTCAGGGTGAGAAACTTCAAATTCATTCAACTTGCCCAGTTTGGCCATGGCTGATGCTCAATGAGGTCCTGGTCGTAGCCTTCTGCTGCTAAGGAGCTGCTGTGTGAATCCTGGGGACGGATCCCTCAGGATGACTGTGCCTCCAGTGTGGCTTACTGGCAGGCAGGGTGGGGACATGGTCCCTACCGGGACTCTTGTGCCTGGTCTGACACCCAAGTGACTTCTGGCTCACTTGCTTCAGCTCTTTCCTTTAGCAGCATCCCACCTTCGTCGCCACTATTGTGTATTGCATTCGTTGAGGCATAGACCAGACCGATGTAATACAACTGCTCTTTATTGCTAGAAGCACAGGAGTGAGTAACTGTCACACTGACTGCTATTTATACATCGCCGCCACTAGGCGGTGACCAATCGGTTTAAAGGATAATTTCCCGCTTATTTTCAGGCTTCAGTATTTCCCTCCAAAACAATTGGAGACTCTTTCAAATATAAAACAACAACTGTTCATAACAACCATAACTTTTCAAACCAATACATAACAAAAGCGGTACTAATACCTCGCATGATCTTGATTCTATTCCTCTGTTTATACAACCCAGGATTGTATTAGCTTTTTTGGCTGCTGCTGCACACTGCTGGCTCATAATCAAGTGATCGTTCACTAGGACTCCAAGGTCCCTCTCACAGTTGCTGTTTTTGAGCCAGGTCTCATCTAATCTGTACTTAACCTTTGGTTTTTCCTGCCTAAATGTAAAACTTTGCTTTTGGTGTTTACACTGGGTTTCTGATAAGAAATACTTTTACCTAAAAATGAAATTCTCAGTCATCTAACATTCATGAAGAGAAAACAAACTACTGTTGATGGCAAAATATCAGAGGAAAGTGAAAGGAATTTACAAAAAAAAAAGCCAAAGGATAGAGTTTGAAGACTTTTACTCTACTACTCTATAATACTAAGACCCTTGATTAAAGGCCCAAATGATCACATTATTGATTAATATGGATTAGATACTTGTGCTCGTTAATTTATTTGTATCTGAGAGGGGGAAAAGGCAATAAGCCCTCATTTTTTCTATCCCAAATGTGTCGTTTTCTTTATTGCTGCCACTATGTTCTTTTAGTTTTTACATCAGGGAACCTAATGGTACATGTACAAATATAATACAAGTAGTCCTCGACTTACAACCACAACTAAGCCCAAAATTTTTGTTGCTAAGTAAGACAGTTGTTAATGAATTCTGCCCCATTTTATGACCTTTCTTGCCGCAGTTGTTAAGTGAATCACTGTAGTAGTTATGTTAGTAACACCATTGTTAAGTGAATCTGGCTTCCCCTTTGATTTTGCTTGTCAGGAGGTCACAAAAGGTGATCACATGGCCCTGGGACACTGCAAATGTCATAACTTCATTTTAGCAGCAATTCCATACTTACTAAACACATTTACATTTCTTTGCATTCCTTTAGGCTAACATTAACTTTATCCTGTCCCATGGACCTAAAGAATTTTCCTATGGATGTACAAACATGTACAATGCAACTAGAAAGCTGTAAGTCAGATATTATTTTTTTTTAAAAAAAATAATACACCAGTCATAATCTGACTCTTCAAGATGCACCATTTAATATCACTTCATGTAGTATAATACTGAGCTTCTGGCATATACAGAATATGTCACTGAGAAAACAACTGGAGAAAGCAAAGAGAAGAGGGATACAGTATCTCTACTACAGCTACTATTACTTTTTTACTTTAGTATTTTTGAAAAAGAAAAGGTAATTTTATTGGCCTTAATTTGTTCTTGTAATAGAACCTATTAAGGCATCTTAAGACCTGATGGCTTTTGAGAAGACAGAACTAAATGTTCTAATTCAAATTCCTACAATTTGGTAGAACCTTTTATTCTCCAAATCCCTCAAAGAAGGTGACTGGGAATTCTGGGATTTGCAGTCCCCTATATGTTTGGAGAGAACCTTGGGGGAAAATGATCTTATTTCTCAACCTTGAGGAATGGATATGCCCTTTTTGGATAGGATGACTAAATTCTGAGCTGTCTGTTAATGTTTATCAGTAAGCAAGCTGTTTGCTTTCTCTATTTCTTTCTCTTTAGTGATAGTATAAACAGTTTTCCTACTTAAGATCCTGAATAAAAACTATCTTTGGATAATTGAAATTTTTGACTTAGAGGACTATTTGACACTTGAAATGCAAAGCCAAAGAATAAATACATGGAGTAAAGAATGACATTTCTGAGGCAGGCCATTTGGGGTGCATCTTTATATTTAACATACAGTATCAATCCTCCATATCCCCATAGGCAAACAGCATGAATTGGATGGGGGTAATAATAGTAAAAGTGATAGGTATAGAAGCACCTGGATACTCCTGAGGCACTCAGATGTAATATTTAAAGATGCTAGTGCTATTATCCAAATAGGATTGGAGACTTGATAGCATCTAATGCAGATTTTTCCAATATAAAGTTGTCCAAATATATTAGACCTAAAAGTGCCTTAGTTTTTGGCTGCCATGCTATTGTAGTCTATAAATTGTAGTCTCAATTTATATCAGGGTAAAAGATGTAGAAAGTCCTATCCACTTCACTTTAATATATTTGTTATAAATATGGTCAAATGTTCCCCAAGTTTAAACTAGATATTCCTGATTTATTGATGTCATATCACTCCATGCATTAACCATAATCTGAATGTATTTATCTATTAGTGATCTTTTCTCTTTCAGAAATTAAATAATTTTCTACTGTTGCTATTTGCCTGTTGTAGCAATTCTGTTATTATCTAATCACAAATAATTTGTTCTAGTTGGCTATACAATGAATGACCTGATATTTGAATGGATGAGCGATGGCCCAGTACAAGTAGCAGAAGGCTTAACTCTGCCACAGTTTATTTTGAAAGAAGAGAAGGAGCTTGGTTATTGCACAAAGCATTACAATACTGGCAAGTATTATATTACTCAACAATGATTTCCAAATTTTATTGGCAATATTAGAAACTTATTAAAGAATCCTGGTTATTAATATTAAAATTAATACACATTTATTACATAATTGAATCAACAAAATGGATTTGATTACATTTCTTTTAAAAAGAACTAATTCAAATCATGAGCCGATATACACTTATCAACAGTCAAGCTGCAAATTGGGTATTGATTTATTTTACAGTGTTGCATAATACTTTGGCTATTGACATCTTGATGTCTTGATAAATTGCAAATAGTAGTATGTGGCTAAGAAAAATATATCCATTGATGACAAACAATGATCCATCTTTAAAGTCATACCAACCTTCTTAAGAATTTCTGACCAAAATTTGAAAATGCTAGATTAAGGCCAAGCCATATGAATTAGCATTGCAATTCCTGAGTTAAACTTCCAACAACACATTAATAATAATAATAATAATAAAGTTGGAAGGGACCTTGGAGGTCATCGAGTCCAACCCCCTGCTCAGGCAGGAAACCCTATACAATTTCAGACAAATGGCTGTCCAGTCTCTTCTTTAAAACTTCCAGTGTTGGAGCATTCACTGCTTCTGGAGGCAGGTTGTTCCACTGGTTAATTGTTCTAACTGTCAGGAAGTTTACATTGTATGTAATCAGTTTTTATTCAATACTGTATATCCATCATGTCTGGTTTACCAGAAATAACATCAACATAACATAGTTGTGAACTTGTTGGTTTGGGATTTGGAAAACATAGGTTCTAGTACAGTTGCAGCTGACCTGGTTACTTTCTCCCAGCCCAGCCTACCTTACACCATTGTTGTGGGAAAAACTATGAGAAGAAAATAGTATGTGTGTTGCCTTGAAGTCCTGGCTGAATGGTGATATATAAATTTAAGAAGTTTTATAATGAAAGAAAGTAGCTTCATAGCTTTGAAAATAATCCATCAAATCTCATCAATAATGACTTTCAGTTTAATTTGTTTCCTTTAATTTCTTATAAAAATACTAAAACCAAAATTTCAATTCATTTTCAAGGTTTTAATAGATATGGAATTTCAAAGGACATGATTCAAATGTGTAACTGGGATATATCCAGCCACAAAGGGCCCTGAGGAAATGCATTCTCTAGGAAATCCCAGAATCAGAAGGCATCTGATAGCGCCTTTTCTAACTAACAAATTGTATTAAGAGAAATTAGGTTTTATTAATATACATCTTTATTATAGACCTTGGAATGGGGGCAGGGCATAAGAAAACACTATCTAGGTGTACCCAGATATTTCTATTGCGATCTGAAAAATATCAAAGAGAAAAAGTGATAAAGCCAAAGAATACTTTTTAGGAATACCAATTTATAAATGCAGTTGAGCATTGCAGCTCCATACCAGGTCAGATAATTATTTACAACAGCAGTTCCAGTTGCCAAAGTGATTTAGTTATTCAGATTTTAGAAACACCTGGTCCCTTATATCAAGTCCCACTGTCAACAAATGCTCTCATCAAACTCTTTGTGGTCTGAATCTTCAAATACACTGTTTTGTTTATTATTTTGTTTAAAAAGTATAAAGCGGTATTAATTTTTAAAGCCCTCACTTTCAAAACATTAAAAATACTCAATAAGACAGATCAGTAAATTGAATCAATTGTTATAATTGCAGTCATCTTTGTGTAAAGTGATATACAACTCTCAAATGACTAACTTGGGGTTGATTCCTTCAGGGTAGAATGTCAGTCAAAATATACCTTGTATTAGTACTGAAGGAACAATGCCCATCCAATTGAATAAGATCTGACATTTCACTGTTCATGTGCCTAAGGCACTTAATTTATGCTCATGATATAATAGGATTAAAATGTACAAAAATGATTTATAAAAACAATTTCATGTTCTAGGAAAATTTACATGCATTGAAGTAAAGTTTCATTTGGAGCGTCAGATGGGATATTATTTAATCCAGATGTACATTCCTAGCCTGCTGATCGTCATTTTGTCCTGGGTATCTTTCTGGATCAACATGGATGCTGCTCCAGCCAGAGTTGCACTGGGCATAACTACAGTTTTGACAATGACCACTCAGAGTTCAGGCTCCAGAGCATCTCTTCCAAAAGTAAGTACTTTCTATTAATTCGTAACTAACAAACTAAATAGAGATGATTCCTATAATCTTTGGTGTTATGTTCCTTATTTTTTTCATGCATTGAAATTATCAGTAATGTTTTTAATAAATTTGTGAATCAGATGTCTTTTATTTCATGTATATACAAGCAAGTGAGATTTATTATACAGTATATGATTGAAGGGTAAAATTAAGATATAGGGTATTATGTGAAATACATTTCTTTTTATTTGCATTAAGGATGGCAGTTGGTTACACAACCTATTTTCTTATTTTTTATTTTTTTTAAAGTACAATTTTTATTATATTTATTTAATATATAAAATACAAAGAAAAATAGAAATAAGAAATTAAGGGAAGAAAAAAGAGAAGGGAAGAGAAAAAAAAGAGATACAAGGGGAAAAAGCAAAAGCGTTGAATTCCGACTTTCTTTAGTGCAGTACAGAATAAAAACACCCCAGCTTCAACTTTTTGCTTTTACACATTAGTATATAACTAGCCATTTCTATAATGACAAATCTATCTAATTGACAAAACCAAAGTCAAAATTTCATTTTTTTTCATCACAAACAAAAAATCCAGAAGTGATATCCAAGTGAAAAAGGTACTTAAACATATTCTCCTCTTTGAATAAAATAGTCAATTTAACCATTCCTGCTTTATCTTCTTTACTGTGGAAATAGTATGTATTTCTATTTGCACCTAATAATCTTTGTGAACTATCACCATTTTTATTAACAAGGTTCACTGTATTCTTTCAGATTCTTTTACCTTACAGGGAAAAACACTCTTTTTTCTTTTTTTTTTCACCCTTTTTAAAATGCTAAACTTTTCTTTAAACATATTACTAAAATCAAACTTTCTAATACATTTTTTTAATGTCTTAACATACAGATTTGAACTTCAATATTAAATTTAAATCCCTCCCTCCAAACTACTCTTAGAGAATAATATTTTTTTCTTTTATAAACATCCTTTTTAAAACTCAAAATTTTTCTTTAACTATTAAAACATTTTTTTAACTTCCTCTTAACACAGATATTCTCAAACACTTTCAATAACATTTTGCATACTTTAAGAATCACTCAAGCATTCTATATGTATAAAAATTTAATTTTCAAATTATGGATTAAGACTTTCACTTACAAATATCAAACAAATAAAATCCATCCTTCAACCTGTCTTCGTGGAATAAGATCTTTTTCTTCTCTGGAAAGTTTATCAAGTAGTTATAAGCAGTAGTGGGATTCAAATAATTTAACAACTGGTTCTGTTCATTGTCATCACTGGCGCGTTGCGCGTTGCATTGACCATCACCGGCACAATGCGCATCGCATTGACATCATCACCGGTGTGATGCATGTCGCACTGACATCATCACCGGCGTGATGTGCATCTCATTGACCTCACCAGCGCAATGCATGTCACATTGATGTCATCACAGGCGTGACATGCATCTCATTGACATCATCACCAATGTGATATGTGTTGCATTGATGTCATCATGGGTGTGACGCATGTTAAATTGATGTCATCACCGGCACAATGCACATCACATTGACCTCATCACCGGTGCAATACGTGTCACATTGATGTCACCATGGGTGTGACGCGCATCACATTGATGTCATCACTGGTGTGACACGTGCTGCATTGACATCATGGGCGTGACATCATCGGTGTGACGTGCGTTGCATTGACGTCATCACTGGTGCGACACGGGTCACATTGACCTCATCACGGGCGTGACACGCATCACATTGATGTCATCACTGGCATGATGCGTATCGCATTGACATCATTGATGTGACATGCCTCGCAGCAGCGGTGTCACCAGCCTGACATGCCTTATTTATCCTAACCGGTTCGCCGAACTCAACAAAAAGTTAGGTATAGGTTCTGCCAAACCGGTGTGAACCGGCTGAATCCCACCACTGGTTATAAGCCTCCCTTTTTATTAAGGATTTCTCAACCTTGTTAATGTCCTTAAAGAAAAAGTCCCAAACTTGTCTTTTTAAGAATTGCAAATTTCTTGAAGCTCTTCTTTCAGTTGTGTTGAGAGATTTATGTTTAAACCATCAGAATAAAAGTTGGTGTCAGGTTTATATTCCAAAATTGCAGTTAACTCGTCTGCATTTTCAGCTACTTGTAAAGTTGCCTCAGTAGTTTGGTAACACATGTTTGCATCTCTAAAGTAGTTTGAGAAATTTTTTTATCACCCTTGGAGCACAGCTGGTCAACAAACTAGTGGATTTTATTTAGAGAATTTTCAAATAATTTGCTCCTCCATCTTGACTCCCTCTTTGGTCACAGAATACCTTTTTTTTGGTAAGTCACTTGGGAATTGCTTTTTATCAGAAATAATAAAAATCAGAAAAAATTTAGCCACCCACAGCAAAGAAGACCAAGCTACAAGTTACTACAATAACTTATCACCAAACTGGTGGATTTTATTTAGAGAATTTTCAAATATATCTCTAATAATTTGGTCCTCCATCTTGACTCTCTCTTTGGTCACAGAATAGCTTTTTTTGTAAGTAACTTAGGAATTGTTATTTATCAGAAATAATAAAAATCAAAAATTTTTAGCCACCACAGCAAAGAAGACCAAGCTACAAGTTATCACAATAATAAATTAAAATCACAGCTTTTAGCCTTTATGTTTTTTTCTTTTTCTTTTTTTGCTCCACACTTGTTTGTTTTGGCTTGCCTTAGCAGCCTTCTTCCTTGTTGCTTAACACTAAAAAAATCCCCAAACTGGCGCAGGTCTTCAAAAAAACGTAGCAGGCTGTGACTAAAGAGAGTTTCTTTTAACTTAGTAAAGATTAATAGTCCTTAAAGGTGATTAAGAACTTATTATCCATTTGAAAGATAAATTTCAAAGTGGCGGCTTCAACGACAAACAGATTGCAGCCTTTCTCACCCTAGCATTTGGCACACAGCAGCTTTGAAGCTCAGCTTCTGATGTTGCTTGCAGAGCACAGCTGTATTGGAGGCTTTTGAGGGATAATTCTTAAACTCTCCCTGATCAAAGTGGGTCATAAAAACTGAAGGAATGCCAGTCCCTTCAGTTAGTAATTGAAGAGCTACATGCCAGGGAAAAACTCTTCAAGGATCCTTCCCTGAGCATGTATTCAATCGGCCATCTTCATTGGAAGTGACACACACAACCTATTTCCTAGGCTTAGGCTGAAGACTGTACTCAACTTTTGAATATCTGACTAAAAAGTAGGTGGAGAAAAGGAAATTTAATTTAATTTAAATTACATTAATTACAGATAATAGGATTCATCTTGTATGCATTTCTTAATTTTGTCCTTTAATAAATCAAAAGATACTTGAAAAGCTTGGAGGACTGTACGCAAAGTTTTAGGGGCTACATGGTTGCATATCTCTATGACACAGGATGACATTCTGTCAGACCATTAGTTTCTGACCTTTTTTGCCTTTCACTCAAAGGAAGTAGTTTTAGCACATGTAGAAGTAAATGTATGACATTTTACAGAACAGTTCAATAAAGGTTGACCATATTTAATTGCAATCATCCATATATTAAGTTTATCTTTAGGCAACAACCTCATAAGGTGATTGTTGTGGGGAAAATAGGAGGGGGAAGGAGTATTAGGTATGTTCACCACCTTGAATAATTTATAAAAATAATGGAGGCAGGGTAAAAAGAAAAAAAGAAAAAATTAAATTCATCCATAAGTCACAGGTTACTTCATGTCTTCAACATACTAGTTGTTGTTAGTTGCGAAGTCAGGTACGACCCATCGCAACCCCATGGACAATGTTCCTCCAGGTCTTCCTGTCCTCTACCATCTTCTGGAGTCCATTTAAGCTCACTCCTACTGCTTCAGTGACTCCATCCAGCCACATCATTCTCTGTCGTCCCCTTCTTCTATTGCCCTCAATCTTTCCCAGCATTAGGCTCTTCTCCAGTGAGTCCTTCCTTCTCATTAGGTGGCCAAAGTACTTGAGTTTCAACTTCAGGATCTGGCCTTCTAAAGAGCAGTCAGGGTTGATCTCGTCTAGGACTGACCGGTTTGATCACCTTGCAGTCCAGGGGACTTGCAGGAGTCTTCTCCAGCACCATAGTTCAAAGGCCTCAATTCTTTGGCGCTCAGCCTTTCTTATGGTCCAACTTTCACAGCCATACATTGCAACTGGGAAAACCATGGCCTTGACTATACGTACTTTTGTTGGCAGGGTGATGTCTCTGCTTTTTAGTATGCTGTCTAAATTTGCCATAGCTTTCCTCCCCAGGAGCAAGCGTCTTTTAATTTCTTGGCTGCAGTCCCCATCTGCGCTGATCTTGGAGCCCAGGAATATAAAATCTGTCACTATCTCCATTTCTTCCCCATCTATTTGCCAGGAATTGAGAGGGCTGGATGCCATGATCTTGGTTTTCTTAATGTTGAGTTTCAAGCCAACTTTTGCACTCTCCTTCTTCACCCGCATCAAGAGGCTCTTTAGTTCCTCTTCACTTTCTGCCATTAGAGTGGTATCATCTGGATATCTTAGGTTGTTGATATTTCTCCCGGCAATCTTAATTCCAACTTTTGATTCATCTAGCCTTGCCTTTCTCATGATGTGCTCTGCATATAAGTTAAATAGGCAGGGCGACAGTATACAGCCTTGCCGGACTCCTTTCCCAATTTTGAACCAATCAGTGGTTCCGTGTCCAGTTCTTACTGTTGCTTCTTGACCCGCATATAGGTTTCTCAAGAGACAAATAAGATGGTCTGGTACTCCCATCTCTTTAAGAACTTGCCACAATTTGTTGTGATCCACACAATCAAAGGCTTTAGCATAGTCAATGAAGCAGAAGAAGATGTTTTTCTGGAACTCCCTAGCTTTCTCCATGATCCAGCGTATGTTGGCAATTTGATCTCTAGTTCCTCTGCCTCTTCGAAATCCTGCCTGTATTTCTGGTAGTTCTCGATCCACATACTGCTGGAGTCTAGCTTGTAGGATTTTAAGCATAACTTTACTAGCATGTGAAATGAGTGCAATGGTGCGATAGTTTGAACATTTTTTGGCATTGCCTTTCTTTGGAATTGGAATATAAACTGACCTTTTCCAATCCTGTGGCCACTGTTGAGTTTTCCAAATTTGCTGGCAAATTGAGTGTAGCACTTTTACTGCATCGTCTTTTAAGATTTTGAATAGCTCAGCTGGAATACTGTCACCTCCACTAGCTTTGTTGTTGCTCAGATTTCCTAAGGCCCATTTCACTTCACATTCTAGGATGTCTGGCTCGAGGTCAGTGACCACTCCATCGTGGTTATCTGGGACGTTAAGCTTGTTCTTGTATAGTTCTTCTGTGTAGTTTTGCCACCTCTTCTTTTTTATATATATATATAACAAATTTTATTGGTTTTCCAATTTTACATCGAGGTATTTGGAAAGCAGCGTGGTGACTGGGTAATCAATAGTTCAATAACAAAATTTTTAGTACATATCGCAGGTTCCATTATCAAAAATTCCTTCTCTATTTCCCTTAACATTTGGTATATCATACTTAAACTAATAAATTTCTAACCATAACAAGCTCAATTAAAACATTTATCAGTATATTTTTTGCTTATACATATCCATATTCTGTTTTTAAGTTTTACCTAATTTTTAATTTTTAATCACAGTATTCCAATTTAACCTTTAACATCCATAGTATTTAAATTTCTGGTAACCCAAATTTCCTTTATTTCACTACACAAAGGTTATAATATCTAAAATATACATAATACTTACTTAAATATATTCTTATTTTATTTCATAAACATTTTCTATTTCTCATCCTAATACATCACCACTTACTAATAGAGTAACCTTTATTGTTTCAAATCCATCATCTATATTTTCTGGGCTAAACGATAGTTCAAGGCTAATTCTTAATAGTTAATTTCCATTTCCCTTATAAATCTAAATCCTTGGTATTAAGCCAATTAATCCCTTGTTTTTATCATTTTCCAACAATATTTAAGTCTAATAATCATATTTCCCTTCATCTCAAAATCTTCCTTTAGCCCATTGGTTGAGACTTTAGGATCTCTCTAATAAATCAAAAGACCCCATTTTTTAAACCTAACTCTAGCCTTCTTTTTATGCCAACCCGGCTTCCATACCAGTGCCTTTAAATCATCAGATAGATCTCCCTTCATTCTTGCACATGTTGCTTGAATCAAAGGAGACCATCTAGTCATCAATTTTCCAAAGGAACTGGTCCATTTATAATCGTTAACTTGTTGCCCTGGTGGCTCAGATCTCCATATTTGCGTTACTGTCTTTATCTTCAATTCGGTCTGGTCTTCTTCTTCCCCAGGCTTCTTCTGGTTTAAGTAAAAGGTCATGTCCAGTTTTATGGTCGTTGTTTGGTTATCTAGGTTTTCAATATGCTATTGTTGATCTTTAATGCCCTCTGTCTTGGTATTACTTTCTTCCGCTTCTGTTACTTTTTGAGTTGTAGGTTCTTTAGTTCCAATCCGGGTTTGATTGTCAGAATTTTCAGTATTTTGGAGTTGTTGTTCTTTAAAGTCCTCTGTTTTGGTGTTGATTTCTTCCACTTCTGTTATCTTCTGAATTGTAAGTTCTTTAGTTGGAATCTGGGTTTCAGTTTGTAGGTTCAAGCTGGCGCCTTTGTCTTTCAGTCTGGATTTAATTATCTCAGTAGCTTCAAGAATTTTTTCAAGTATAAGTTTATAATTGATCGAAATTTGTTGCTGGTCCTCCTCCATTTCTGAAATGATTATAAATAGTCCTTTAGTGGAGGCTATTTTTAAAACAAAAGTCAGTAAATGTTCACCTCCACAGTTCTTAGAAGCCAATTTCACCTCCCAGCTGTTTCAGCTTTTTATCTCTTTTAGATGATACCAAGGACAGATCTAGGCTGTAAGCAAGTCTCTTTGTCAAAGATATTCACTTGCTGTCCAAGCTTTGCCACAAGATGTCCCCGATAGCATTTAGAATCCTTTTCAGGAAGGCTAGATTTTTAAAATAGCAGGTCCCCGTGAAAGTAGGAATTTTTTGGGTCTCCAAATATCAAGAAAATACAAATCCAGTTACTTAATTATTCTTTTCAGGGCTTTATTTCCCCAAGTAGTCAGGCGCCGCCATTTTAGAGGGTGGGAAAAAGACGTTCCCTTCCCTCTCTTTTCATAGGGGGAAGAAGTTTCAAGAAGCTTTTGACAGGAAAATACTTGGGATACAAAGAAGGTAAGATCTCACCCAATTCCTCCGTGGTGCTTTTGAAGTGCTTGATAGTAATTTTGGCCTCGGCTGGTAACAGCATTAGTGATGGGCCACGTTAATGGCTGATCTTTTCCCCGTCAGTTTGAGGAGCTGCCCTGGATCAAACAAGAGGGCTGCCGCCCTTCCGCGATCAGTGGGAGGTCCTCTTCACACTCGTCGCCCCTCCAGAGTGACTTTTGACCCTTTTCAGGGTCCCCCGGTAGGAGAAAACCGGATGGCGGAGAGAGCGATCGTCCCGCACATCCCCCGGAGCCGCGATTACAAACTGGAAGCCTCCACCTCTTCTTAAGCTCTTCTGCCTCTGTTAGGTCCCTGCCATTTTGGTCCTTTATCATTCCCATCTTTGCATGAAACGTTCCCTTCATATCTCCAATTTTCTTGAAGAGATCTCTGGTCCTCCCTATTCTATTGTTTTCTTCTATTTCTTTGCACTGTTCATTTAAGAAGGCATTCTTATCTCTTCTAGCTATTCTCTGGAATTCTGCATTCAATTGGGTGTATCTTTCTCTTTCTCCCTTGCCTTTCGCTTCCCTTCTTTCTTCAGCTATTTGCAAAGCTTCCTCAGATAGCCATTTTGCTTTATTGCATTTCTTTTTCTTTGGGATGGTTTTAGTTGTACAACATTGTACAATGTTGTGAACCTCCGTCCATAGTTCTTCAGGCACTCTGTCTATCAGATCTAATTCCTTAAATCTATTTGTCACCTCTACTGTATATACATCAGGGAGATAAGATAAGATAAGATAAGATAAGATAAGATAAGATAAGATAAGATAAGATAAGATAAGATAAGATAAGATAAGATAACCTTTATTGTCATTTTTATATTGTGGGCACAATGGCACACATCAAAAATGAAATTTAGTTGCCCGCTCTCAAAGTGAAACACATACATGACACACACCTAAAACATACTATGTACAACATATATATAGACCCACATCCCTACATATACATAGCAAATAAATATTAAATACTGTCCATCTTGAATATATAACGCAAGGAGGAAGTTTGAGAGTTTGCAAGGTTAATGCTGTATGGAATGAAACTATGGCTGAATCTGGATGTTCTGCTACGGATACCACGAAGCCTCCTCCCAGAAGGTAACAAGGAAAACAGGTCATGAAGAGGATGTGTAGTGTCCCAGATAATCTTATGGACCCTGCTCAAGCAACGCTTCTGTGCTATGTCCTGGATGGGAGGGAGGGAACTGCCAATGATCTTTTCAGCCATTCTCACCACTCTCTGCACCGCATTCCTGTCTGAAGCAGTGATGCCTCCAAACCAGACTGTGATGCTGTATGACAGGATGCTCTCAATTGTCCCCCTGTAGAAAGTGGTCAGGCAGGGGAAGGAAGATGTGCTTTTCTCATGCGGCGCAGAAAATGCAGGTGTTGTGGTCCGAAGGAGGAAACAATCCTTGAAAACAGAGACATTATTCTCTGTTTTAGTTTCTTTATTTTGCATTCCTTGCCAGGAGTTTTGCTACAACACTTCAGTACATTACAAAGCGGATTCCAGAATCTGGATTTCTCTGGCTTGCGTCTGTCTTATCTTTGCTAACTCCTCCCTTACTTTACTGTCATGATTTACGTCTTCCAATTAGGCTGGAGGCCAAAGATTCACTTCCCTTCCCAGTCTCCCGCTTTTTTCATAATTCTCCTCCCTTCATCTGTCATCTGATTTAACTCCAAAAATACCAGACAGTTCTGCATATCTTGTCAATGCAATAATATCCCATATTAACAGCATTGACATCCGGCCCCCCTTACAAAAAGGACAGATCCTGTAATGTAAACAAAAGCATATATTAATGACTAGTCTTCAGTTTGTTGGGGTATTTCGTATGAAACCTTTTGACAAGCCTGTCAGCTTTCACCTCACTGGATTTCACCCAAGTGGCTTCAGACATCGGGTATCCCTTCCATTGTACTAGGTACTGCAATTTCCCTTTAAAAATTCTAGAATCAAGAATATGTTTCACTTCATAATGGGTCTGTCCTGCAACTACGAGGGGCCCAGGTGCTTTCTTCGGGGGAGGTCTTAAAGTGGAGCCCCGATAAGGTTTTAACAAGCTACTGTGGAAGACAGGGTGAATTTTACCCAAAAGTCTAGGGAGTTTCAGTTTTACAGTGACTGGATTGATGACCTTTACGATAGAAAAAGGCCCTAAGAATTTCGGTCCTAACTTCTTGCTGGGTAATTTGAGGCGTAAAGATTTGGTTGACAAATAAACCTTTTCCCCAACCTGGAACGTTCTTTGGGGAGCCCTCTTTTTGTCAGCTTGTTTTTTATAGGTTGCAAAAGTCTTTTTTAAAGCAGTTTTTGTGTTTCTCCAAATTTCCTCCCATCCCCTCACCCATTGGTCAAGTGTCTGGGAAGTGGTTGGCACTTGGGGATATTCAGGAATTGGACTGAACTCTTTGCCTGTGGCTACTCTGAAAGGTGTGTAGCCGGTGCTGCTGTGCACAGAATTGTTATATGCCACCTCTGCGAAGGGGAGGAGGTCAGTCCAGTTCGTCTGTTGATAAGACACGTAGCATCTGAGATATTGCTCCACCATTTTGTTAGCGGCTTCTGCAGCTCCATTGGTGGCCGTATGAAAAGCAGATGACAAGCCTTGAGATGATCCAATTAATTTAAGAAAACTCCTCCAGAACTTTGCTGTGAACTGCACCCCCCTGTCTGAGATTATTCGCTTAGGGGCGCCGTGCAGTCGGTAGATATGTTTCAGGAACAATTTAGTCAGTCGTTGAGCGGATGGGAGTCCTTTGCAGGTGATGAAATGAGCCTGCTTCGAAAACAGGTCTATTACAGTCCAGATGACAGTATTTCCTCTACTCTCAGGTAGGTCTACGATAAAGTCCATAGCTATTTCTTCCCAGGGTTGGGAAGGGTCTGCCACCGGCTGCAGTAATCCAGGGGTTTTCCCTGGTATTCTTTTCATTGTAGCACATACGGTACAACTCTTCACATAGTTTTCTACATCTCGTTTCAGTCCCGGCCACCAAAATTGCCAGCGGGTGAGATGTAGTGTTTTTAGATATCCAAAGTGTCCAGCCTGCTTTACATCATGGCTGTGTTTGAGAGCATTGAGATGGAGGGATTCGGGCAAATACAGTTTCCCCCCTTTGTAAGCCAAACCATCCCGGCACGTCAAGGAGGTTTGGTTATCTTTGAACCATTGATCGGTGAGAAGCTCTCGTTTTATTTTCTTTGCTCCAGGGTCATCTGGATTTGGGACCCTGCGAGGCGTGATTTGTGCAACAGGTTGTGGATTGGAGATAATCGCCTCGTTGACTTCTTCACGTTCGCTTTTTTATTGGGGCAATCTCGATAGTGCATCAGCTAGGAAGTTTTTTTTCCCTGGTATGTACTTTAGAGTAAAGTTGAAGCAGTTAAAGTACTGTGCCCACCGTACTTGCTCTGGGGACAATTTGCGAGGAGTTTTCAGTGCCTCTAGGTTTTTGTGATCTGTCCATACTTCGAATGGCACCTTGCTCCCCTCCAGGTAGTGTCGCCAGTTTAACAGCCCATCTAATTGCGAAGGCCTCCTTCTCCCATATTGCCCATCTCCATTCACTTTCCGTAAATTTTTTGGAGGTGTAGGCGCAGGGTTGCAGGACTCCCTTCTTGTTCTTTTGAAGCAATACAGCTCCAACTGCCACATCACTGACGTCGGCTTGAATTACAAAGGGCTCCCGTATACAGGGGTGCTTTAGGACTGGTTCGGCAGCAAATAGTCTTTTTAAATTCTCAAAAGCAGTTTGACAGTTCATAGTCCATGCTAGTGGTTGGCCCAGTCATGGCTTCCCTCCTTTTTTCCCTGTTTTTAGTAAATCTGTAAGGGGTAGGGCAATTTTGGCAAAAGAAGGGATGAATTGACGGTAGAAGTTGGCAAAACCTAGAAAGCTCTGGAGGAGTTTGCGGGTTTTGGGGGGCTGCCATTCGATTATAGCTTTCACCTTGGCTGGATCCATCTCAATGCCTTCGTTGGAGATTCTGTAGCCGAGGTAATCTAATCGGGTCTGGTGAAATTCATATTTTGACAATTTGGCATAAAGCTTGGCATTCAATAGTTTCTTTAACACTTCTCTTACCAGCTTTATGTGATCAGTCATATTCGTGCTGTATATCAGAATATCGTCAAGGTACACCAGAACCCCTTTGTACAAGTGTTCATGTAGGACTTCATTAATCAACTGCATGAATACGGCTGGGGCCCCCTGTAGTCCGAATGGCATGACTTTGAATTGATAGCTCCCCATAGGGCAGTTGAAGGCAGTTTTCCACTCATCTCCTTCTTTTATTCTCACTTGGTAGTACGCCTCTCTCAGGTCTAATTTAGTGAAGACACTCCCCTTAGCCAGATGAGTTAATAAGTCCTTTAGGAGGGGGAGGGGGTATCTGTTTTCCACACTCACAGCGTTGAGGCCCTTATAGTCTACGCAGAGTCGAAGAGACTTTGACTTTTTTTTCTTTAAATAACACGGGGGCTCCCACAGTAGATTTGGCCCGTTCAATGAACCCCCTCGCTAAGTTTTTATTCACGTATTGCTGCATCTCTTCCATCTCGAGGGGGGACATGGCGTACATTCTCAGACGTGGAAGTTTGGCTCCTGGCACCAGTTCGATAGAACAGTCATTGGGTCTGTGAGGGGGTAGGACATCGTATTCATTTTCACTAAATGCCTCTGCTAAGTCCCGGTATTCATTGGGGATGAGTGATTCATCTGGTGATGGTGAGGCAGCTATGAGTGCTCGCTCATTAGGTGGCCTAAAGTGTCCTGTCATGTCAGTTGAATCAGTGGGAGACTCAGGCCCTATAGGTAGTCTCACAGTTCTCATTCCTTTCTCCCACCAGATAAATGGCTTCCATTTGTCCAACCAGGCTAAGCCTAGAATCACAGTCTCAGTCATTTTTGGGGCCACCAGGAACCGAATAAATTCCCAGTGTGCCCCTATTTCTAGGCGTAAGGGCTCAGTTAATTGTGTGACTAAAGTCCCTCCCATCAGGGAGCCGTCAGCTTGCTCGAACCTCACAGGGTTGGAAAGTTGTTTTGCCCGTATGCCCATTTTCATGGCAAAGGGTAAGCTAATAATGCATCGGGTGCATCCAGAATCAATTAGTACGTTTAAGTCTATTTGTGCCCCCGACTTAGGGATTGTAAGCTTGGCGGCCAGTGAAAAAGATGGGATTTGTCGACTCACCATCGGGTCGTTCTCCCCTTCATCATCGCCATCAAAGGAGGGTAGAGCGGGGGCGGGTCCACCTGGAGTCCCGGCGTTCTCTTGTGTGGGAGGTGTAATCTGGGTAACAGGTGCTTGCGTGGCCCGGTTGGATTTTTCTCTCATTAGCCGCTGGGCAGGTCTCCTTCTCGTCGCTGGTTCCGGACTGCTCTGCAGTTGGGGGTAGGGGACCGGACAGTTTGCTGCTCAATGTCCCTTCTTTCCGCACCGGAAACACTTTATTGATGTGCTTGCAGGTGGCCCGGTTCTTCCAGTCATCGTGGTAGCTGGAGGTTCTCGTGGGGGTGATTGTTGTTTGGATTGTTCTGGTTTCTGCTCAGATTCAGGTGGGGAAGGCTTTTTATAGTGGGCGAGCTGAACATCTAGCTTCACCGTTGTCTGGTACCACTCGTGCAGTCGGTCAGGTACTGCTCGAATAATGCAGGCCTGGGTGAGGTGATCATCTAATCCCTCAATGAAGTGATGGATTAGGGACTGCTCTGCCCACCCCTCTATCCGACCTGCTATCTTGCGAAACTCTCGCACGTACTTCAGGGCAGGCCTGCCAGCTTGTTTCATTTTGTGGATTTGTTCTCTTGCTTTTAAATCAAGGGATGGGTCCTCAAATCTTTCTTTCAGACCCAGGAGGAAGAGGTGGGGGTCTTCCAATTCTGGGGCTTGCTCATTATATAGATTGTTCAGCCATTTGGATGCTTCTCCCTCTAGGCCGGACGCAATCACATCGACCATAGCCCCTGGGTCTGGGTAGAGATAAGCCCAGCGATTCAAGTGAGAGCGTACTTGGTTGAGGAAAAAAATCAGTTTCTCTGGGTCCCCATCGAAGGTTGCTCTGAATGGTGGAGAATGGGGCCCCCACTGTGGCTGTTGCTGCTGCTGGCCCCATCCTGGTTGCTGGTTTATGCCCAGGGGTTGCACGTTCGGGGGCTGGGGTCAATCTCCTTGTTGTGGCCGTCCTCCCTCTAGCAGCTGATCTCCTGGGCCCTGCACCATCCCAATCTGTTGCAAGGTCTCTATCAGCTGTGGTGAGATCAAAAATTGTCTGCTCCCTGCCTGCTTCGAATGCCATACTCCCCATTGTTGCAGAGGCCTCAGACATGGAATCCCTCTCTCTTCAGGGCTGGGATCCCTGATAGAGGAAGACAGGGTCTGAAAGGCTGTCTGATATGAATTGGAGGGGCTGTAAGCTTCTTTTTGCAGGAGTGGCTCTCTGCTTTTCTCCCCTGGGGTTTGAGATATTTCCAGTAACTCACCCAGGTCTTGAATGGCAGTTTGCCCATTGTCTGTCCACCGGTTCTCATTTGTTTGCCAAAAATCATTTTCCCACAGCATGCTGTCTGTTATTTCCCCCTCTGGGATATCAGGCGCTGCCGGGCTGTATTCAACAAACTCCCATTTCATGATAGATTGGCCTGCTCCTGAATTCTGTCATTCTCACTCCAGGCTAGGAGAAAGAGGTGGGGTAATGCACCTCCCTGTTGTTTGAAAAGTTTTATCAGATTCTGGCATGATGTTGTGGTCCGAAGGAGGAAACAATCCTTGAAAACGGAGACATTATTCTCTGTTTTAGTTTCTTTATTTTGCATTCCTTGCCAGGAGTTTTGTTACAACACTTCAGTACATTACAAAGCGGATGCCAGAATCGGGATTTCTCTGGCTTGCGTCTGTCTTATCTTTGCTAACTCCTCCCTTACTTTACTGTCATGATTTACGTCTTCCAATTAGGCTGGAGGCCAAAGATTCACTTCCCTTCCCAGTCTCCCGCTTTTTTCATAATTCTCCTCCCTTCATCTGTCATCTGATTTAACTCCAAAAATACCAGACAGTTCTGCATATCTTGTCAATGCAATAATATCCCATATTAACAGCGTTGACATCAGGCGCTGCTGTGCCCGCTTCACCAGTTTCTCACTGTTGAGCGACCAAGTCAGCCTACTCATTAGCTGCACACCCAGGAATTTGGTGCTGGTAACCATCTCCACAGGTGAATCATTAATGCACAGAGAAGTGTGGCTGTGCCTGCCTTTTCTGAAATCAACAATGATCTCTTTGGTTTTTCCTGTATTTAAAACTAGGCTGTTTTCCTTACACCAGTTCACCAACCCCTCAACCTCCTTGCAGTAAGCTTCCACCTTGTCATCATGAATAAGGCCCACTACTGTTGTATCATCTGCGAACTTCACAATATGGTTGGTGGCAAACCTAGCACAGCAGTCATGGGTCAACAGGGTGAAGAGCAGCGGACTTAAGACGCAGCCCTGAGGAGAACCTGTGCTCAAGAAAATGGTATTAGAGGTATTTGTTCCAACTCACACATATTGGGGCCTGTTGGTAAGAAAATCGAGAATCCAGTTGCACAAAGGAGTGTTTAAGCGTAAAAGGCCCAGTTTGTCTACTAGATGCTGGGGAATGATTGTGTTAAACGCCGAACTGAAGTCGACAAACAGCAAACGCACATGAGTATTTCTTTCCTCTAAGTGCTTCAGGCATAGATGGAGAACGGAAGAAATAGCATCCTCCGTAGAGTGATTTGGTCGGTAGGCAAACTGAAGCGGGTCAAATGCTGGTGGGAGGCTAGATACAATAGTGTCCTTTATCAGCTTCTCAAAGCATTTCATGATGGTGGATGTCAGTGCAACCGGACAGTAATCATTGAGGCCTGTAATTGTGGACTTTTTTGGCACTGGCAAGATGATGGCCATCTTAAAACACGATGGGACCACTGCCTGCTGCAATGAGAGGTTGAAAATATCTGTGAGAACACAAGCCAGCTCCTCTGCGCATTCCCTGAGGACACGTCCAGGGATGTTATTTGGGCCTGCTGCTTTCCGAATGTTAACTGTCTGCAGTGTTTTCCGGACAGAGGTGACATCAAAGCTAGGAACTTGCTCATCAGTGGCCTAGTGCTTTTCTCTACTTTCTTCAATTTAAGCCTAAGTTTTGCAACGAGAAGCTCATGATCTGAGCCACAGTCAGCTCCTGGTCTTGTTTTTACTGACTTTATAGAGCTTCTCCATCTTTGGCTGCAGAGCACATAGTCAATCTGATTTCTGTGTTGACCGTCTGGTGATGTCCATGTGTAGAGCCGTCTCTTGGGTCGTTGGAAAAGTGTGTTTGCTATAACCATCGTATTCTCTTGACAAAATTCTATCAACCTGTGCCCTGCTTCATTTTGTACTCCAAGGTCTTGTTTTTACTGACTGTATAGAGCTTTTCCATCTTTGGCTGCAGAGCACATAGTTAATCTGATTTCTGTGTTGACCGTCTGGTGATGTCCATGTGTAGAAACGTCTCTTGGGTTGTTGGAAAAGAGTGTTTGCTATGACCATCATATTCTCTTGACAAAATTATATCAGCCTGTGCCCTGCTTCATTTTGTACTCCAAGGCCAAACTTGCCTGTTATTCCGTTTATCTTTTGGCTTCCTACTTTAGCATTCCAATCCCCCATGATGATAAGGACATCATTTTTTGGTGTTAATTCTATAAGGTGCTGTAGGGCTTCATAGAACCGGTCAATTTCATCCTCTTCAGCACCAGTGATTGGGGCATAGACCTGTATTACTGTGATATTGAATGGTTTGCCTTGGATTCGAACTGAGATCATTCTGTCATTTTGGGGATTGTATCCCAGTATTGCTTTTCCTACTCTTTTATTGACTATGAAGGCTACTCCATTTCTTCTGAGGGATTCTTGCCCGCAGTAGTATACCTGATGGTCATCTGAGTTAAATTCACCCATTCCTGTCCATTTTAGTTCGCTGATTCCTAAGATGTCGATGTTCAGTCTTGTCATCTCTTGTTTGACCACGTCTAGCTTGCCTTGATTCATGGATCTTACATTCCAGGTTCCTATGGAGAAAAGATCTTTACAGGATTGGACTTTCCTTTCACCACCAGATGCATCCACAGCTGAGCGTCCTTTCGGCTTTGGCCCAGTCACTTCATTCTTTCTGGCACTACTAGTACTAGCCCTCTGCTCTTCCCCAGTGGCATATTGGACACTTCCGACCTGAGGGGCTCATCTTCCAGCGTCATATCTTTTTTCCTTTTGGTACTGTCCATGGGGTTTTCATGGCAAAGATACTGGAGTGGGTTGCCATTTCCTTCTCCAGTGGATCACATTTTGTCAGAACTCTCTGCTATGACCTGTCCGTCTTGGGTGGCCCTGCTCATAGCTTCATTGAGTTACGCAAGCCCCTTCGCCATGACAAGGCAGTAATCCATGAAGGAGAACATACTAGTAATCAGGGCCATAAATTTGTGTTTCCAATATAAAAACTAATTTTTGGCAGTGTCAATTTCTATATAATACATATGTTGTTCAAAATAAAGCATCATCCAAAACTATTAAACTTTATCACAAAGTCAAAATACTATATGTAACTGGTTCTTCCCAGAACATAGCAACTTAGGAAACTGCATGTGTTTTAGTGAATTGCATCTTCAGCTACCTCCTTCATGGATTACTGCCTTGTCGTGGCGAAGGGGCTTGCATAACTCAATGAAGTTATGAGCTATGCCGTGCAGGGCTACCCAAGACGGACAGGTCATAGCAGAGAGTTCTGACAAAATGTGATCCCCTGGAGAAGGAAATGGCAACCCACTCCAGTATCTTTGCCATGAAAACCCCATGGACAGTACTAAAAGGCAAAGAGATATGATGCTGGAAGATGAGCCCCTCAGGTCGGAAGGTGTCCAATATGCTACTGGGGAAGAGCAGAGGGCTAGTACTAGTAGCACCAGAAAGAGTGAAGCGACTGGGCCAAAGCCGAAAGGATGCTCAGCTGTGGATGCATCTGGTGGTGAAAGGAAAGTCCGATGCGGTAAAGATTTTTTCTCCATAGGAACCTGGAACGTAAGATCCATGAATCAAGGCAAACTGGACGTGGTCAAACAAGAGATGACAAGACTGAACATCGACATCTTAGGAATCAGCAAACTAAAATGGACAGGAATGGGTGAATTTAATTCAAAGGACCATCAGGTATACTACTGCGGGCAAGAATCCCTCAGAAGAAATGGAGTAGCCTTCATAGTCAATAAAAGAGTAGGAAAAGCAATACTGGGATACAATCCCCAAAATGACAGAATGATCTCAGTTTGAATCCAAGGCAAAACATTCAATATCACAGTAATCCAAGTCTATGCCCCAACCACTGGTGCTGAAGAGGATGAAATTGACCGGTTCTATGAAGCCCTACAGCACCTTATAGAATCAACACCAAAAAATGATGTCCTTATCATCATGGGGGATTGGAATGCTAAAGTAGGAAGCCAAAAGATAAACGGAATAACAGGCAAGTTTGGCCTTGGAGTACAAAATGAAGCAGGGCACAGGCTGATATAATTTTGTCAAGAGAATATGATGGTCATAGCAAACACTCTTTTCCAACAACCCAAGAGACGTCTCTACACATGGACATCACCAGATGGTCAACACAGAAATCAGATTAACTATGTGCTCTGCAGCCAAAGATGGAAAAGCTCTATACAGTCAGTAAAAACAAGACCAGGAGCTGACTGTGGCTCAGATCATGAGCTTCTCGTTGCAAAATTTAGGCTTAAATTGAAGAAAGTAGGGGAAAACATTAGGCCACTCAAGTATGAACTAAATCATATCCCTGACGAATATACAGTAGAGGTGACAAATAGATTTAAGGAATTAGATCTGATAGACAGAGTGCCTGAAGAACTATGGATGGAGGTTCGCAACATTGTACAAGAGGTAGCAACTAAAATCATCCCAAAGAAAAAGAAATGCAAGAAAGCAAAATGGCTGTCTGAGGAAGCTTTGCAAATAGCTGAGGAAAGAAGGGAAGCGAAAGGCAAGGGAGAAAGAGAAAGATACACCCAATTGAATGCAGAATTCCAGAGAATAGCTAGAAGAGATAAGAATGCCTTCTTAAATGAAATAGAAGAGAACAATAGAATAGGGAGAACCAGAGATCTCTTCAAGAAAATTGGAGATATGAAGGGAACGTTTCATGCAAAGATAGGCATGATAAAGGACCAAAATGGCAGGGACCTAACAGAGGCAGAAGAGATTAAGAAGAGGTGGCAAAATTACACAGAAGAACTATACAAGAACGAGCTTAGCATCTCTAATAACCACGATGGGGTGGTCACTGACCTCGAGCCAGACATCCTAGAATGTGAAGTGAAATGGGCCTTAGGAAAGCTGAGCAACAACAAAGCTAGTGGAGGTGACAGTATTCCAGCTGAGCTATTCAAAATCTTAAAAGACGATGCAGTAAAAGTGCTACACTCAATTTGCCAGCAAATTTGGAAAACTCAACAGTGGCCATGGTTTTCCCAGTTGCAATGTATGGCTGTGAAAGTTGGACCATAAGAAAGGCTGAACGCAAAAGAATTGAGGCCTTTGAACTATGGTGCTGGAGAAGACTCCTGCGAGTCCCTTGGACTGCAAGGCGATCAAACTGGTCAGTCCTAGAGGAGATCAACCCTGACTGCTCCTTAGAAGGCCAGATACTGAAGTTGAAATTCAAGTACTTTGGCCACCTAATGAGCAGGAAGGACTCACTGGAGAAGAGCCTAATGCTGGGAAAGATTGAGGGCAATAGAAGAAGGGGACGACAGAGAATGATGTGGCTGGATGGAGTCACTGAAGCAGTAGGCATGAGCTTAAATGGACTCCAGAAGATGGTAGAGGACAGGAAGGCCTGGAGGAACGTTGTCCATGGGGTCGCAATGGGTTGGACACGACTTCGCAACTAACAACAACAACAATCTTCAGCTACACAATTTACTCATTCTTGTCTAAGTATCTCAATGCAATCCAATAAGTTTAAAGTATTATTTGTTGTATGACATAATCTGAGATCTAGTGTGGTTTCTGGTATTAAGGTAAAAATATTTTCCTATTCTTTAGGCAAACTGATGATCTTCCATTCTTTATTCCATTCCATTGCTTTAAAATTTGCATATCAGATTGATTTACTGATAATAGATATGGGCTGTTGGTTTGATCTCTGAGTTTGGCAATTTGGCTCTTCTGAGTTTCAGGCTTTTCTTTAAGCCAACATGATCCGGCATGCTACATCTGCTCCTTTTCACCCTGCCACCAACGGTCAGGCTGAACGCATGGTGCGTACCACCAAGGAAGCATTAAAGAGAATCACTCAAGGACCCTGGCATCACAGGTTAGCCGATTTTCTCCTTGCACACCGCACCATTCCTTGCACAGCTACAGGAAAGAGCCCAGCTGAACTCCGCTGGGGTCGCAGACTCATCACGAAGCTGGACAGGCTGCATCCAGACCAGGTGGCTTCACAGGTGTCACAACCGCGGGCACCTAGGAGACTCCAAGTGGGTGATCCGGTATGGGCCAGAAACTATGGGCATGGACATCTTTGGGTAACTGCTGTAGTCTGCAAGGTCTCTGGGCCACTGTCCTACGAAGTGGCCTTGGAGGATGGTCGGGTGCTTACATGCCACATTGACCAATTGGGCTGGAGGCTCCCTGGCCATGTTTCCGCTCCTGGCTCTGCTCTCGGGGGGGAGGGGACCTCAATTACGATTGTGGACCACAGTCTCTCCACGAGGGCGCTTATCCAAATGTTCCTACACATGTTCCAGGTGGGGGTCTTGCCATGGAGGCAGCTCCTGACTCTGGCATAGACTCCGGGGGTCTTGCCATGGAGGCGGTGCCTACTCTGGCAGAGGTCCCTGGCTAGGGGCAAATGGCCGTAAATTGGCTACTCAAGGTACTCCTGCTGCTGGTCTTGGGCTCGAGGGACAGTGCTCCCAAGAGGAGTCCCATGGAATTCTGGGGAACTCCACCCCATCAAGGGACTCGGGGAACTCAACCCCACCAAGGAACTCTGGTTTGGGTCTGGTGGATCCAGCCAGTCAGCAGTCAGGGGGAACCCCTGAGTCTTCTGGGCGACAAAGTCCTGGTTTGTTTTGCGCAAACCGGGAGCAGGCACTCCAGGCACCTATTCCTAATCCCACACCTACAATTACACCTGCACCTAATCTGGCTCCACGGAGATCAGAGCGGGTCAAGGGTCCTCCTAAGCATTTAGAGGAATATGTAAGGTCCCTGTTCACTACACAGGAGGGTTATTAGTCCTCGCCATCTGAGGGAAGAAAAAAAAATAATTGTAGTGTTGCGGTGTTCATATTGTCAAACAGTGAAAGTCCGTGGACATAACAGGGATCTGAAGGTAATGGGTTGCAAGGAGTAAAGGTTGAATGTATAACGTGTCAACCGGCCTGCTATGCTGTGTTGTGTGTAAAGTGTTAACAATGTATTTACTTATTGTTTAATCCAAGGGGGGAGGGGTGTTATGTCCTGGGCCTTGCTGAGTCATTCAGCAAGGCTCAGGAAGGCTGCAGGAAGGCTGCAGAGACCCGGACAGACCATGTGTCTGCCCGTGACCCAGACAGGCTGTCTCCGGCCTTGCGCCCATGCACAAGGCGGGAGAATGGCCTGCAATGATTGGCTGTGCATCCCCTTGCAAGGGGAGTATAAAAGGCCAGTGGCCATTGTGTTCAAGCTTCTGTTCTGTGAATGTACTTAATAAAGAGATCCTTTGTTGTGAACCTGCCTCGTATCGATGTCTGCTTTGCTAGAACAGAACAGAATTGATATAGGAAACATATAAAAATATTATTATATTTTAAATTCCAATTTATTTCTAATTACCTAAAATATACAGATATTCCAAAAGAGCTCAGAAAGAAGAATCTGCAATAAGCAAAGATGTCCAGAATTTGTGACCAAAGATATGTGATATAAAATCTGAAAAAAACTCCAAACCTCTCATTTTTACATATTTTTCTAAATAATTTTAGAATTGAAGAGCCCCATAGAAATGTATGAAATGATGTACCAGGTGGTCTATATTGAGTATGGCCTATATTGAGTATGGGCTACACTGAGTAAATGTTAAGCTAACAGATCCTTATTGTAGAGAGTTTTGCATGAATAACAGCTATTTTCCTACTTATCAGTGGGTAGCAATATATATTTCATTATTTTCTGTGTGCCAATTACGTATCCATTCTAGACTCTATAACATCTGAACTTGGGGCTGTGGACATTTAGCAGCAAACTGCAGAGAGTCTGGTCATATTTTATTACTGTTATGACTTGTATTTCAATGTAATACAATCTGCTTTGATTGAATATCTTGGAGAAACGTTTAAAGTAGCACAGATGTAATCAGAATTTTATATTGGTTTAAATATTTCACAAAGTTCACCTGCACAATGTCATGGTAAGCTATTGTTATATATTGGTTAAGGTATTGGAGACTCAAGAGTCAAGTCTGTCCTTAGCATGGTCCTTGCCCATTTTCAAGGTTTTTGTAGAATTGATGCTGATTTGCTCTAAACTGCAAATTTTGCTGGAATTGAATTATTTGATTTAGTTATTTGATTGATCTTCTCTGCAATAATACATTATTAATACATGCTCATTATTACTAAAATGTATTTACACGAAATTAAATGTTGTGTAGTATTATTTAGCCATATTTTGGAATCGTATGATTACATTTAATAAGCATAATGCTTCTTCATTTCAAACTCAGTGAATGTGACCATATAGTATTTTGATGAATTCTCTGAAGAAGGATAGCTGGTACAAAGACAAATTTGGGTGTCTGTAACATGGTTCTAGATAATTCTTTAGAATTATTCCCTCTGCACATCTTTAAGTTTTGGTAGCCTAAAAAGTATACAAAAAGAGTTAACAAAAAATGTCAAAAATGGTTTCTAATAATCAGGTTTAGTGTGTTATCTTGAAATTTGATTTGCATTTCATTAGATTCAATACACCTAGAACTATAGATATGTCTGAATACAAATCATAGTGAGCATAGATTTTCTTTATGCAAATATTTTCTTAATGCCAATATTTATATTTGCTTGTGGATGGGGAATTTTTGACCATGGAATGTTCCAATTCAGTCCAGAGGTTCTGTTCCTCAACCTGCCAATCTCTAGAGAAATTACATTTGAGTTAAATCTCTTCTGTAGCTTTAATTAGTTAACTGCAATCACCCTCTCCAACAATTATGCTGCAAAAAAGATGAAAAGTATTTTGGAGTAGTGGGGAAATGGGGATTTTGTGTGTGAGAAAGAAAGAGAGAGAGAAAGAGAGAAAGTGAGAGAAGGAAGGAAGAAAAACAAAAAAAAGGAAAACAGAAAGAAAGATGTTGTGTATGTGATGAGGGAAAGTCAAGCAGTGCATATTATGTGTAGCTTTGCCTCATGTGTAGCTCTGGAGGTGTGTTAGCGTGTATATGTGGGTGCTTGACAGACCTCTCAAGTGCAGCTGCTAGAAGGAAACCCGGCTAAAAATGAATTCCTCAGATACAACTTGTTTCTTACACCTGACAGAAATGTACAGCTATATCTCAACGTGATTTATAAGAGCAACTAAGATGATCAAAAGCCTGGAGACTAAAACATATGAAGAACAGCTGCAGGACTTGGATTTGGCTAGTCTAAAGAAAAGAAGAAATAGCGGTGACATGATAGTAGTATATCCAGTATCTGAGGGCCTGCTACAAAGAAGAGGGGGTCAAATTATTCTCCAAAGCACCAGTTTTCAACAATGGTTGGAAACTGATCAAAGAGAGAAGCAACCTGGAATTAAGGAGAAACTTCCTAACAGTGAGGACAATTAACCAGTGGAACAGCTTGCCTTCAGAAATCATAGGCGCTCCATCACTGGAGGTTTTTAAGAAGAGACTAGACAGTCATTTGAGATGGTTTAGGTTCTCCTGCTTGAGCGGGGGGCTCAACTAGAAGACCTCCAAGGTCCCTTCCAGCTCTATTCTATTCTATTCCAAAAGAAATTTTACATAAAAATATATATCTCAGCACTCTGCTTGTATAATTTTCTGTATAAATGCTTTATTTTATAAAACAGGATTATGTTTGAGGAACTATACAAAGACAGATATACTGAAATTTTATAAGCTTATATGTGTATGTACACACATATACACATGATATAATAATAGACACGAAGTGTCAATTTTTTGTGTCTGGTTTCCATGGAAATGCTGGCTGGGATTAATAGCAAGAGGTATACTGTATTATAGGCACTAGCTCTTACTCAGCCTAAGAAAATACTAAATCACTAAATGGCACAGCACATTTTCTACAGCAAACATAAACATCTTTCTAATTCAGTGTCCAACTTATTTGCGAGGTGATCAGAAACGTTCTGTACTGACTTGAAAGAAGAAAGAGTGTGTTCTAATAAAAAATAGTAATCTTCCAAAAATTTCAGAAACCTTTAAAACCATGCTAGAGGAAAAAATAACAATGATGGAAATAACACAGGCTATAAGAAGACAAAAAAAATGAGAAAACACTGGGGCCAGATGGACTACCAGCAGAGCTATATAAATCTTTACAAGATATATTAAGTGAACCATTGAAGGACGTGTGTAATGAACTTTTGTTGGAGGCTAAACTCCCAAATACATGGACAGAAGCAAATATTACCCTAATACTGAAAGAAGATTCAGACTTGACACAGATAAAAAATTACAGATCGATATCATGACTAAATATGGATTATAAAATTTTTACTTCAATAATAGCAGAGAGACTGAAAAGATTTTTAACTGAATTTATACATGCAGACCAAAATGGATTTTTACCAAAGAGACAAATTAAAAATAATTTAAGAGTGATAATGGATATATTGGAATATTATGAACTGCATCCAGGGAAACAATTGGCACTAATATTTTTAGCTGCAGAAAAGGCATTTGATAATGTTTCCTAGCAATTTATGATTCAGCAATTAAAAATAATGGACTTTGGACAAAACTTTATAAATATGATTAAAACAATATACAACAAACAAACAGCGAAAGTGATTGTAAATGGAGATTACACAGGGAACTTTGAGATAAGAAAAGGTACAAGGCAAGGATGCCCATTATCTCCATTGTTATTTATTTTAACTTTGGAAGTTCTAAACAGAAATATTAGACAAGATACAGAAATTAAAGGACTAGAAATAAAACATAAAACATACAAACTACAAGCATTTGCAGATGACTTGGTATTTATTCTAGAAGAACCTTTGGAGACGATTCCTAAACTGCTGGAAAAGATAGAACAGTATGGAGAAATAGAGGACTGAAAATAAACAGAGAAAAAACTAAAGTAATAGTTAAAAATCTCTCAGATAAGCAAAAAAAAAAATGTCAGAAAAAATAGAACTACAAATAGTTAAAAAGGTTAAATACCTGGGAATATACTTAAAAGCAAGATGTTCAATGATAAAAGAAGATAATTATATAAAATTATTGAACCAAATAAGAGTGGACTTGGAAAAATGGAAAAACTTGCAATTATCGATATTAGGAAGAATTGCTACAGTGAAAATGAATATACTACCGAAAATTTTATTTCTGTTCCAAACAATACCTATAAAACTTGAGAATTTTTTTTTGAAGATTTAAATTCATTAATTTTGAAATTTATTTGACAAGGAAAGAAAGCTAGAATCAAGATGAAAATGTTACAAGACGCCAAGGAAAATGGAAGTTTTGGTTTGCCAGAGTGGGTTTTATATTATCAAGCATCTGTATTAACATGGGTAAAAGAATGGATAATTCTTAGAAACAAAAGGTTGTTATACTTGGAGGGACATGATTTACAACTGGGGTGGCACGCTTTTTTATGGTATGGGAAAAATAAAATTCATAAGTACTTTCAAAACCACTATATAAGAAATGCATTATTATCAACATGGGAAAAAATAAAATGTAAAATATATCTGAAAATTCCAGGGTGGCTTTCAACAATGGAAGCATTTGTACACCCAAATTTAGTCAATTTTGAAAAAATCTGGACATACAGAGATATTCTAAATTCTGAAGGGAATTTAAAATCTAAACAAGAAATGGAAAATTAGAGTATCAATCTATTATGGTGGGCATATTTACAAATGCAAGTTAGATATGATAAAGATGTTAAACTGTGTGCATTTTACAAGGAGCAAACTTTGTTTGATAAGATATTATTAACCTCTGATGAGAAACTAATTAAGAAAAATTATATATTTTTATTAAATTTGAAAATGGAAAGCGAACAAGTTAAAGAAACAATGATAAGATGGGCAAATTTTTTTGGATACAATATAGAATTAGAAAAATGGCAAAATTTGTGGGGGGAAAATTATAAATTGACAATTTATAATTCTTATAAAGAAAACTTATATAAAATGTTTTATAGATGGCACTTGACACCAGCAAGGCTAGCAAAAATGTTTAAAAACATGTCAGATAGATGTTGGAAATGCAAATATAAGTCAGGTACTTATTACCATATTTGATGGACATGCGCCAAAGCAAAGAGTTATGGGGAAAAACATACATGCCTGGCTAGAAAGGATGTTGGGAGAATATATAGACTTTAAACCTGAACTTTTTCTATTAGGTATAATGCCAGAAAAGTCTGATAAACAAAGCATATATTTGATTCTACATGTTACAACAGCGACAAGAATTATATTTGCGCAATATTGGAAAAATGAAGAAATACCATCAGATGAAGAAATAATTAAAAAAATACTAGAATGTGCGGAGATGGATAGACTGACTCTGAGGCTGAAAGAAAAAGAAGAAATGATATATTATCAAACTTGGGACTTATTTTATTGATGGCTAGAGGAAAGAATAAAGGATTAGGAATTAAATATGTATTAGCGAATGTAAACTCAGACAGCACGTTTGTTGAACAAATATTGAATATTGAATCTTTTTTTTAAAAAAAATAGTAACTATATGATTGCGGATTGTGCAGGGTAATTACAATTTATAAATAGTTTATAAATTATATAATTATGTATAATTTATGCAGAGATAATTATAATATAGTTATAATAATTAGAAATAATTATAATTATTTCTACTAGATAACGCGGGACTTAAACTAAAAAAAAGAAAAGTGCAAGATTGGGGTAGAGTCAACCGAGTTCCTTGGTTTCCGCATCAATGCCGAAGGCATTCATCTGGCGGAATCCAAATTAAAAGCAATCCAGCAGGCCCCAAGGCCAAAGTCAAAGGGAGAGCTTTCCTCCCAAACAAGGCCGCAGTGACAGAGCCATTACACCGGCTCTTGGATAGACAAGCTCAGTGGCAGTGGACCAGTGTCCACGAGAGTAGCTTCCAAGCAGTCAAATCACTGCTGTCGTCGAACTCAGTTCTCACTCATTTCAATGAGCAGCTGCCTGTCTGCATTGCGTGTGATGCATCCCCGTATGGGGTTGGGGCTGTGTTAAGCCACTTAATGGCTGATGGGAGGCATAAGCCCATCGCATATTACTCCAGGACCCTATCGTCCGCAGAGCACAACTACGCGCAAATTGACAAGGAGATTCTGGCCATTGTGGCCGGAGTTAAAAAGTTCCATGACTACTTGTATGGCCGCCAGTTCACGGTCTTCACGGACCACAAGCCACTCCTAGGGTTGTTCACCAGAAACAAACAGACACCTCAGATTCTGTCTCCTCGAATGCTGAGGTGGTCTATCTTCCTGTCAGCCTACAGCTACAGGATGATTCACAAACCGGGCAAGGAAATGGGCCATGCAGATGGCCTGAGCAGGTTGCCCCTGCCACATGTGGAGCCAGATCCAGCTCCGGCTGCACGCATCCTGGCTATCCAGGATTTGCAGGAATCTCCCCTTCACGCTGGGGACATAGCTGCTGAGACAGCAGCTGACAAAACGCTGAGTCATGTGCTCAACTGGGTACACACAGGGTGGCTGGACAAATGTCCAGGGCCAGAATTTCAGAGTTTCTTCATGAGAAAAGATGAGCTTTCAGCTCATAAGGGGTGCATCCTTTGGGGAAGTAGGGTCATAGTCCTGAACTCTTTAAGGCCCAGGGTCCTAGAGTCTCTGCACGAGGGTCATCCGGGAATAGTCCGGATGAAGGCACTTGCGAGGAGCTACCTTTGGTGGCCAGGGCTAGATAAAGCCATCGAGGCCCAAGTACATGGTTGCTACACGTGCCAGCAATCCAGACCAGAGATGCCGCAAGCCCCTGTCCACCGATGGGAGGACACACACACACTGTGGTCAAGAATCCACATTGATTTTGCCGGGCCCTTTGAGGGACAGCTGTTTCTAATAGTGGTAGATAGTCATTCTAAATGGTTAGAGGTCGCACCTGTTCCTACTATGACCACTGCCAGGACCATCCAGGAACTGCGCAGAATCTTTGCAACACACAGACTTCCAGACATGTTAATCTCTGACAATGGAGCTCAGTTTACCACTTCTGAATTCCAGTCTTTCCTCAGGGCAAATCTAATACGGCACGCCATGTCGGCTCCCTTTCACCCGGCCTTGAACGGCCAAGCGGAACGCATGGTCCGCACAACCAAGGAATCACTAAAACGGATTGTCACAGGGAATTGGCACCACAGACTGGCAGATTTTCTACTTTGCCAACGCACAACTCCCTGTACCGCCACGGGCAGAAGCCCTGCCGAACTCAGATGGGGCCGACGTTTGATCACCAAGCTGGACAGGCTTCACCCCGACCGGGTTGCCTCGGACTCTGCTCAGCCAAAGGCTCCTCGGAATTTGCCAGTGGGTGATCGGGTTTGGACCCGGAATTACGGGCAAGAGGCTTTGTGGGTGGCAGCCGTGGTTGTTAAGGTGTCGGGACCACTCTCTTATGAGGTGGTCCTGGAAGATGGGCGAGTCATTCACTGGCACATTGACCAGCTGCATCGGAGGCTAGCGAACCAGTCGCTGACTCAGGCCTCTCAAGAGGGCCGAACGCAAGGGCCGTGTGATAGCGGCCCAACAGAGGAGCTTGCACGCTCCAACAGAACTCTTACTCAAGGAGACGGGGAAAAGGCCGTAGGAGAGCTTCCCCCGGACAGACAGACAGTATCTGCTGAACAGGACCGGCAAACTGTGCTGAGGGACAGCCCTGCAGACTTTGCTGCACGATTGGACTTTGATTTGGGCCGACCGGGACTGGCCAGCCAAAGGGACCCGAGTCAACCTGACTTCACTGGACCTCAGAGTCCTGGCCTACCCAGCCAGGCAGGCGAGTGGGTAGACCGGGAGACCCCTGCAACCCCTAGACGTTCAGAACGGTCAAGAAGGCCGCCTAAATATCTGCAGGACTATGTCCAGTAATTGAGAGTTTGACCCATCTAGGGGGAAAGGGTGTAATGTATTGGCCACAGCTGTTTTAAATCACTTGCTTAATGTCTGACCTACATTGTTTAACAGTTGCTGTTACTGAAAGCCAGACTGGCTGTCTCCAAGCTGATAATGAGGTTTGGGGCGGGAAACTGTTACTTTAAATCTATTGGTTGCCACCTAGAGGCTAACTGTATAAATAGCTGTGCAGCAGCCTTTAGGGCTGCTTCTGTTCTGAGTTAATAAACTTGTTGTTGTTTGAACACTCTGCCTCATTCAATGCCTAAAGAACCGAAGATATAACAGGGCCCATTGTTTAAGTTTGTCAAGATCTTTTTGGATCCTGAATTTGTCTTCTGGGGTGTTAGCTACTCCTGCCAGTTTGGTGTCATCTGCAAATTTGATGAGTTCCCTTTCTATTCCCTCATATAAGTCATTGATGAAGATATTGAAGAGTACTGGGCCTAAGACGGAACCTTGTGGTACCCCACTGCTTGCTTCTCTCCATGTGGATGTAGTGCCATTGAGGACTACTCATTGAGTACGGTTTGCCAGCCAGCTACAGATCCATCTGGTGGTGATGTTGTCTATTCCACCTTTTTCTAGTTTACCAAGGAGTAGGTTGTGGTTTACTTTATCAAATGCCTTACTGAAGTCTAAGTATACTACATCCACAGTATTTCACTGGTCTATTAGTTTAGTCACTTTGTCGAAGAATGAAATAAGATTGGTTTGGCATGATCTGGTTTTAACAAACCCGTGCTGGCTACTAGTTATAAAACTGTTTGCTTCTAGTTGTTCACAGATATGTTTTTTGATTATCTTTTCTAGGATCTTCCTAGGTATTGATGTTAAACTGATTGGTCTGTAGTTTCCTGGATCCGTTTTTTTTTCCTTTCTTGAAGATGGGAACCTCATCAGCCCTTTTCCAATCCTCAGGTACTTCTCTGGTGCTCCAGGATTTTTGAAAGATGTGGTGCAATGGTTATGAGATAACATCTGCCAGCTCTTTCAGAACTCTGGGATGAAATCTGTCAGGCCCCGGTGATTTATATTCGTCAAGGTCGGATAGGTGTTCTCTTACCATTTTCTTGCTTGTTTTAATTTTTGTTTCTAATTTGTCTTTTGCAGTGTTTTTTTTGGTATGTTGGGCTATAGTTTATTTTTGTGTGAAGACTGATGCAAAGTATGAGTTAAGCAGCTCTGTTTTACCCTATTGCATGTTATATCTTGCCATCTTCTCTCTTTAATGGACCTACAGTTTCCTTAACTTTTTTCTTGTTGTTAATATGTTGGAAGAAACTTTTTTTTTATTATCCATGATTTCTGTTGCAAGTCTTTGTTCGTTCTGAGTCTTTGCTTTCCTGTCTTCATCTTTGCATGTTCTGGCTGTCTGCTGATAATCGGCCTTAGTTATGTGCCCCTCTTTCCATTTTTTGTATTTGTCCTTTTTGTCTTTCAGTTTGTCAGAGAGATCTTTGTGCAGCCATGCTAGTTTCTTCTTGAATTTCTTGTTTTTCTTTTTCAGTGGTATTGTGCTGGTCTGGGCTTTTATGATCATCTTTTTCAGAGTTTCCCACACTTCTTGGGTTGTTTTCTCCTTTAGGATTTTCATCCATGGGATCTTTCCTAGGTTCTCTCTGAGTTTGTTAAAGTCAGCTCTTTTGAAGCTCAAGACACTGGTTGGATTGTTTTCTGTTGCTAATGTTTGCGTTATATTAAATTCCAGTATGACGTGGTTACTTTCTCCCAAGGTTCCGGCAACTTCAACTCCTTCTATCACTTCTTCTCTATTAGTTAGAATTAAGTCCAGTATAGCTTTACATCTAGTTCTCTCCTCCACCTTTTGGATGACAAAGTTGTCAGCTAGGTTGGTTAGGAATCTGTTTGATCTCCCACTCGCTGCAGAGTTTGTCTCCCAGTTGATATCTGGATAGTTGAAGTCTCCCATTACTACTGTGGTATGCTTCCTACATACATTTGTTAACTGGTTGGCAAAGAGTTCATCTATTTCTTCTGATTGGTTGGGTGGCCTGTAATATACACCTATGGTAATATCACTTTTTTTCTCTTTTATATTGATCCATATACATTTTGGAAAGATTTTATGTTGGATGATGTGCATTTCTGTAGATATGTAGTGTTCTCTTACATATAGTGCAATTCCCCCTCCTCTTTTTGTAGACCTGTTTCTTTTGAACAATTTGTATCCATCCATCAGTCCATTCCATTCATGGGTTTCGTCCCACTAGGTTTCTGTAATGCCAACTATGTCATACCCTCCCTCGTATACTATTGCTTCTAGTTTGCCCTGTTTGTTCCCCAAGCTTTGAGTATTTGTATAAAAACATTTAAGACTTTTATGCCTGTTCGTGGGCATGTTTCCTGCATCTCCTGATTGTTGTTTGAGTTTTTCTTTTTTTCTCGTCTCTGCCTATCTCATTGTATGATTTGTTTTCTTGGAATTTATGATTGGTTTTGGGTTCTAGAGATTCTAAAGATTGGTCACCCTCCCCCTTCAGTTTTAGTTTAACTAGGTAACTTTATTACCTAGTTGTTTGTAGTCTCTCACTATTGTACTCAGGTTCTTTGTTGTGTCATTCGTCCCAATGTGGTGGAGGAGGAAAGGGTAGTAATCAGTAGGCCTAATTATTTTGGTTAGGTTCTCAACCACATCTTTGATTTTTGCTCCAGGGAGACAACATACCTCCCTGGATTGTATGTCTGATCTCCAGATGGATGATTTCTTTGCTTTGAGGATAGAATCTCCTATTACTAACACTCGCCTTCCTTTTTGGGGGGTTGCAGTTTGGGGTGCTTTTCTGTTTATTTCTGGTGTGTTTGTTGATGTGACTTTTTTAGGGCTATTTGAAGTTGTTTCTTTGCTAGGTGTCTGCATGTTTTCTTTGAGGGGGAGGTTGTGGGTCTGCATCTTTCCATCTAAGGGGAGAAATTGATTGCTCAGTTTTAGTGGGGCTGTTTCTGGTTGGGTTGGATTGGGCAGAAGGGGTTTGTTAGTTGTATGCTGCTTCTTTCTTTGAGTATTGTGTTTCCTTCTATGTGTGACATACCTCCATTTGTCTTCCTCCAAGGGTTTATCAGTAGGGTCAGATCATCTGGGAGTTATTTATTCATTAATTGGTTCAGTTTGGGTATAGCTTTCTTTCCTAGATTGGGGTTTGGCTAGTTGCCTCTAAGTTCCTTACTTTTTCCTCCAGTGGTTTACATAGTTTACATCTAATGCATGTATACTTTGGGTGTTCTTTGGGCATAAGCACATACATGGAACATATATTGCATACAACAATAGTGTCAGTCACCTGTTCCATGAGTTTGTTGTTTGAAAATCCCTCTTTTTGGTTTTTGCTGTCTGTAGGCCCTGGTCTATCACTATCCATAGCACTTGGTCTGCTGCTGTCTGTAGGCCCTGGTCTACCACCGTCCATAGCACCTGGTCTGCTGCCGGTTGTAGGCTCTGGTCTACTGGCATCCGTAGCATCTGGTCTGCTGCATCTGTAGGCCCTAGTCTACCGGCATCCATAGCACCCGATCTGCTACCGGCTGTAGGCTCTGGTTTACCGGCGTCCATAGCACCTGGTCTACTGCCAGCTATAGGTCCTGGTCTACTGTGCTGCACCGTTCCTCCACCCCCACCAACAGCTCCGCACCCACGTGGCTCCTGTTTGCTGGTCCGTTGCACCAGTGTTCTGCTTCCTTCAGCAAACAGGGCTACCTGGATGGTTCACAGTAAGCTCTCATCTTCTCTCTCTGGCTGGCTCTCCTTCCTGCTCCACTATCTCACCAGCTCTCCTGTTTCTCCTCTCTGCCGATCAGCTCTGCAGATCTTTCTTCTCCTTTTCTCTTCTCCAGTCTTTTTTATTTTTCTGACTTATCTTTCCCTCTTTCCCTCTTCTCCTACCATTTTGTCTTAGTTTAAGTGTCAGAAGAATTTCCCCGTTCGTTTCCAGCTGGGAAAAGCCGACAATGAAGATAATTGAGAACAGCAGCTACCGCAAAGCAGGTTTTTATTACAAGAAGGCAGTAAAGTGACAGAGAAATAACTTCAGCGTTCCTGCCTTGCAAGGTGGTTTTCAGGTCCTTAGTTGTGGTTTTTATAGGCTTTTTCTACCCTAGGGCTATGGGATTTGATGGTTCCTTCTTTTGTATTTTAATGATTAAGAGATATTCCCTTTGTCCAGTTTCTATTTTGGGAGTTAATCCCATCAGGGGCAGGGCAAGGAGTTCCTTTTGTCCAGTTTCTATTTTGGGAGTTAATCCATCAGGGGCAGGGCAAGGAGTTCTTAGTGGGCTTTGTTATCTGAGTTTTCTAATTCTTAGGCTTGTTTTTCCCAGCGCTTGCCTCCAGGCAAGCACGGAGCTTATTGTTTATTTAAGTTGCAACATTTTACGAGGTGTTATGTGGTTCTTGGTGGTATGCCCAGAAGTTCAGCAAAAGACTTTTCGCTGAGGCTTGACAGAGGAAGAAGTGTATCTGCATGTTTTCCAATAGGGATGAAAATATGAGAGTTTTGTCAGGATAAATCTTCCAACAGTTCCCCCGCTTTGGGCTGGGGCAGATAATACGAGGAGATTATCTCGCCCTCAGCACAAACTAAGGTGGTGTCTGGGTAAACATGGAAATCTTTGTCTATCTGGACCATCATGAGTGCAGTCCGATTACCTGGTTTCTTCTGTTTGGGGCAACAGCTTTTGAGGTAGGTGAGGAATGGGGGAATGCAGTGACAGAGACAACACAGGAAGACTCCTAAAACACAGACTCTGATTATGCTTGCAATTAGGATCTTAAGCCAATGGAAGTCTGGTAGCCAGGAGAAAAGCCAGGAAAAGTCTAAGGATCGTTGGTTATGGCCAATGTTTAGGGCTAGCTCTTTTAGGTGGCGGATGTCCTTTTCAATGAGTCCAGAGGACTCTTCTAGGTCAAAGCAGCATAAACCTCTAAATTCCTCGCAGTCATGGTTATGTCATGTGTTTGTTTTATCAGGAGCAGTGTGTGATCCAAGGATTTTTACCAGTTAATGGGATCAGGCATTGTCTTAGTTGTGAGCTGGATAAGGGGCTTTGCTAATTCTCCAAAGGAAGAGATCCATGGTTGACAGAAGCTCAGCACTCCCAGAAGGGCTCGCACCTGGTGTTTGGTGTGAGGTGGCTTCATGCCTAATATGGTTTGTATGCGGCTCGGGGCTAATTTCATAATACCTGGGGCAATAATGTAACCTAGGTAGGTGACTTCCTGTTGGAGGTATTGCAGCTTCGAGGGGGAAGATTTATGTCCCCTCTTGGCTAAGGATCTTAGTAAGTGTAAGGTGTCAGTTTTGCATGTGTATTCAGAGTCAGAGACAGAGGTCGTCAACATACTGGATTAAGGTTGATCCTCCCGGCAGGGAGATAGAGGAGAGGTCGGCTTTAAGTATTTGCAAGAATAGGGTTGGGGACTCTGTGTAGCCTTGTGGCAAGCAGGTCCAGGTGTATTGCTGGTCTTCCCAGGTGAAGGCGAAGAGGTATTGGGAAGAGGGGTCTACAGGGATGCTGAAGAAAGCTGAGCAGAGGTCGATAACCGAGAAATGGGTTGCTGAGGCTGGAACCTCAGTGATAATGGTGACTGGGTTTGGAACAATGGGGGCTCGTGGGATTACATGGTTGTTCACAAGGCATAGGTCATGAACGAATCTGAAGGCTGGGTTCCCTTCGCTGTCTACCTTTGACTTCTTTACAGGAAAAATAGGTGTGTTGCAAGGGGAGGTGCATTTCCTGAGAACTCCCTGTGCTAGATATGCCTCTATTACTTTCCTAATAGGTTTGACAGTTTCGGCTGGGATCTTGTATTGTGGAATGCATGGAGGGGGGCCATCTTTAACTTGGATTATTACTGGTGTGGCCCCTTTAAGAAACCCAACTTCAGTGTTATCCCATCCCCAAAGGGAGGATGGCAAGGAGTTCAGATCATTGTGTAAGTGTTCCCTGATCAATACAACCAGCTGCAGGCATTTTGTTGGAATGTCTAAGGTTAGTCCTGTTTGGCTGCAGGTTATGGTGGCTCCCAATTTGCAGAGTAAGTCTCTGCCCAGAAGTGATAAGGGAGATTGTGGACACACCGTAAAGGTGTGAGTCAAGGAGAGGGGATCTATTTCCACCTGGATATCCTTGGTAAATTCTACAGGAATAATCCCCCCCATTATATTGTCTGTGGCTCCAGATGTTACTGCTCCCTTGAAGGGGGCCATTGTGATGAGGGATGCAGTAGCTCCTGTGTCTATTAAGCAGCTGTATTGTCTCCCACCTATGGTAATGTTAATCATGGGTTCTCCTTCAGGGCCTGTCCTTAAGGGAATGCTGAGGCTGTGAAGGTAGCTTTGAAGTCGGCTTGTCCTTCGTCTAGTGACATGGCATGTGGATTTCCAGTGTCTGGTTCCCATTGGGGTGACCTGGAGCTCCACCTATCTCTGTATTGGGGCTGGGGGTCCCTAGGAAAAGGGGATGAGGGTGGGGTTTCCTGGTACCAGTGTTGTGTCTTGTTTTCCCCACATTCCCATTTCATGTGGCCCTCCTCCCCGCATTTGTGGCAATGTGTGCATCTCATCCTGGTTGTCCCCTCTTTAACGCATCGCCAGCATCTTAGCCTGCATTCAGAAGGCCAGTAGTTGGTTTGTCTAGGGTTCTTATGCAGGGCGGCGAAAGCTTGCAGCTCCTCCTTCCTCTCTATCCTCCTTCTCCTCTCCCTTTCTCTTTCCTTATTTTCCTCTTTTTTCTCTTTTTCCTCCTCCCTTAATCTCTTTCTCTGATCATAGATGTAATTGGCTATTCTTCGTAGTTCAGCTATCTCTAGTGTAGACCAGTTTGATACTATGCGGTGAAAATGGCCACGGGTGTCACCAGCTGATTGGTCTACAAACACAGAGGCTAGAATCCTCTGGTCTTTCGGGCAGCTGAGATCCAGGTGGGCATAAGTCACAGCTGCCTCTGGGAGACGAACCCAGAAGGCATCGGGGTTTTCTTTCTCCTTCTGGGTCATTCTCTGAAATTCGGACCAGTTTAAGGGTTTTTTCCCTATCTCTTCTAAGGCTTCCAGTAAGTTGTCCTTGGCTCTGGTGTATTCCTCCCAATGAGTTGCATCATTGTAGTCCCAGTCCGGTCGGTTAATTGGCCAGGCCACCAGTATTGGGGCTACTTGCCCCGGTGCTACAATGACAGGGCGTTTGGCTATTTCTGCTGTTTTTTCAAACAGCTTCAGTAGCTCGTCTTTTGTTTAAAAGACATGTAATAATTGGGTCATGTCTCCCCAGGACGGATTATGGCTGTCTACTATAGATCTTACGGTCCGGATTACAGTTTGGGGGTCAGACCTAAACGGTGGAGTGTCTCGCTTCCAGATAACAAGGTCGGAAGCAGAGAATGGTATGTGGATCAGGACATATTCTAGTTGGCCCCTTAATCTTCCTGGAACTGATTTACTTAATAGGGGGGCCATGATTCTCACCCCCGGCTGGGATTCTAGGGGCGGGTCTCCTGTCTTAGTCTGCTCCCTAACCTTAGTGAGGTCTTTAGACCTGGCTAATTCTGCCCAGCAGTACCAGTAAGGTATTTGGCTGGGCTTAATTCTAGACTAAGTGCTTTCATAGTGTGAAAATCAAAGGTTTCGCATTCTGGCCAAATCTGTTTTCCCATGTCATCCCTCAGCAAAGCCCATTTCTTACATATCTCTCTTGCTCTTCGTTTTTTCATTCCGGCTAGGACAGGCATCTGCCGATCGTCCCATGCCTCGAGCAAATCTCCTAGGGGAGTCCTAATTGTCACCTTCGAACTGCCGCTTCCCATGTTCCCTCCCAGATGTGGAGCTCACTTTGGCTCAGTCAGGTACAAAAAGGGAAAAAAAACTTCCGCCTCGTGGTTTTCAGACAAAAAAACATCCGGGAGGACTTTGGTTCCCTGACGAAGTACGAGCACCTCCTTTCCTGGGAACTACCTGCCACTGGTTTTCAGACCCCTCGTGAGTCCGGGAGGACCTGCTGCTTTCCTGAAAAGCAGTGAGTACTGGCACCTCCTTTCCTGCCACCGGTTTTCAGACCCCTTGCAGATCTGGAAGGAACTGCTGCCCCCTACGCAGTGAGTACTGGCACCTTCTGAACTAGGCTTTGCTTTTGGGTTTTCACATGAAAAAGAAACAGCAAAAAAAATTTTTTTTTCTCCCATCCAATCACAGCCCGCTCAGCTTTTCCCTCTTATGCACAGAAGGTCCCACCCTCTGATGACCTCCCCCTTGCTTTCCCTGTTCTGTCGGTCATGGCTTAGAGGAGCTAGCAACAGGCAGGTTTGTGGCTAGAGATCAAACAGGGAAATGAGATCCCGCTGCCATCCAAGGGTGAAGCCACTCACACACACACACGCTCACTCTTACTCTCTCTCTCCTTTTTTTCTTGACCCAAATAGACTGGTTTTCTTTTAGCGGTACTTACCTACTTTCTGGTAGCTGTTGAGCGCAAGACTCAAAACTCCCTTTACTACCCGATGCCTCCCGGGCAGGGTCCGTGGATCCTCTCCCTCAGACGAAAGAGGTCTGGGTTAGTGATCTCCGGGCCCCGTCTGGTAGCTGGGTTAACTGGGAGTCCCACCAGAGTCGCCAATTGTCAGAATAATTTCCCGGTTCGTTTCCAGCTGGGAAAAGCCGATGATGAAGAAAATTGACAACAGCAGCTACCGCAAAGCAGGTCTTTATTACAGGAAGGCAGTAAAGTGACAGAGAAATGACTTCAGCGTTCCTGCCTTGCAAGGTGGTTTTCAGGTCCCGAGTTATGGTTTTTATAGGCTTTTTCTACCCTAGGGCTATTTTAATGGTTAAGAGATATTCCCTTTGTCCAGTTTCTATTTTGGGAGTTAATCCCCTCAGGGGCAGGGCAAGGAGTTCTTAGTGGGCTTTGTTATCTGAGTTTTCTAATTGCTTAGGCTTGGTTTTCCCGGCGCTTGCCTCCAGGCAAGCACAGAGCTTATTGTTTATTTAAGTTGCAATATTTTACGAGGTGTTACGTGGTTCTTGGTGGCATGCCCAGAAGTTCAGCAAAAGACTTTTCGCTGAGGCTTGACAGAGGAAGAAGTGTATCTGCATGTTTTCCAATAGGGATGAAAATATGAGAGTTTTGTCAGGGTAAATCTTCTAACATAAGATAACTTAGTTTAATAACTTCGCTTCCCACAATGTAACCATGCTTCATCTGTGACTGCCATCTTGAGTTATCTTGAAGAAAAATGTAACTCCCTTCAAGTTCTTAAGAAGCCAGACTTCAGAAGAATCACAATATTTCAGATTGGAACCTGTTAAAATGACCAACAACAGCAATTAAAAACTTGTATCATACTTCTAAACAGTTAAGGGGAATCTGCACACCAGACCACACCTCCTACCATCTCTAACCATTGGCCCTGCTGTTCTGAATTAATGGGAAGCATGCAAGTTACATTTCTGTCTGCAAGCATCTAACCCTGTTTCTCTCTCTTTCTCTCTCCTTCTCCACTTTAGAATTATTGATAGTTTCATTCTCTAATACTGAAGTAAAGTAGACTTTTTCCCCCTGGGTTAATATTCTGGTTAACATTGTCACCCCTAAATTTTATTTCATTAATGACATTTAAAAGTGAAATGATTTGGAGAGTAACATTAACATAGCATGGCAGACACAATCATCAGATTGGATAATTGTTGGGTGGCTAACTACACAGATAGTTCAGCAATTAAATATTTGTCAGTGACTTTTGTGTGAAAAACTCCTCAATTATGTGGAAATACATTTACAAGTATTATTTCCTACATGTTATTCTTATACCATCTCATTATAGCTTTTAGGCTCCTGGATTTTAGGTTTTCACAAAAGATCAGACATACAATTATAAATACTCATGGATTTTTCAATCTGGTTGGCAAATGGCTGGGCATATGCATGACTAAATCATTTAAAGCTTTTAAACCATGTCACTTTTGTTATTATTACTTGTAACATTTTGATGAGTGGATCATTTAGGCACGTATAGTCATATTGATATTGTTATTCTCTTTAAGGAACAGTCACTCACACAAAATAATATCCTGTATCTTTTCCTCTGTTGGAAGTCAGCACCCACCCACCCTCCTAGAGAAGGAAATATTTTGGGGAATATTAAAAAGGCAGAAACCAGCCCCTAGAAACCAGCCTCCAGAAATCAGACCCCAGTCTCCCTGCCTGGAAATTTGGTAATTTGCAGATTTGGTAATTCATTTAGGGAAATGGGGCAGGAAGGCTGGAGCTGAAGGGATTAGAAAAACAAAGACTCCAAGGACAGGAATATGACTTTTAGGACATAATGGGATTAACCCACCACCATTAGAATATCAAAAGGGCACACTCAAGCTCAGGTCAAAGTACATTGCACAGGAACAGGAACAACGTCAAATACAAAGCCCAAAGAAGGTATAAAAACCCACCCACTCCCAACTCCATTTTGTCAGCTGTCCCAGAACTGCATGCTGTTGCTGTTCTGCTCTTCAATAAACAAACCTTCTTTCCAAACAGCCTCCATTTTATTTCCAGCATCTTAGCCTCCATTTTGTTTACTCCTGGCTTGGACTGGACCTGATGATTTTTCTTTCAACACCTCCAAAGCACAAAGCAAAAATTGTTACATATTTGTTAATTCTGGAACAATATATTTTTTTCTGACTATTGTTATCCAAGCTATTTTGAATCAAAGGCTTTGAAGGGAAAAAATGAAATCCAGCCTCAAGGTGTTTCATTTTGCAGCAGCATTTCAAAATCAAAGTATTGCTGGTAATGTTAGATTGTATTCAGCATATATCAACCAACAGATTTTCTCAATTATATTATATCTGCAGTCAAATGAAATGTTAAAACATACTGTACTGTACTACACACAGCTTTTTAAATCTTTTTGATTTCTTACTCAGAACTCGTATGTTGCAAATAAACTATGTAGTAGTTATCATCTTGTGTTTTCTGCATCTCTTCTGGTCAACTCAGCTTGCTTTTCTGGTTGTGTAAACACTCTGAATAGGTCAGAAAGATATTAACCTGTACTAAAGTTTATATGTAGGAAGCAAGAATGCTGCCTCTTTAAATGATACAATCTAGGTATATCTCAGGGAAGTAATCTGAGGCACGACATGAAGTATTGTTACACAAGGTCTTTGAAAGTGGTTTCATCACCCAGTGGAAGCAGGTCCCAACCACATTTTTTCCATTGTGAAAACTATCATGTCATTTGCAAAACCTGTATGACATTTTAGAGCCTGGTCTCAGAAAGTTTTCAGAGCTTTGGAATAGCTTCAGTAGACAATGAGATTCAGAGGTGAATCATAGTCAATTGGCTACATTGAGGTATCATTGTTGGTATTGAAACACAACCTGGGCAGAATGCAGTGGACTTGTAAATGTGGAATGAACATAATAATTTTAGTGTGTCATGTGTACTGAATAATTTAGATGGGCTTAACCAAAATATGGATCAATTCTTACTTGTGCAGGATTCTATCCAGATATTTATTCTTCTGTTTTTTACAGGGTGGCACAAACGAGCAAAGAATTGCCTTTTTTTTTCTTTCTTTCCTTTTTTAAGATTTTAGAGCAAGAATGAGGAGGGACACTGTAGTTGACAATCTGGCATTTCTTATTATTCTGGATTAGCCTTCGGGGGTATTGAGCTACAATCTATCATGTTGGTTCAGCACTGTGGATATTGTAGTCCAAAGACATTGGAATGATGCCATTTTGATGAAGCCTGCCTTTCATATGTCTATGGAGATTATCAGCCATCCAGGTCATGGTTGTCCCAAAGGTGCCTTTTCAGGACGCAACTGATTGGATGGTGGGGAATGCAAGGATTTATACTCCTGCAGACAGCTGGTCATTCGAGAGTCATTGAGGTCATTTGGAGGTTTACCTGTGTCCTCAGGGTCACCTTCACTGTTGGTATCCATCCAGAAAACATTGCAGACTACAGGAACCATTTGCGCTTCAGTTTCATATGCAGAGATCACAGACTCATTCCCAACAGCCTGTGCCTATCTTCAATAGTGAAGGGACACAGGGCAGAAAACATCCTGCACCCAAGAAGGCTCCACACATATTTGCACTACTCAGGTGACCCTGAGGACATAGGTAAACCTCCAAATGGCCTCAATGACTCTCTAAAAGAATGCAAATGAATGCAGACCAGCTGTCTGCAAGGAATATAAATCCTTCCATTCCCCACCTTCTGGTCAGAGCTGAAGAAGCTTCTTGGATGAGAAGCGAAATGTCTTCAAAGAAAAACAAGAAAGTCCAGTTGCCTCCTGAAAAAGCACCTTTGGGCCTGCCTTTGATACTAGCTTCAATATTTATTGCATTGTTACAAAAAATATGCGGTATACAACATGTCAGTGCATGCTGAGAATTTGTAAGAACCAACCACACTGCTAGGCTATGAACAGTTCTCAGGTGCTTTTTCACAGTTTTGATGAATAGATGGGAAAAAATAATATTTGCTTGCAATTTCACTCCTTCATTTTTACCTAATATAACAGAATAACAGAGTTATTTCTGGGGGCAAGCTATTCCACTGGTTAAATGTCCTCACTGTCAAGAAGTTTCTCCTTAATTCCAGGTTGCTTCTCTCTTTGATCAGTTTCCATCCATTGCTTCTTGTCCTGCCTTCAGTTGCTTTGGAGAATAGGTTGATCCACTCTTCTCTGCAGTAGCCCCTTAGTTATTGGAACACTGCTATCATGTCATCTCTAGTCCTTCTTTTCACTAGACTAGACAAACCCAATTCCTGCAACCATTCTTCATATATTTTAGACTTCAGACCCTTAATTATCTTTGTTGCTCTTTTCTACACTCTTTCCAGTGTCTTTTTTATATTATGTGAACAAAACTGGATGCAGTATTCCAGGTGTGGTCTTTAAGGCTTTACAAAGTGGCTTTACAAAGTGGTTCTAATACTTCATATGATCTTGATTCTGTCCATCTGTTAAAGCAACCCAGGACTTTGTTGGCTTTTTTGGCTGCTGCTGCAGACTTTCATTCATATGGTCTCTCATACTTGTGTACCTTCTTTATAATTTTGCAAGTGGTTTTTTTTTTACAAGTTTTATTGATTTTTTGGGGGGTTTTATATCAAAGTGCTTGAGACTCATCGTGGGGATAGGGTACTCCATAAAAAAAAGTAAGAAACATAATCATACATATATAGTTCAAATTAATTCTTTAAAAGTTCCCTCTCTATTTTGTCAATCAAAGAAAAAAAACTATCAATAATATTTCACCTATATCCGATCAAATCCTGTTTTCAAGCTTAACTAACTTACAATTACCATATTCCAATTTAGCCTTAAATAAACACATAGTTTACACTTCTGGTATCCAATTTCCCTTATTTTGTAAAATATAAATTGTTTCTAAAATATACATATTATTCCAACCATTCTATTTATACTTCCCAATTAAATTCTATCTCTTATTCTACTCTATTTCAAGTATATATTTTATAAATCAATCCATACCTTTAAAACCCCTTTTTAACTCCTTACCTAAAATTTAAATCTTATCAAAATCATTATACCTATAAAAAGAAAACATATTATTCCACCAGACACCTTCTTATTTCATTTCCAGTCTATATTCTATTTCTTCATCTATTAACTTTTTGTTTACCATCTTTTCCGTATTACATTTCCCAACCATAGTCAAATTACATCCCAACCATAGTCAAATCAATAATTTTCATCTCATTAATATTAACTCAGTCAAAATCTCTAAAAGCCTTTTTAACCCATCAGGTAAAATTTTAACTCTCATTTTTAAACCTAATTCTAGCTTTCTTTTTGTGCCAAGCAGGTTTCCACAAAAGAGCCTCTAAATCATCAAATCTTAATATTTGATTGTACATATTTCTCCACAATTGAGTCTGATCATAGTCCTCTTCTCTTTTTTCCAATGTTGTCTGCACTACATAATCAGTCTTATTCAGTATGGTAGTTATTCATTGTTTATCCATGTTATCACCATTTTCGATGCCTCGTATTTGGAAATCAATTCCTGTTGCTTTTGGGATTATAGGTGTTTTAGTTAGAATCCGCCTTTGGTCATCGAGATTCTCCATAACTTGTATATGAGATGTAATATCTTCCTCTGTGTTGATTGGTTCCTCTTCTGGTGTTGTTTGAATTGTAAAGTAGTCAGTTGAAAACTGGAAGTCAGTTTGAAGCTTTGTAATAAAGGCATTTATTCTAACATTCACATGTTCATTAAATTCATGTATTCTTCCCAGCATCTGATTGCCAATAGATTGTAAATATATTTCCTCTATCTCGTTCAGTTGTGGATGTAGTTGCATGCCGGCCTCTTTAGGGTTGATTCGTTCTTCCTCTGTTGTTCCTTGGTCTATAAATTGGTCAATCAAAGTTTGAGATTCAATTTTTAACTCTGGAGCATCATCTTTCATGTTCATTCTAAATTGTTCTTTAAGTTCCAAAAATTTTTCTAGTAAAAGTCCATAGTCAAGCTGTGGGTAAAATTCCATTTCAATAGTAGAATAGTCTTAGTTTTTTGGTAAAGATTCAGCTTAGAAGGTAAATACAACACTAAAAATTCTATAGTAGGGATATTATAAGGTATAACATCCAAAAGGAATAGAAAAAAAGCAAAAAAGTCAGGCCAGACAAGAAGAAAAAAGCAAAAAAAGACCAAAGTCAATATAAAAGAATATCCAATTTGTAATCCAAAATAGTAATAAAATCTTAAAGTTCCAAAAAATTTTCTAGTGTGAGTCCATAGCCAAGTTGTAAGTAAAATTCCATTTCAATAATAAAATAATCTTAATTTTTTGGTAAAAATTCAGCTTGGAAGATAAATACAGCAATAAAAATTCTATAATAGGAATATTATAAAATGTAACATCCAAACAGAAATTTAAAAAAAGCAAAAAAGTCAAGCCAAACAAGAAGGAAAAAGCAGAAAAGACCAAAGTCAGTATTATAAAATATCCAATTTATAATCCAGAATAGTAATGTTTATGTTTATGTTTATAGTTATGTTTGTAATCCAAAAAAAAGAGAAAGTCCATATATCTAGAACATATAATTTGTACTGTAAAGTCCAGTTAAACTAATAGGAGAAAGAAAAGGAAAAAAAATGAAAACCTTCTTTCAGCTGGTTTCAACATCAGATAGGAATGTCTGGGCGTAGAGCCAAGTGTCTGGGCGCCACGCCAAGTTTAGTCTGAATACACACCCGGCAAAAGGGAGTGAAAGTCTCGGCTTAAAACGATACTTTGTTGCAACTTCAAGCCGCAAAAAGCCGCCCAGACTGCAGAAAAAAAGTTTTAAAATAAGCAATAATGTTCAGAAAGGGGGGAGAGAGAAAAAACGCTCCACCCCCCTCCCTAAAGGCTTCCGCTTGAATTAAAGACAAGCTGGCAAAGAGAAAGAAAATCCATCTTCACAGGAAAGATTTTTTCAGGATCCCCGAAATCCAGCAACTCAAATAGTCAAGCCAATTTGCCATCTTGATCTGTCTTACATAGAATGCTACTCACATGTAGCTCATACTTATATCCTTGCTTCTCAGAAATCTGGAAAGAATCGAGAAGTAATTCAGTCTGCTTCTTATGGTAATATTTTTGTTCCAAGCCTACACATTTCCTGGTGGATCAGTATAACATATAAGCCCTGATAAATGACTACTTCTTTCAAATCAAAATGCTATTAAAGAATATACTTTTATTGAATTCTTGGTTTATTAGGGAATAGGTCTCAATGGTGCTTTCCAGTGGTATTATGCCATAATTTATAATACATATATTAGATTATTCTATACCTTTAATTTCCAAATAACTCTCCTAGCACATATATAAAAAAGGAATTTTCCCCCCTTACAAATGAGCTGAAAGATTGGTCCAGAATACTTGCTTCCATGCTCTGCTCTTGGTTACATGCCCAGCAAGTAATCTGAACCAATCTTTTCCTTCTCTCACTTTCAATTTTTTTTTAAAAAAAGACAGGAGTAGTATGTTATTTATGCTGACTATTTATTGTGAGATAGGTGCCATAACTTTGGGAGTTGAAAGTAACATATTGAGATTTGCCCAGGATAAGCAGGGCAAAGAAAGTTATTTTGTCTAAACTGCCATATATTCTCTGTAGGAAACCATTTCCACACAATTTCTGCTAAAGAGCAAACTAGTTATAAAATTGCCCAAATACAAATGGCTTTATGATTTGATTAGCTTCACTATTTCCATACATTAATGAAACTTTTGTAAAAGATATTCACAGTTTACAAAATTGCTCTAAGTATCAGATCTGCCCCCAAACCTGCTTTTAGGAAAGCAGACTCTCGACTCCAATTGATTGAAGTGAAAAGGACTTTTACTAAAGATGTTGGTTGCGGGAAGGTGAGGAGAAAACTGAAGTTCCTGCTCACCAATACAAACAGCCAAACCCAATGTTCCCCATCCTTTCTCCCAATGTCCAGTCTGTTGCCACTCAATCCGGGATCGCCGTGATGTGGGAAACTCTGGACTGTTTAGACTGCTGGAATTTCACACGCAGAGCAAGCGGCCTTGAAGATGCCAGGCATAACTGGTACAAACAGCTCTTCTTCACATGTCAGTTCCTCCTCCCCACTTCCCATCATTAGATACACAGGTGTGGATTGCCCCTAATGCCTTCCCCTTCCCTTCCCCTTTGATGGCAGGATGCCAGCAAGGTGCCAGACCAAAGATGGAGATTCTGACATGCTGTCCCCCTTGACAAGGATGTTAGTCCTGAAAAAGAAGAGAGAGAGAGAGAACAAGGAAAAAATAGGGTTAGATTATTTTGGTTTGTCAGGGTATTGATTGTGGAACTGCTTAAGGAGTTTGGTGGCTCTAACATGTTTGAGGTCCACCCGCTCTGTTTCGGAAAGAAGGAAGTTTTTCCATGCCAGTAGGTACTGGAACTTCTCATGATGTTCGTGGGAATCCAGAATGTCCTTGAGTTCAAAATTCTGCTCCCCTTCGATCATGAGGGGCTCAGGTGGAGGTAGTGGCATTAGACACAGGGGGGACAGTGCCTCAGTTTTCAACAGACTGCAGTGAAAGATCAGGTGGATGTACCTGAGTGATTTGGGGAGTTCGCATTCTACTGTGACTGGGTTAATCAGACGTTTAATGGGAAAAGGTCTGACATACTTGAGTACCAGTTTTTTCAAGGGTTGCCTGGATTGCAAGTACTTGGTAGATAAATATACCCGATCCCCTACATTAAAGTCCTTAGCTTCATGAGTTTTTTTGTCTGCTTGCCTTTTATAGGCATCCCTCACCTCTTCCAGCAATTTTCTAGCAACTGGCCAGATGTTTTGTAATTGATCTACCCAGTCTTTGAGAGAGGTGACAGAGGGGATGACCACAGGTAATTGAGGTATTGAGGCAAAGTCTTGGCCCATGGCCATTTTGAATGGGGTAAAGCCTGTGCTGTTATGGACGGAATTATTGTAAGTTACTTCAGCAAACGGGAGGAGTTCCATCCAGTTGTCTTGCTGGTAGTTTACATAACACCTGAGGTACTGCTCTAGAACCCCATTGGTCTGTTCACACCCCTCATTAGTTTGGGGATGATGACTGGAGTTTAGTCCCTGGGAGGTCCCCAAAAGTCTCAGAAACTCCTACCAAAACTTCAAGGTGAATTGTACTCTGCGATTGGAGATTATTAGTTGCAGAGCTCCATACAGTCTATAGACATGTTGGATGAAAAGTTTAGCCAAGGCACGAATAGATGGGATCATTTGGCAGGGTACGAAATGTACTTGTTTGGAGAATAAGGTCTGTTATGACCCAGATCACTGTATTTCCTGAGCTCTCAGGGAGTTCTACAATAAAGTCCATGGAGATTTCTTTCCATGGAGCGCTAGACTCCGCTACTGTTTGAAGGAGCCCTGGTGTTTTTCCTTGCCGTCGTTTGGCTGAGGCACATACTGGGCAGCTTACCATATACCCCTCAATGTCCTTTTTCCGCTATGGCCATCAAAACTGTCATTTGACTAAATGGAGCATTTTTATGAACCCCAAATCTCCCACAACTTTTGAGTCATGGCTTTTTTCTAGAATTAACAATCTCTGGCTTTTCAGGAATACAATTTAGCTCCCACCCATGCCATTCACCTTCCTCCAGGCTCCTTTTAAGATGGCTTCAATGCCTTCTGTTTTGGGGGCTTTCACTCTCACTTGTGGCCTGATGGTTACTGATGATGCGAGTTGGTGGGAAGGGATGAGTGGTCTGATTATTACTGGTTTAGAGTTATTATACTAAAGCATTCTAGATAGTGCGTCAGCTAGGAAGTCCCCCCCCCCCAGGGAGGTTTTTCAGAATGAAATTGAAGCGATTAAAGTATTGCACTGTTTGGACTTGTTTGGGCGACAGCTTTTGGGGGGGGGTTAGGGCCTCTAGATTTTTGTGGTCTGTCCAAACCTTGAAAGCCCCCTCCAGGAAATGTCTCCATGTAAACAATGCCCATCGTACTGCGTATGCCTCTTTTTCCCAAACAGCCCACCGAGGCTTGGTGTCGGTGAGTTTTTTAGATGTGTAGGCGCATGGTTGCTGGACCCCCTCCTGGTTTCTTTGTAGGAGAACTGCCCCCACGGCCACATTGCTGACATCGGCTTGAATGACAAAAGGAGCGTTCAGGTCTGGGTGCTTTAGGACTGGCTCAGCTGCAAACAAATACTTCTCAAATGCTGCTTGACATTCAGTTGTCCATTGGAGCAGCCGGCTGCACTTGGGCACTCCCCTCCTTTTGTTTTTAGCAAGTTCGTGATTGGGAGGGCAATTTGTGAGAATGAGGGAATGAATTGCTAATAAAAGTTTGCAAATCCCAAAAACCTCTGCAGTATGGGGTGGAGCCCAGTCCAGTACCACACAGACGTTCTCTGGGTCCATTTCTATCCCTTTGTGGGATATGTGCTAACCTAAGTAGTCAATTTTGCTTTGATGGAACTCACATTTAGAAAGTTTAGCATATAGCTGGGCAGCGTGGAGTTTCTTTAGTACCATTGCAAGGTCTGGAGGAGCGGGGAGGAAGAAAGAAAATTGCTGGAGGTGGAAACAGCATCGTGCTCAGTGTTTTGAGCAGCAAGGACAGCATTTTGGGCTGCAAGGGCAGAGTGGAGGAGCAGCCATTGCAGCTGGAAATTTCCCTCCGTTCCTGACCATATTCGGAAGAAAAGGAGGAGGTGTGACCGTAAGAGGAAATGTGGCAAACGCGGAGGCCTAACATCTAGGCTAAAAGCTAGACCTTACAGAGTGTCTCTTCCATCTATTTTGTTCGCTCCTTAGAACAAAAAATGGATTACTTGAGGCTGGATTTAACAACAAACCGGGAGGTGAGAAATTGCTGTGTCATTATTGCAACAGAAACTTGGTTACAGCCCTCTGTCCCAGATAGTGCTATTAGCTTGATGGGTTTTTCAACATTTCGGCTGGACAGGAGTTTTGCCCTTAGTGGCAAATCCCAGGGAGGGGGTGTCTGTTTTTATATAAATGACAGTTGGTGTAATAATGCCAAGGTGGTTTCAAGTCTGTGCTCCCCAGATGTGGAGCTTCTGACCATCAAATGCAGACCCTTCTACCTGCCTAGAGAATTCTCTGTTATCACAGCTGTGTATATCCCCCCTGATGCAAACAGAGAAGAGGCCCTGAAGGTTCTCTGTCATACCATCAGTGACTTACAAACTACTCACCCAGAGGGTGCATTTATTGCAGTGGGAGACTTTAACCAAGTGGATTTGAAAGCTACCCTACCACATTTCCATCAATATGTGGACTTTGCAACCAGAGGGAACAATACACTGGATCTTGCTTATTCTAACATCAAGAAGGCTTTCAAAGCTATCCCCACCCCCACCTGGGCTCCTCTGACCATCTCTCAGTGCTGCTTATTCCAGCATATAAACCTTTATTAGTCAGAGTGAAACCAGGTGAGGGTGTGGACAGAGGGAGCTATAGAAGCATTACAAGACTGCTTTGAGTGCATAGATTGGGGCATGTTTAAGGAAGCAGCTACTGATAACCAACATACAAATGTTGAGGAGTATGCCACCACGGTGTCTGCATATATCCAAAAGTGCATAGAAGATGTCTGTGTCCTGAAAAGCATTGTTGTGAGGGCGAATGAAAAACCGTGGCTGACTTATGAGGTCCGCAAGATGCTGAAAGCACGGAATGTGGCTTTTAAATCTGGTGACATGCTGGCACTTAGAACAGCCAGAGCAAATCTGAAAACTGCCATAAAAGGTGCAAAGCAAGCCCATTGCCAGAAAATTCAGAACTTTTTTCAGGACCCAACAAACACCAGGCGACTGTGGCAAGGGATCCAGGCCATCACGGATTACAAGGTGACTCCATCGAGATGCAAGGACAACACAGACTTCCTAAACAAACTGAATACATTTTTGGGTAGATTTGAGGCATCAAATAGTACTCCTGCTAGGAAAGCTGTGCCCCATCCTGACGAGCAAGTGCTAAGCTTTGATGTCACCTCTGTGCGGAAAACACTGCAGAAAGTTAACATTCGGAAAGCAGCAGGCCCAGATAACATCCCTGGACGTTCCTCAGCGAATGCGCAGAGGAGCTGGCTTGTGTTCTCACAGATATTTTCAATCTCTCATTGCAGCAGGCAGTGGTCCCATCGTGTTTTAAGACGGCCATCATCTTGCCAGTGCCAAAAAAGTCCACAATTACAGGCCTCAATGATTACCGTCCGGTTGCACTGACATCCACCATTATGAAATGCTTGGAGAAGCTGATAAAGGACATTATTGTATCTAGCCTCCTGCCAGCATTTGACCCGCTTCAGTTTGCCTACCGACCAAATCGCTCTACGGAGGATGCTATTTCTTCTATTCTCCATCTGAGCTTGAAGCACTTAGAGGAAAGAAATGCTCACGTGCATTTGTTGTTTGTCAACTTCAGTTCGGCGTTTAACACAATCATTCCCCAGCATCTAGTAGACAAACTGGGCCTCTTAGGCTTAAACACTCCTTTGTGCAACTGGATTCTGGATTTTCTTACCAACAGGCTCCAATATATGCGAGTTGGAACAAATACTTCTAATACCATTTCCTTGAGCACAAGTTCTCCTCAGGGCTGTGTCTTAAGTCCGCTGCTGTTCACCCTGTTGACCCATGACTGTTGTGCTAGGTTTGCCACCAACCATATTGTGAAGTTCGCAGATGATATAACAGTAGTGGGCCTTATTCATGATGACAAGGTTGAAGCTTACCGCAAAGAGGTTGAGGGGTTGGTGAACTGGTGTAAGAAAAACAGCTTAGTTTTAAATACTGGAAAAACCAAAGAGATCATTGTCGATTTCAGAAAAGGCAGGCACAGCCACACATCTCTGTGCATCAATGATTCACCTGTGGAGATGGTTACCAGCATCAAATTCCTGGGTGTGCAGCTAATGAGTAGGCTGGCTTGGTTGCTCAACAGTGAGAAACTGGTAAAGCGGGCACAGCAGCGCCTGCATTTTCTGCGCCGCATGAGAAAAGCACATCTTCCTTCCCCTGTCCTGGCCACTTTCTACAGGGGGACGATCGAGAGCATCCTGTCATACAGCATCACAGTCTTGTTTGGAAGCATCACTGCTTCAGATAGGAAGGCGGTGCAGAGAGTGGTGAGAATGGCTGAAAAGATCATTGGCAGTCCCCTCCCTCCCATCCAGGACATAGCACAGAAGCGCTGCTTGAGCAGGGTCCATAAGATTATCTGGGACACTACACATCCTCTTCACGACCTGTTTTCCTTGTTACCTTCTGGGAGCAGGCTCCGCAGCAGAACATCCTGATTCAGCCATAGTTTCATTCCATACAGCATTAATCTTGTGAACTCTCAAGCTTCCTCCTTCCATTATATATTCAAGATGGACAGTATTTAATATTTATTTGTTATGTATATGTAGGGGTGTGGGTCTATACATATGTTGTATATAGTATGTTTTAGGTGTGTGTCATGTATGTGTTTCACTTTGAGAGCGGGCAACTAAATTTCATTTTTGATGTGTGCCGTTGTGCCCACAGTAAAAAAAATGACAATAAAGGTTATCTTACCCTCACCAGCCTGACATGCTCCGCCATAGTCTCAGTATAGATTAAAATGCCATTTAAATATACCAGTATCCATTTGTATAAATGTTCGTGCAGCACCTCATTTATCAGCTGCATAAAGACCGCAGGGGCTCCTTGCAGTCCAAATGGAAGGACTCTGAACTGGAAGCACCCTAAGGGGCAGTTGAATGCAGTCTTCCACTCCTGTCCCGCTTTGATCCTAATTTGGTAATATACTTCTCACAGGTCTAGCTTTGTGAAAAAAATTTCCCTTTGTCAAATGGGTCAAAATGTCTTTCGTTAGGGACAAGGGGTAAACATTTTCCATGTTGTCAGATCTGCCTAGCTCAGCTTGGGGGGCCTCACAAGCATCCTGCCATAAAAAAGAAGGAGGGGAAGGATGAAAGGGGGAAGAAGGGGGAAAGGAAGAAAGAGGGAAAGATGAGAAAAGGCAATAAAGCTTTGTGTGTACATGATAGAAATAGGGAGGGGGGAATGACAGGTGAGAAGGATCAGAGCAGCCAGGTCCTGTTTGTGGCAGCATCTCACAGCCAGGCACCCTGAGAAGTATGCGGATTACCCCCAAACATCTCAGATTTCTCAAAACATCTTGGTGAGCTCCGGTTGGCTGGAAATGGACTGATCATGGGGAGAGGGATGGGCTGGGGGTAAACCTACACCTTATTTTTGTATCCAACAAGTGTGGTTAAGATTTCTGAGCTCTGGGGCATTGTCATTGTGGAAGGTCACCATCCACTGGGCAGCTGGCCCCTCTAGGGCCATGGTAACATATCTCACTTTGGCTCCTGTGTGTATTTCTGGGCCATACTCCATCATGTAGGTCCAGAACTGGGCCAGAAAGAATCCCAGTTGCTGTGGATCTCCGTTAAACCTCATACCCAGTGGGGGTGTCTTGAAGGCTCTTGTTCCCCCTGGGGCTGATCCCATAGGTGCTCTCTGCCAGGCAGCCAACCCTGGTGCTGAGGTGGTGGCAGCTGCCACTGTTGGACTGGCTGAGGTGCCAGCTATCACAGCGGGGGTGGATGTTTCATCGCCAGCTGCAGTGTAGGGGGTGGATGCGCATCTTATTGCCCCATTCGAGGCAGGATTTCACATGCTTTGAGGTTCTCGAAGGCCCCCCACATGAACTTTATGGCCTGTTCCATCATCCAGTCCACCCAATCATTCTCTCCGCACTCCTCATCACTTCCTTCGTCCAGGCCTTCCAGCTCGTCTCGCTTTCCACATCAGCAGCTACCCCTGCCCCTGTGGGTGTATGTCACCCCCTGGGGTTTCTCTTTCACTCCTCTTTTCTTCTGACCCCTAGGGACCATTGGGGTCTTGGTGGGTTGTCTTCCCCCAGCCACTTGGACAGATCCAGTCCTCCTGGTGGAGGTCTCATAAATGCCTCTCCCTAGGTTTCAATTTCTTCTTGGTCACTCCCTTAAGTCCACATTGTATGCATGGTCCCTACAGTAGAGGTAATATCCTCTCTGGGTTGACCAAAATTGCAGTTTCTGCCTAATGTCAGACCTACCCCCAAACTATTATTTAGGAAAGCAGACTCTTGACTCTAATTGACTGAAGTGGAAAGGACTTTAACTAAAATGTGGGTTGTGGGAAGGTAAGGCAGAAACTGAAGTTCCTGCTCACTGATACAAAGAGCCAAATCCAACATTCCCCATCCATCTCCCCAATGTCCAGTCCATTGCCACCCAATCCAGGATTGCTCTAATGTGGGAAACTCTGGACGGTTTAGACTGCTAGAATTTCACACACAGGGCAAGAGGCCTTGAAGATGCCTGATCTTTTTCACATGTTAGCTCCTCCTCCCCACTTCCCATCATTAGATATACAGATGTAGATTGCCCCAAATGCCTCCCCCTCCCTTCCCCCTTGATGGCAGGATGCCAGCAAGGCACCAGGCCAACAATGGAAATCCTGACAGTTTGTTTTATCTAAATTAAATGCATTGAACACAATGTTGAGTTTGTAATGAACTATGCTGTAGGTTCATGGTCAAACTCATGGAAGTTATGGATGAATAGTCTGCCTTCCTTCACATGTCCTGACCTCTTAATTATAGAATGGCAAGGCTAATAGCAACTGTTGATTCCAATAAAAGTTTTAAAGCATATTTTTCTCCTGATAGCTCTCATAAATAGACATGTTAAATACTCACATCTTACTCTTTGTCATTTGGGAGAATAAAAATGTTTTACCTTTTTTATTTCCTGACAGAAATTCTTACGGAATTAGGAGCTTTTGGGTTTGGACTATTATGCTACTGTATATAGGAAGAGATTAGAAATGCAGCTTGGATTTTGTTTTTGGTTTTTTAGCAATAAACTATCGTTTACAACTATAGGTGTTCAGGCCTGGCAAGGAACCAGAAATAAAGCATTTTTTTCTGCTAATTTTTTTTCCTGCTAAAACATTTTTTCTGTCAAATGCGAAAAATACAAAAAAATGAAATAGTTCAATTATCTTTTCATTTTAAATAATATATACACATATGAAGGTGTACAGTATATTGGCTAATGTTTCAAAATATATCAAATTGGTAAATAAATTACCAATAAAAGGGTAGAGAAAGAGCTTAAATACAAGCAAAAGTCTTGTTTCTGAAGTTATAGAAAATGATAAGATGCAATATTTCAGAAAATGAGATAAGTTATTTATTGATCTGATATATTTTTATAATATACCAAAATGTCTATTCTGGGTCATAATTTGCCACCTTGCTCTTTCCATTTATTTCCCTTGGAATTTAATCTACTCTTTGAACTATTTGATATATAGAGAATAAATCAAGAAAATATAACCATGTTTTACTACATTGTGTCAGTCTCTTCTATTTTCCACGTTAAGTTTTTGTTTGCCTCCTTTTCTAAAATAGATAAAATGAAGAGATGCTACATTTCTAGAACTTCAGATTATTATTTTTTAAAATTTGTAACAAAAAATAAAACATTTTAAAATAAATTTGGTCAGTAGTTATGTAATTATTGTCTGACTATGCTTTTCAGTTTCATACACTCTTATAAACAAATCAATGGTAGTACAGAATACAAAATAATAGAGTTGGAAGGGACCTTAAGGTCTTCTAGTACAAACCCCTATCCAAGCAGGAGATCCTATACAATTCTGGACAAATGGCTGTCCAATTTCTTCTTAAAAACCTCCAGTGATTGTGTACCCACCACTTCTGGAGGCAAGTCATTCTACTGATTGTTCTCATTGTCAGGAAATTTCTCCTTAGTTCTAGGTTGGATCTCTCTTTGATAAATTTTCAACTTCTTGTCTTGCCCTCAGGTGCTTTGGAGAATAGGCTGTCCTACTCTTCTTTGTAACAGCCTCTCAGATATTGGAAGACTGCTATCATGTCACTCTTAATCCTTCTGTTTGTTAGTTTAGACATATCCAGTTCGTGCAACTGTTCATCATATGTTTTAGCTTCCTGACCCCTAATCATCTTTGTTGCTCTTCTCTGCACCCTATCTAGACTTTCAACCTGTTTTTTGTATCGTGGAGGTCAGAACTGGATGTAGTATTCCTAGTGTAATCTCATCAGTGGAGTATATAGTTACTAATACTTCACATGATCTTGATACTATTCCTTTGTTGATGCAACCTATGACTGCATCAGCTTTTTTGGCAGCTGCAGCACACTGCTGACTCATATGTAAGTGGTTGTCCTAGATTCTTCTTACAGTTACTGCTGTTGAGCCTGGTACCACCTAGTCTATACCTATGCTTTGGGGTTTTTTTTTCCCCCTAAATGCAAGACCTTACTTACCACTGAATTGCAATTTGTTGGATAGGGTACAGTGTTCAAGTCTGTCAAGATATTTCAAAATCTTGAACCTATCTAAAGTGTTGGGTATTCTCCCTAACTTGGTGTCATCTGCAAATTTGATGAGTTCTTTATCCCCTGTTCTAAATTGTTTATAAAATTTTTGAAGAGTACTGGGCCTAAAACAGAACCTTGTTATGTTATGTGCACATAATACAGTTTATAAAATAACAGTGATATTTCATCTTTAAAGCATATCAGTAATTAAATGTCAGATATATTTCCAGTTCTCCCTAAAAGTTTCCATTTTCTTTTTAAATTTAACCCAGCTTTTTTATTTCTCTCTAGGAAATTCTGGGAATTGAAGCTCATGCATCTTAAAGTTACTGAGACTAAGAACTATTGTTTTCTACTGACAAAGTTAACATTATAGGAAGGATTCACTCAATGTCATCCCTAGTTTGCTGGGTTAGATCTATACTGCATTGTTGCCAATGGAATGTTTAACTAAATGTTCACAAGACTAAAAATGCCTTAAATAATTTGAATGTAAAGGTGCCATGTTGCATGTACTTGTTGTCATCATCATCATCATCATCATCATCATCATCATCGCCATTGTCTATCCACTGCAGGATAAAGGCCTCTTCTACATGTTTCTAACCTATATGGTCCTGAGCTTTCTTTTGCCAATTGGATGCACAATACTTGCTGATGTCGTCGATCTATCTTGTTTTAGGTCTCTTTCATGGATGCTTTTTATTGAATGGGATCCATTGTATGATTGCCTTGGTCCACCTGCCATCAGTTCTTCTTGCTATGTGACCAGCCCATTTCCATTTCAATTCTTTTACTCTCTTGATGATATTGTATACTTTTGTTTGTTTTCTAATCCATGTGCAGGTCTTTCTATCTTGTCTTGTAATGCTGAGCATGTATCTTTCCATGCCTCTTTGTGCCACTCATAGCTTTTATATTGTGTGTATATGTGTGTACGTATGTGTGCATTTATTTAATGTTATTACTCCTATACTTACAACAATAGACTTATTTGCAACGTTCAAGTTAAATGAAGCTTTCCCAGCATGTTTATTCAAAAGTTACATAGTATTATTTTGATAAAATAAAGCATAACTGAAGATTAATTATAATTTTAAAAATCAGTAAAACCAAAATATTGACACTTTCTCTATCCAAGAAGGCAGGGAGACCAGATAGTGCAATGAAGGATGAATGACAGAAGGAAACGTAGCAAGTATTAAATTAGAGTAATACCAATCTATTAATGATTTTGCTGGCTAAATAAATTCATAATTCACATTGCGTATATTCCTTTAAAGATATTTTTGTAATTTTTAATGAGAAATATTTTACAGACTTATGCAGGGAGAATTCCTTTTAAGGGAAATATATTTTGTTCCTCTCCTCTGCTTTGTTGATATTTAGCTCTTTTACTGGAAGGGTTTGCATTTGTTATGAGACTGAATCTACTTATCCAGTGCTCTGTACTCATTCCTCTCCTATTGCAATTACAGTCTCCAGATATCTTTTTTCTGGTGCTGTTTTAAAGTACTCTTTTCCTTTTTACGTCACCTCAACAGCTCATGTCCATTACAGCTGGTATGTTTTGCTTCATTAAAAGGCCAGCATTGGCTCCTTCCCAGAGGCAGGAATTCTGCCTCACATGAATCTCTAATGTCTTCCACAGCTACCTTCATCAAGAATGCCATACTATCATCATATGGTTTATAACAGGGGTCAACATTTTTTTTCTGGAAAGGGCCAGATAGTAAATATTTTAGGTTTTCTGGACCAAGGGTTAAAATTGAGGATATTATATAGGTGCTTATAAAACAAAAGAGAGAAAACAAATGTAAACAATTTTAATTGATGAAATTCAAATAATAATGATAATAGTGATGATGATGATGAGGAGGATTATGTTTTTTTTTGTAATACAGATATACTAATAAGAAAAATGGAATTTTTATTTGGGAGATAACATTTTGCTTAATTGGAGTTCAAATTAGTGTTCCTATCATCAGATTTATTGCAACTCTAATATATTAATGCTGAACTGTAATGAGATTCCATATTTCATTTTAAAAATATCTTTTCAGACAGATAGGTACTGCCAAATACTGATATCAATCCATGAGCATGTGATTTTAATTGAGCATATGCACAACTTGGATGGCAATTATAGATTTTTCTCTTGATATTGGCCATTCAGCATGTCATTACATTGCAGATTAATCACTTCCAGTTGAAGGTTAGGTAGACACTCTACAATTACATAGTTAAATGCATTTTGAAATATGGAAATTTCTTTTGCACTAGGATTAAAGTCTGGAAAATGCTGCTGCAAGTGTAGTTTAAAGTTGAAAAATATTTCTGCTTCAAATTTGTGACGGAATGGAGATTTTGTGTTTTGTTCTAACTTTTGATAGCAATGGCGAATGTATTCAGCAGCTTAATATTATTTGTGATTCAAACCATGTTGTTGAAATGACTTTACAAGGCAAAAGAGTGTTTATATTATATGTGAAAGTTAAACTGAGGTAATTTTAGTTGAACATGTTAAGAAATATTATCACGTCTGCAGCAAAAGTTAATTTCCAAAGCCATTCAGTATTCAGTAATAATGGTTAAGGTGTTTCTTCTCGTTCAGAAAAATTTCAATCTCAATCCTGAGCCCAAAAATCCAAATAAAACTTACCTCTGCTAAGTCATTAAACTGCTATGTGATAGTGCAAGTCAGAATATTCTGTTTCTTTTTCTCACAAAATTCATGGATCTGACAATGGTTAAGTCATGAGAGTAAATGATTTCACTGTTGACATTACAGATTCAACAACATTTTCTGCAGAGTACATATATAATACAATGAATGACCATAGGATATAAACACCTTATATTTTCAAAGCTTTGTAAATTTGTCCAACCAAGCCATTTATTGCTCCACACATATATTTACTGCCAGTGATTGTAACACATCTTAGCAGATTCAACTTCAGTTGTACTGAATTAGTATTTTCTCAACTTCTTTGAAATTATTCTCACCCATAGTTGTTCGATGCAAACTATTCACAGAGGTGTTAATTTTTAGTCACTTCAAATTCAGCATTGATTCTACAAATAAACAGCAACTGAGCAATATTAGAAACATCTGTTGTCTCGTTAAGAGCCAAGGAAAATCACTCAAAATCACTTGCCTTGTGATGTTGCTCCCAATGTCCTCAATCTTCCAGCAGCTGTTCTCACCAAAAGGCTAATAGTCTTTACAAGTTTATTTTGTCTGGACACATTTCTTAGGCTGCTACAAACAAATACAATGAAATTAATTTGCTCTCCGTAAACAGCTTTCTTTGCTCAGTTAACAAAGGAGTCTTACTTTGGTTGAAGTCTCATTTTTATTATTATGAAGAAATTCTGCTGTTATCAAATATTCCATTTTATATTTTTTAATTATTCTGATTGTTGGTTTTCTTTGAATTAGGAATTAGGTAATATTGACATATATTGTACAGTTGTTGCATAAGACATGCCAGACACCTGTGTTAGTGACCTTGTGTCAAGACTGATTCCCCGTTTCACTTACATTTTCTCCCTTGCTCATAGCTTGATAAGATTATGGAATGGAATGCAAAGGTGGGAGGGATGGTATCTAGGCAATCGAGGCATCTTTGAGAGCCTGAAGGAATGCCAAGGTCACTAATGCAGATGCTTGATAGAGAAGTGGATTTTTCCCATAACAAGAAGAAGTATTACTATTGGACAATGTGAACACCCGGTGGGTGTGGGTGAGAGAATCTATTGTTTAATTAAGTAAACTTTCAAGCAGGAAAACCAGAGCTGGTTTCGCTTCTTCTGTGCCAATGTAAATTTTCAGTAAAGTATTATACTCTTGGTAAAATCATGTCCCAGGAGTTTCTTTTTCTGGAAAAGCCAACTGGACAGTTGACACTTTGGCATTCTTGTAGCTTCTTGGAATCCCATTTCCTCCCTATGCTTTCTATCCCTCCCCCCTGTTTCTATGGCAAGTTGAGTAGCAATAGAAGTTAGCAGGCATCTTAGCAATTCAACCTTGACATGCTGACCCCCTGAAAGAAGGGTAAACATAGGAGAGCAATGAACATAATTAAACAACATTCAAACATTATTCTCTTGGACGTTGAGGGTATTTAGTATAAAACTTTCTTATTAATCTGTCAGACTTTACGTTATGAGCTCTTACCCATTCAGCATCAGCTAAGAGGTAACCTCTCCACTGGATTAAGTACTGTAATTTCCCCCTAAAGATCCTTGAGTCCAATATCTTCTTAACATAATGTTTCTCACCTTACACTGATATAGGAGGAGGAGGTTCCTCTCCACCTGATCTAAAGCTAGAGCCTTTGAACAGTTTCAACAAACTGCAGTGGAACACTGGGTGGACTCACTTCAATTCTTTTGGCAACCGTAGTTCCACAGTTTCTGGATTAATGACTTTCACAATTGAGGTCCTATATACTTAGGACTCAGTTTTTTACCAGCTTGAGATACTTGGTAGATAGGTACACTTGATCCCCAATCCTATAATTCTCTTGGGGAGCCCTCTTCTGATCAGCTTGCCTCTTATACGATTCCCTAGCCCAGGGGTCTGCAACCTTAAACACTCAAAGAGCCACTTGGACCCGTTTCCCAGAGAAAAGAAAACACTGGGAGCTGCAAAACATGCACGCGCACACGCGCACACGAGGGGTGGGAGCTTGATTAAAGAGTTTAATTAAAAAGAAATAGAAGCTGATGTAGGGTCTGGGTGAGGAAGGGGGACCTGTCAAAGATCCTCACCTCACCCCTGGCAAAGAAGATGAGACATCTGGTTCACAGGTGGTTTGAAGTTTACTGGAATCTTTGGCATGCAGTTTAAGGCTTTCCACTATCAAAGTCCGCACTGGGAGCAACTGCCTCCCCCCTGATATAAGTGCTCATGAGGCACCTCGTTAATAAGCTGCATGAACACAGCAGGGGCCCCTTGCAACCCGAATGGCATCACCCTGAATTGGTAGCTCCCTAATGGACTATTAAACGCAGTCTTCCATTCATCCCCCTTCCTCACCCGGACCCTGTAATAGGCCTCCCACAGGTCCTGTTTGGTGAATATCCTCCCTTGTGCTAAGTGGGCTAACAGATCTTTCATAAGTGGCAAGGGGTATAGATGTTCCACACACACTCCGTTAAGGCCCCTGAAGTCCACGCACAATCACAGGCTGCCGTCCTTCTTTTCCTTGAATAGCACCGGAGCCGCAACCCGCGACCAGGCGGGCTGAATGAAACCCCTTGCCAGGTTTTTGTCGATGTACTGCCTTAACTCAGCCATTTCCTTGGGGGTCATGGCGTACATCCGGGGTTTCGGGAGTTTGGCTCCCGGTACTATATCGATGGTACAATCAGTCGGCCGGTGAGGAGGCAATACGTCACTCTCTCGTTCACTGAACACTTTAGCTAGGTCGGCATATACTACCGGGAAGGGGACATGCTCCCCTAAAGTCCCCTTGGGGTTTTCCCTTCCTGCATGGACCTGCTCGTGTGTAGGCCAGGGACCAACGCCTATCCGGCTCTTCTTGTATCCCCCCTCTCACCAGATTGTAGGACCCCACTTGTCCAGCCATGCTAAACCCAATATGACGGCCTCCGTCATCGACGGAATGACTATAAAGCGGAGGACCTCCCAGTGCTCCCCCATCTCCATCTGTACGGGTTCTGTAACGAACGTAGCAGGAACCCCCCCCAACAGGGAACCATCAACCTGCTTGAGCCTGACAGGCTTACCTAGGGCTCTCACTCTGATCCCCACCTTTTTCACCATGGCCCCACTGATTAGGCAATTGGTACATCCGGTATCTATGAGGGCGTCATACTCCCCCCGGTACCCGGAGTGCGGGCTGAGCAACGCAATCGGGATAGTGAATGGGTGGATCGGCTCACTCACCATTGGGTCTTCTGTGTCCTCTGCATCGTCGTCGTACACGACCAATGGATGACCCGCCACAACAGCAGCCTCTCCGGCCTTCGGACGCTCCCCGCAAGGAGTGGACCCCTCAGCCTGGTGTGCAGCCCTTGATTTCTCTGGGGTCTTCCTTGGGATGGTCTTTCCGGCTGGTTCTGGCTGCCCTTGGGACACCGGAACCGGACATTCTGCTGCACGATGTCCTGGCTGATTGCAATGGAAACACTGAAATGCTGGACGCGCCGGTGCTGCGGTGGTTCTTGGCTCTGTCCCCAGACCCCTTGGTTTCTCCGGGGCTTTGCGGGGTCCTATGGGCCCGTCGATTCTTGCTCGGACTCCTGGAGACCCGTATCTAGTTCCATCACCACACGGAACCACTCTTGCAATCTGCCCGGGACCCCGCGGTATACACAGGCCTGACGTAGTTCTCGATCCAGACCCGATCGGAACTGGTGGACCAATAACCATTCTGGCCATGTGCACAGCCTATCGGCCACCCGTTGGAACTCCCGTAGTCAGCCGCGGGACGGCCCTGCTGCTTCAGTGCCAGCAATTCTCCCTCCACATGCTTGACCCTGGACATGTCCTGGAAATGGGCCCGCAAGGCTCCCAAAAACAGCCCCACATCTGCTAACTCTCGGGCATGGTCGCTGTGCAGATCGGCCACCCAGTCCACTGCCTCCCCTTGCAGAGCTGCCACGACGGCACCCACCATAGCCCACTGGGATGGATACAGATGGGCATAACAATCCAGGTGGCTGATAGCTCGGCAGGGGAAAACACCGCCAATCGATCCGGGTTTCCGTCGAAGGTTGTCTGTAAAGGCGGTGGACCCCAGGCTGGGCCCTGGGGCCAAGGGCCCATTCCCCACCCTGGACCGTGCACGGGATCCACCACGGGCCCAGGGGCCGGTGCCCCAGCGGTTGCGCCCCTCCGAGCCGGGGCCCCAACCCCCGGAACCGGACCCCTGGAACCTGCCGCCGGCACTGACGGCGACCCACCAGGCCATGCGGCGGCTAGCCTCGTCGCTGGACGTCGCCCACTCTGGGTCAGGGCCTGCACCTGCTGCGTGTCTCTTTCATGAGGAGCGGCCACCCTCAACTTAGGACTCACCAACCGGAACCGACCTGTCCCCGACGTTTGTGATGACGCCCCAGTCTGTGACCATGGACCCATCTCCGGAGACTGGTCCCACTGCGACCACGAGGGGGCCTCCTGGAAGCCTGCTTCACCGAAGTGCTCCCGTAGGATATCCATCATAGCCTGCCCAGGGGCTGTGGAGTAGCTCCACTCCTCATCGTCATCAGTAACACGTCTCTCCCTCCACTGTGACAGCGACTGACCCGAAGCCCCTGGGATGCGTGGCTGGCCAGTTGCCAAGCCGGTGATGGCTGAGCTGTGCCACCACTCCCCTGAGGACCCTTCCCCCTCCGGGGCAGGCCCCTGGACCGCCGAGGCATCGCCTGGTCGCTCCGTTGGACGGGCCTCGATCACCTTGGGATGCACTGCTGGCTGGTCAGTGTCCTGGGGGTCTGACTCCAACCCCCCCAGCTGCAGCCGCCTCTGGCTCCTCCCCTGCGAGGTCAGGCACCTAGGTTCCCTCGGCCATCTCCCCGGCAACTCCATCAGCCCCAGGCGGTGGAAACAACCCAGGGAAAAGGAGCAACAGAGTAAAGATGCGCGGACTTCCTGTCAAAGATCCTCACCTCACCCCTGGCAAAGAAGACGTCTGGTTCACAGGTGGTTTGAAGTTTACTGGAATCTTTGGCATGCAGTCTAAGGCTTTCCACTATCAAAGTCCATGCTGGGAGCAACCGCCTCCCAGCACTTTACATACCCACGCGGTAATCAAACCCCACCCCCCACCCGCTAAACCAGCATCTGGTCACGTCAGTTCAAAAGGGCAGCCGCCACCCCCAGAGGCCCTTTCATTGCACCTCAGCAGTCTCCGTGCTCACTCGCTCTGCAGCTCCCGCCCCCACCATCCGGCCTTCCGTCAGCTGGCTGGTGTCCGGCACACACTGGCGAGTCCGTTCCTGGGTCTCCAGCCCGCCACGGTCTCCCAGCTGGTCGGAGGCGTGGAGGTGCCGCCACGACCTCCTGGCTGTTCGGCGACCTCCGTGGCCGCCCAAGAATGCCGGCGAGGCCATCAGCTGTGCGGCGGCTCCCGCGGCCACCCGAGGATGCCGGCAAGCCCGTCAGCTGTTCGGTGGCTTCTGCGGCTGCCCGGGGATGCCGGCAAGGCTTGTCGGCTGCTCGTCGGCTTTCCGGCTGCTGGTTACCACTGCACCCCTCCACCCTGCATGCCACCCTTGCCCCCCCACCTGTTCCATGTCGAGCCCGGAGGGCTGGACACATGAGTTCTCTCTCTCTCTCTCTCTCTCTCTCTCTCTCTCTCTCTCTCCTCTCTCTCCTCTCTCTCTCTCTCTCTACTTCTCTCTCTCTCTTTCTCTCTCTCTCTCTCTCTTTCTCTCTCTCCCTTTCTCTCTCTCTCTCCCCCCCTCTCTCCCTCTCTCTGATCTTAAGCTCACCTGGCAAGCTGGCTTTAGGCTGTTCTCCAACAAGCTGACACACATTATTGGGCTGGCTCTCTCCTGCCCTTCCTGCTTCCTGCTTCCTGCAGAGACGCAGCAAAGGGAGGAGCCCTGCCCAATAAGCTTGTCAGCTCGTCGGAGAACAACGTGAGGCCACTCTCTTTTTTACACACACACACACACAGAGAAGGGAAGCGCAAGTGCCTCTCTCTGTCTCTGTCTCTCTCTCTGCAAATGGCAGAGGAGGCTGGGAGCTGCAGGAGAAGGCTCAAAGAGCCACATGCGGCTCCGGAGCCACGGGTTGCCGTCCCGTGAGCTAATCTAAAGAAAACAAAAAAACAGGGAATACATGATAGCAGTGTTCCAGTATCTGAGGGGCTGCCACAAGGCAGAGGGGGCCAGGTTGTTCACCAAAGCACCGGATGGAAGGATGAGAAACAATGGTTGGAAACTGATCAAAGAGAGAAGCAACCTGGAACTAAGGAGAAACTTCCTGATAGTGAGGACAATCAACCAGTGGAACAGCTTATCCCCAGAAATCGTGGGCGCTCCATCACTGGAGATTTTTAAGAAGAGACTAGACATTCACCTGTCTGAGACGGTATAGTTTCTCCTGCTTGAGCAGGGGGTTGGACTAGAAGACCTCCAAGGTCCCTTCCAGCTATTCTATTCTATTCTATTCTATTCTATTCTATTCTATTCTATTCTATTCTATTCTATTCTATTCTATTCTATTCTATTCTATTCTTCTATTCTATTCTATTCTATTCTATTCTATTCTATTCTATTCTATTCTATTCTATTCTATTCTATTCTATTCTATTCTATTCTATTCTATTCTATTCTATTCTCCAAAGCACCAGAGGGCAAGACAAGAAAGAATGGTTGGAAACTGACCAAAGAGAGAAGCAACCTGGAATTAAGGAGAAACTTCCTAACAGTGAGGACAATTAACCAGTGGAACAGCTTGCCTTCAGAAATCATGGGTGCTCCATCAGTGGAGGTTTTTAAGAAGAGACTAGACATGCACTTGTCTGAAATGGTATAGGTTCTTCTGCTCGAGCAGGGGGCTGGACTAGAAGACCTCCAAGGTCCTTTCCAGCTCTATTCTATTCCAACAATCTGACTACTTCCCTTGGTATCCTTTTCTCAGTCTTCACTAGCTGCTTGCTTCAGATGAGTCTCCTTAACTCTTTTCACCTCTCTCTTTCGTGTCTGTGTTGGATCCTTCATAGTCAGCCAAAAATCTCTCTGCTTGCTGCTCCCTGCTGTGTAGTTGTAACACTCAGCTAATTCTAGCCAGAGGATCCTCTTCACATCCAGCATAATTCCAACACATGTTTCAAATGACTAAGGAGCTGTAGCTCAGTAATCATCCACTGTGCATGTTTTACTTGCAGAAGCCCCTTTGTTTATTTGTCAAGAACTTCCATAAGGTTGCATGTTTTGTTTCAAATCCTGGGAATGCATTTGTTTCAAATCTTGGGAAATTGCTTCTTATCAGATTTAATAATATTGAGCTAGAGGGATTAGATCAGGGTTGTCAAACTGCCGGCCCACGGGCCAGATGCATCATAGCAAAACTGCACCCACCTCATTGCCGGCAATGGCAAAAAAGGCGCGATACATCGCAACACATCACGTGATATTGCGAGTTTGACACCCCTGGATTAGATGGTTGAATTCAGCCTAAAGCTTTTTGATAGTCCTTTGTAATGCAAAAGCTTGGGATCAGGATGTCAAGATAGCTTTCTTTTTCTTAAAAAAAAATGGTGCATTTATTAGTGTGTTCATGCTTGAAGAAGAAGATATTTCAAATGAAAACAATAAGATGTTAAATTTTATACAGTGTTCTAATATATCTTTGTAAGCAGCAGAAGCAATGTATATAAAAGTATATATTTGCTTTTTCCTAAGTAGAACTAAGAATAGTTAAGGATTTCATTTGGCTTTTATTAACCATTTTGTAGAGCTAGGTATTCAGAATACACTCTTATATTAGTTTTCCCAACATTTTACAAACGTTGGCTCAAAAAACCCCTATGAAATTTCATATACAAGATATGTTTTAGAAAACTATATACCCAAATAAATGCATATTTTAGGTGTATAAAACTTGAAATTTGGTTGCTTTTTGCTTTTAAAAAAAAAATGCAGATTGAATCTATTCTATTTCATTTTCACTCAGTGAACAAGCAGAAAGATGGTCTGGAAACAGCCTCTCAAGGCAATTTCTCATGCCATATTTGAGTTCTTTGTCTCTCGTGCTTAAACCAGCTGGCAATGAAGCTGGTTTAAGAACTCCCTCTCAGATTTCAACCTCTGCCTCCATTTTGGTCATGACGAAGGTGCTTTGTTCAAACCACAGTTAGGATAAGTACCTGATGTCCCTCAAAGATCCTCCCAAACTGTCCAGCTTCATCACTACAACAATGTGGTAATCTAGTGGTAATCAATTTTTTTTTGCATCAGTATAGGTTTTATTATTTATATAATCCTTTGAAGAAATTTAATGCCATTTCCAAGATAAAGCATCTAGTTGTGTAACAGGATTCACATTTGCCTCAAGAGCAAAAGGTCATGAGTTAAAAACAATAACAATAAGGAAGAACTTCTTTTCTGAGAACATTATTTTTCTTCCCCTAAACTATGTAAATCTTCCAAGACAGATGTGTCTTGTGTAGACCAGATGACAGCATGGAATGTGGACTGTTGAAACAGTGTAGGTTTCTGCCAATTTCTTTCTCTGCCTCTAGTGAAAATATAAAAAGGGAAGTTTTATTTTTAAAGCAAGTTGTTGGGCATGCATGTATATATTTTGATATTTCCACTTAGCAAATAGAATATTTTTTTAAAAGTGTGTATAAGTGATATCCAAAATCAAAGATTATTCTGATGATATGTAGCCAGTAGCACGAATAAGAATTTTAATGATTCAATGTATTAAAACCTAGGAAGGTTCATTCCAAAAAAGGGCAAAATTATTTTGGTGGGTAGTGACTAGAGACAGAGAGGAGGAGACATTCCTGCTGCACAGCACATTAATTCATTGGAACAGTGGCATTTGACCCATCAAAGGCAGCAGATGAAGTGGTTGTTATCCTTATTCCATCAGAGACAGTAATTTACTAGTTTTGGAGCAATTCGGGAAAACATGGCTTAACAGAAAAGCAGAGTTGGAAGGGATCTTGGAGGTCTTCTAGTCCATGGCTTTTCAACCGGTGGTACGCATACCATCAGTGGTACTTTAGCACTTGGGGGAGGGAACCAGCTAAAGTGGCACTGCACAGACCTGGAGGAGATCAGCTGGAGCTGCAGAGCTTGGCAGAAGCCCCAGGATCGGCACATGTGGCGACATGGTAATTGGAGCTTCTGGCACATCCAGAAAAGGAGGAGGAGGGCGGAGAGAAGAGAAGGTATAAAGGGGGCAGGTTTTGGTGGGAGAGGGAGAGAAAGAGCAAGAAGCGAAGAGGCTTTTCTTAGCAAAGCAGTGAGGAGAGACAAAGCAAGCGGCCTGTTTTTGGAGGAAGAGTGAGTGAGTGAGTGGCCTGTTTTCGGGGAAGTGAGCGGCATGTTTTCAGAAGGGCAAGCAAGCGAGCAGTGTGTTTTCAGAAAGGCGAGTGAGCGAGCGGTGTTTTCGGAAGGGCGAGCGAGTGGCGTGTTTTTGGAGGAAGGGCGAGCGAGCGGCATGTTTTCGGAAGGGTGAGTGAGTGAGTGGCATGTTTTCAGAAGGGCAAGCAAGTGAGCAGTGTGTTTTCAGAAAGGCGAGTGAGCGAGCAGTGTGTTTTCGGAAGGGCGAGCGAGCGGCGTGTTTTTGGAGGAAGGGCGAGCGAGCGGCGTGTTTTCGGAAGGGTGAGCGAGTGAGTGGCATGTTTTTGGAAGGGTGAGCGAGCGAGCGGCATGTTTTGAAAGGGCAAGCGAGTGAGCGGCGTGTTTTTGGAAGGGCGGGCGGGCGGGCGAGCGGCGTGTTTTTGGAGGAAGGGCGAGCGAGCGAGCGGCGTGTTTTTGGAGGAAGGGCAAGCGAGCGGAGTGTTTTCGGAAGGGTGAGCGAGTGAGTGGCATGTTTTTGGAAGGGTGAGCGAGCGAGCAGCATGTTTTGAAAGGGCAAGCGAGCGAGCGGTGTGTTTTTGGAAGGGCGGGCGGGCAAGCAAGCGGCGTGTTTTTGGAGGAAGGACGAGCAAGCGAGCGGCGTGTTTTCAGAAGGGCGAGCAAGTGGCGTGTTTTTGGAAGGATGAGCGAGCGAGCGGCATGTTTTTGGAGGAAGGGCGAGCGAGCGGCGTGTTTTCAGAAGGGCAAGCGAGCGGCATGTTTTTGGAGGAAGGGCGAGCGAGCGTCATGTTTTTGGAGGGTGAGCGAGTGGCGTGTTTTTGGAAGGGCGAATGAGCAAGTGCCGTGTTTTTGGAATGGCGAGTGAGCGGCATGTTTTTGAAAGGGCAAGCGAGCGAGCGGCGTGTTTTTGGAAGGGCGGGTGGGCAAGCAAGCAGCGTGTTTTTGGAGGAAGGACAAGCGAGCGAGCGGTGTGTTTTCAGAAGGGCGAGCAAGTGGCGTGTTTTTGGAAGGACGAGCGAGCGAGCGGCGTGTTTTTGAAAGGGCAAGCGAGCGAGCGGCGTGTTTTTGGAGGAAGGATGAGCGAGCGAGCGGCATGTTTTCAGAAGGGCGAGCAAGTGACGTGTTTTTGGAAGGATGAGCGAGCGAGCGGCGTGTTTTTGGAGGAAGGGCAAGCGAGCGGCGTGTTTTCAGAAGGGCGAGCGAGCGGCATGTTTTTGGAGGAAGGGCGAGCGAGCGTCATGTTTTGGGAGGGTGAGCGAGTGGCGTGTTTTTGGAAGGACGAATGAGCAAGTGCCGTGTTTTTGGAATGGCGAGTGAGCGGCATGTTTTTGGGGGAAGGGCGACCGAGCAAGCTGGGCAGGAGCCCCAGGATCGGTGTGCACTTCTGCAGGGCTATGGGGGCTTGGCAGAAACCCCAGGATCAGTGCATGCAGCTACAGCTGATCGGCGCTTCTGCTGAGCCCCCCAGAAGCACCGATCAGCTGGAGCCCAGCACTGATCCTGACACTTATGCTGAGCCCTGACAGTCCTGCAGAAGCGCGGATCAGCTGTCAGGGCTCAGCAGAAGTGCCAGGATCAGTGCAGGAAGGAAGGAAGGAGATGGGAATGAGAAGGAGGGAAAGAAGGAGGGGAGAAAGTAAGTAAGTAAGTAAGGAAGGAAGGAAGGAAGGAAGGAAGGAAGGAAGGAAGGAAGGAAGGAAGGAAGGAAGGAAGGAAGGAAGGAAGGAAGGAAGGAAGGAGATGGGAATGAGAAGGAGGGAGGCAGGGTGGGAGGGAAAAAGGAAGAAAGGAACATCATGTGTTCTTGACTTCCAGAAATGATGGTGGCTTGTGCTTGCACTGGAGCAAGCAGGAAGTAGAGATTGCCCTAAGCAATTGGGCCACTTTGAATATTGAAGATATTTATATGCTGGTCTCTTGTACTAAAATGTCTTTCCAGTCTTAAGGGTTTGACACATGTACAAGATACTTTATAGTTTGTTTTTCTCCAGCAATAATCTGTGAAATGTTGAACTAACATTAGACTTTTACATATAAAGTATATCCAGAAACAGAACTTTGAAGTAAATTTGCACAGACAGGATTACAACCTAAGGCTGCCTTAACTTGCAATCCTATGCTCAAATAACTTAGAGAAAGCACAATTCACTATAGTGAATGTTAGATAAAACAGGAATGTTAGAGGAAGAATAATTTGCCCAAGGTAGCCTATTGTGTTTCATCGCTGAATAGAAATTCAAACTAAAATTAGGCATTTTGCATCCATCTTCTCCTGTATAATACTGTTTCTCTTTACTTGCAGCTCTAGCTTTAGCTTTTAATCAGATAATGATGCAAAAAATAACACAATTACTGGTTAATAAGACCTGATTTAAGTGCATAGGTATCTTTTCCATATTTATTGTTGTATCCAAGTCTTGTAAGTTTTTTCTTGTTTGTATTAAGTTATAATTCCCTTCATTTGTAATTTCACCAGTTAAGTTATTTTTTCTAACCTGAGAAGAAAGAAGACTTAACAAAATGGATACTGCCAAGAGAATCATTGTTTGGGAGACAAAAAGCATACATCCTATCTACTATGCATCCTCTACTCCTAACAATAACTACAAAAATACTGGACGAGTTTCAACTGGACAAGTTGAAAATATTAATTTGGAAAATAATTTGGCAAAGGAAGAAGATTAGAGATGGACTGAAGAGACTGGATTCGCCCTTACCAGATGGAATATTATATGAGTAAACACTTGTTTGAATATGGCTAAATAAACAACTAATTTTGGCCATAAAGGGACTTTAGAATAAGTGGGATAAAAGATATAAGTAATATAGTATTTTTTGATACTATACAACCAGGTTTCCATACCAATGTCTTTAAGTTATCAAGTAGGTCTCCTTTCACTCTGGCACAAGTTACTTGAATCAAAGGAGACCATCTACAGGAGGATCTGGACAGACTTGAACACTGGGCACTATCTAACAAAATGAAATTCAATGGTGAAAAAAGTAAGGTTCTACATTTAGGCAAGAAAAACCAAATGTACAGGTATAGTATAGGGGGTACCTTGCTCAATAGCAGTAACTGTGAGAGGGACCTCGGAGTCCTAGTGGACAATCACTTAAATATGAGCCAGCAGTGTGCTGCAGCTGCCAAAAAGGCCAACACAGTGCTAGGCTGCATTAACAGAGGGATAGAATCAAGATCACGTGAAGTATTAATACCACTTTACAATGCCTTGGTAAGGCCACACTTGGAATACTGCATCCAGTTTTGGTCACCACGATGTAAAAAGACGTTGAGACTCTAGAAAGAGTACAGAGAAGAGCAACAAAGATGATTAGGGACTGGAGGCTAAAGCATATCAAGAACGGCTGCTAGAATTGGTATGTCTAGTTTAATGAGAAGAGGACGAGGGGGACATGATAGCAGTGTTCCAATATCTCAGGGGCTGCCACAGAAGAGGGAGTGAAGCTATTTTCCAAGGCGCCTGAAGGCAGGACAAGAAGCACAGATGGAAACTAATCAAGAGAGAAGCAACCTAGAACTAAGGAGAAACTTCCTGACAGTTAGAACAATTAACCAGTGGAACAACCTGCCTCCAGAAGTGTGAATGCTCCAACACTGGAAGTTTTTAAGAAGAGACTGGACAGCCATTGTCTGAAATGGTATAGGGTTTTCCTGCCTGAGCAGGGGGTTGGACTAGATGACCTCCAAGGTCCCTTCCAACTTTATTATTATTATTATTATTATTATTATTATTATTATTATTATTATTATTATTATTATTATTATTATTATTATTATTATTATTATTATTATTATTATTATTATTATTATTATTATGTCATCAATTCTTCAAAAAACAAGGTCCATTTATAATCATTAAGTTGTTGTCCTGTTAGTTCAAGTCTCGGTGTTTGTTATAGTATCTTTATCTTCAATTCGGTCTGGTCTTCTTCTTCCTCAGGTTTCTTCTGGTTTAAGTAAAAGGTCATGTCCAGTTTTATGGTTTTTGATTGATTATCTAGGTTTTCAACATGCTGTCCTTGTTGATCTTTGACATCCTCTGTTTTGGTATTACTTTGTTCCACTTCTGTAGCTTTTTGGGTTGTAGGTTCTTTGATTGCAATCAGGATTTGGTTATCAGAATTTTCAATATACTGTTGTTGTTCCTTAAAGTCCTCTGTCTTGGTATTGATTTCTTCCGCTTCTGTTATTTTCTGGGTTCTTTAGTTGGAATCTGGGTTTTAATTTGTAGGTTCAAGTTAGCGCCTTTGTCTTTCAGTCTGGATTTAATTACCTCAGTGGCTTCAAGGATTTTTTCAAGTATAAGTTTATAGTCAAGCGAAGTTTGCTCCTGGTCCCCCTCCATTTCTGAGATAGTTGTAGATAGTTCTTTAGTGGAGGCTGATTTTTAAAACAAGAGTCAGTAAATGTTCACCTCCACAGTTCTTAAGAGCCAGTTTCAGCTCCCAGCTTTTTATCTTTAGATATTACCAAGGACAGATCTAAGTTGTAAACAGGTCTCTTTAGCAGGGATATTCACTTGCTATACCAGGCTTCACCACAAGATGTCCTCTGTTCTGTTCGCAAGGCAGACATGAAGATGAGGCAGTTGGTACAAAAGATGTTCTTTATTGAATACATTCACTGAACAGAAGCATAGCAGGAATCAAGCTACTAACTACTGACTGGCCACGCTGGCCACTCCTTCTTATATTCCCTTGCAAGGGAATGCTCAGCCAATCGATGCAGGCTATTCTCCCACCTCGCGCATGCGCGCGAGGCTGGAGACAGCCTGTCTGGGTCCCGGGCAGACATGTGGTCTGTCCGGGTCTCTGCAACGGTCCCGGGCAGACATGTGGTCTGTCTGTGTCTCTGCAACCTGTTTCCAGTCTTCCTGAGCCTTGCTGAATGACTCAGCAAGGCCCAGCCTCTCTGCATACTTTCTGAGCCTTGCTGAATGACTTCAGCAAGGCCCAGTACATAACACCCCTCCCCTCTTGGATTAAACAATACATAACAATTGTTTAACACAATATACACAACAATGTCAGAGCAGGCCGGTTGGCCCTTTATGCATACAGCCTGTACTTTTACAATAGTAACCTTCAACATTATACATATTTGTTTCCTCAAGGTGAGGGTTATTAAACCTCCTGTGAATACAACAGAGACCTCACATAGTCCAATTCTTAGGAGGACCACTACCTCGCCCACATCTGCGTGGAACCAGATTGGTCCAGGTATAGTTGTAATATAGAGGTGTAGAGGTAGATATTGAGGTGTAGAGGTAGGTATTACTCTGTAGTAGGTGTCTGGAGTGCCTGTTAGGTGTTACACAAACACCTCAGGGCTTTTCCGCCCAGACAACTTAGGGGTTCCCCCTGACAGCTGACTGGCTGGATCCGCTAAACCCAAACCAGATTTCCTTGGAGGGGTCGAGTTCCCCGAGTTCCTTGGTGGGGTGGAGTTCCCCGGAAACTTTGGAACTCCCCTTGGGAGCAATGTCCTTCAGGCCCAAGGCCAGCAGCAGGAGTACCCTGAGTGGCCCATGTACGGGGATTTGTCCCTAGCCAGGGACCTCTGCCCAAGTCAGGAGCCATCCATGGCAAGACCCCCCCCATCTGGATCTGTCCCTAGCCAGGGACCTCTGCCAGAGTCAGGAGCCCTCCGTGGCAAGACCCCCATCTGGAGCATTGGGAGATGCGCCCTCGTGGAGAGACTGTGATCCCCCCAATCATAATTGGGGTCCCCCTCCCCCCCAAGAGTGGCATCAGGGGAGGAAACGTGCCCTGGAAGCCGCCAGCGTAACTGGTGGATGTGGCGTCGAAATGAGCCACAAGATGGAAAGGGACTTGGATTCCTCCCATTGAATGAACGCACTAAGAATAGAATGTGTCACTATCGCTTTCCCATCCTGAACATAGGAGCATGAGGAGAATGTACAAAATTTGCAAAAGTTTCCTACATGAGGATTCCAGGCATGGTTTAGCATCTGTAGCCTTAGCAATGGTAGGTACACAATACTACAGTCTAAGCTGGAATCATACACTTTGCAATACTGAAACCCTTGCTTTCCCCATGACTTCAATGATGTGACTATTTACAGTGACTACACATGTACAGAATAAACATTCTCTTTGGTACAATAAGGAGATGGGTTTTCCTTCACAGTAACATGATACATACAACCAAGTGTTAAGGTAACCCCTTTATTGATGAAACCACTTGGGGTCCCCGAGGTGCCTGCAGCCGTGACACCTGTGAAGAGCCACCCGGTCTGGGTGCAGCCTGTCCAGCTTCGTAATGCATCTGCGACCCCAGCGGAATTCAGCTGGGCTCTTCCTGTAGCTGTGCAAGGTATGGTGCGGTGTGCAATTAGAAAATCAGCTAACCTGTGATGCCAGGGTCCTTGAGTGATTCTCTTGCATGTGTCTTTTGTGGTGCGCACCATGCGTTCAGCCTGACCGTTTGTGGCAGGGTGAAAAGGAGCAGACGTGGCATGCCGGATCATGTTGGCTTGGAGGAATGCCTGAAACTCAGAAGAGGTAAATTATGGACCATTGTCTGATACCAAATTATGGACCATTGTCTGATACCAACATCAGGAAGGCCATGGGAAGCGAACATTCCTCTGAGCACCTGGATGGTCCTGGCAGTGGAGGACACAGGAACAACCTCTAGCCACTTGGAATGGCTATCCACAAGGAGGAGGAAGAATTGCCCCTGAAAGGGCCCAGCATAATCTATGTGGATGCGTGACCAGGGAGTGAGTGTCTCCTCCCACCGGTGTACAGGGGCCTGGGGCATTTCTGGCCATGATTGCTGGCATACTTGACATCCCTGAACCTGGGCCTCGATGTCCTTATCGAGCCCAGGCCACCACAGATGGCTGCGTGCAAGCGCCTTCATCCTCACTATTCCTGGATGTCCCTCATGAAGAGAGAGCAAGACTCTAGTCCTCAATGAGGCCGGGATAACTACTCGATTGCCCCACAGGATACACCCCTTGAATGTGGACAATTCATGCTTCCTACGCCAGAAGCTTTGGAAATCTGTACCAGGACACGTGTCAGGCCATCCTGACAACACACATGTCAGCACGCGTGCAAGCGTGTGATCAGTGGCAGTTTCAGCAGCCACATCCCTAGCATTGAGGGGAGATTCTGGTAAGTCCTGAATAGACAGAATGTGTACAGCAGGAGCAGGGTCTGCCTCTATTTGTTTAAGAGGTAACCTACTCAGGCCAGCAGCATGGCCCATCTCAGTGCCTGGTTTGTGAACCAGGGTGTAATCATACGCTACCAAGAAACTTGACCATCTCAGCATCCTGGGTGAGATGATATGTGGGGTTTGTTTGTTGGTTACAAACAACCTCAGCAAAGAATTTTGGCCAGTATAGACTGTGGAATGGCGGCCATCACATTCCTTACGCTGAACTCTTAGCGTGGCCTCCCCCTGCACACTGACTCGTGAAACCTGAAAGTCAGGGAGGATAAGATTGGAGGGCCTGAGCTGGACTCGTGAGCCCCCCCTGGAACAACCCATATTATCAGTGTCTGCAGACATCATAGGAAGAGCGGACCTTGTGTCCCGCTCCATGGCCAGGGGAACTCCCTGCAACTTAACAACCGTGCGCAGTTGTGTCTTAAGGGGCCGGTGAACCCCTGTTTTACACACACACCCACGGGATGCACAGAAACCCACCCTGTGTTGGCTGGGGACCTTGGTACCTTTCAGAGGCAACTCATTAGGGGGCCTGTGTATCTGGCGACCCAAGCAGGCTGATGTGATGTGGCCTTGCCTGCCACATGCCCAGCAACAGCAGAAGGAGAACAGCAGTCAGCTCTCCTGTGGCGACCCCCACAGCCGAAACACTGCCAGGATGCAGGCGCCTGTCCTCTGTGCTCTTGCAGTCTTCTCGCCAACGGTTGAAGTCTGTCCTCGGATTCTTCTCCGGAGGACTCTCGCACGACTTCTTGATGGACGGGGACTGCTGCTGGAGGGTTCTGGGTCGCGAAGTGTTGGACTCGACAAGACGGCCCAGCTTGGACATTGCTGTGACTGATAGCCTCGTCCATGTCGCTCGCCGCAAGGAAGGAGGAAGGAATGGGAAGGAGTCCCACGAAGCCAAGCCCACCTCCAGCGTTTGCGTACTGGCAGGTGGCTGCTTCTCCAGGACGCCGCGCTTCTCGGAGAAGGGGTCCCACGAAGCCAAAATCCCACCTCCAGCGTATGCGTACTGGCAGGTGGTTGCTTCTCCTGGACTCCGCGCTTCTCGGGGAAGGGGTCCCACACAGCCGAGCCCGCTTCCAGCGTATTCGTACTGGCAAGCGGTGACTTCTCCTCTATTCCTTCCGCTTCAAGGCGTGAGAAGGGGTCCCTTGAAGCCGAGCTCACCTCCAGCGTCTTCATGCTGGCAGGCAGTCGCTTACCCAGAACGCCGAACTTCTCCGCAAGGAGTGGGAAGGGGTCCTTTTGAAGCTGAGCTCACCTCCAGCATCTTCATACTGGCAGGCAGTCGCTTCCACCGGACACCGAACTTCTCAGCTCGTCAGGCCTTTAGGTAAGTAGGCCTACTTCAGCTTCTGCAGGATTCCAAACGGCGGATCCCACCTTCGTCGCCAATGTTCTGTTCGCAAGGCAGACATGAAGACGAGGCAGTTGGTACAAAAGATGTTCTTTATTTAATACATTCACTGAACAGAAGCATAGCAGGAATCAAGCTACTAACTACTGACTGGCCATGCTGGCCACTCCTTCTTATATTCCCTTGCAAGGGAATGCTCAGCCAATCGATGCAGGCTATTCTCCCACCTCGCGCATGCGCGCGAGGCTGGAGACAGCCTGTCTGGGTCCCGGGCAGACATGTGGTCTGTCCGGGTCTCTGCAACGGTCCCGGGCAGACATGTGGTCTGTCTGGGTCTCTGCAACCTGTTTCCAGTCTTCCTGAGCCTTGCTGAATGACTCAGCAAGGCCTAGCCTCTCTGCATACTTTCTGAGCCTTGCTGAATGACTTCAGCAAGGCCCAGTACATAACATCCCCGATGACATTTGAAATCCTTTTCAGAAAGGCTAGGCTTTTATCCAGTTTAGGTTCTTTTCATTTTCCACCCCAGATAGTTAAGATAGCCAGTTCCCGTGAAAATAGGAACTTTTTGGGTCGCCAGATCTAAGAATCATGTAAGTCCAATTATTTAATTATATTTTTTCAGGGCTTTATCTCCCCTATGTAGGCAGCCGCCGCCACTTTAGAGGGTGGGAGAAAGACATTCCCTTCCCTCTCTCTTCACAGGGGGAAGCAATTTCAAAATGCTTTTGCAAGAAAAAGAAATAGTTGGGGTAGAAAAAAGGTAGGATCTCACCCAGTTCCTCCGCAGTGCTTTCAAGTGCTTAGTTGTAAGTTTGGCCTCGGCTGGAAACAGCATTAATGATGGGCCACGTGGGTGGCCGATCTTTTCTCCGTCGGTCTGAAGAGCTGCTCTGGATCAAACGGAAGGGCTGCCGCCCTTCCGCGATCAATCGGAAGGTCCTCTTCCCCGCTCGTCGCCCCTCCAAGGTGACTTTCGACCCCTTTCAGGGTCCCCCAGCGAGAGAAAATCGGACGGCGGAGGGAGCGATCATCCCGCACATCTGCCAGCGCTGCGATCCGGAACCCTCTAGAGTCTAGAGACAAATCCCACAGTCATTCCATAAGAAAACAAGGTTTTCTCTGCAGTTTTCTTGACAAAATTTCCGAAGTGGTTTGCCATGGCCTCCTTCCTAGGGTTGAGACAGAGTGACTGGCTCAAGGTCACATGGCCTTCATGCCTAAGGAGGGACTAGAACTAATGGTCTCCCAGTTTTTAGCCTGATATCTTAACCACTATATCAAACTGTCTGTCTTAAGCCAACTATATCCATATTTAACATTTCTCTAGTTATACTATCTTTCACCTTATAACTTTCACCTCTATTATTGTTTAAAAGCAGTAAGCATAATAATCATTACAAAGAGGTGAACCAAACTAAGAATGACCTTTGAAAGTTCAACAAAATCTCATTAGAACTCCCCTTGTGTCTCATTGATCACTAACCATTCTTTAAGAATATGTCCCCCATGACAAAGCTTTAGCCTCAATCCATGTGATTCTTTCCATACCTTTACATCAAACATTTTCTCCATCAATTTGATGGTTTAATATGTTTGTAACCTTGTAATTTATTTATTTGCTTGCCTGCTTTTTAGTAAGATTTAGAAGCTGCCCAATTCCCTAAGACTCTAGGTGCTTTACAATGTTTAAAAATAATGAACAGTAAACAATATAGCAGTAAAAAATACGTCAGATTCTTAAACCTCAGTATTTCACAGGAGCTTAATTCTAATCTTAGGCTTCGGGCAAGCAACCATGTTTTCAATGATTTTTTGAGCATCATTGCATTAAGACCCATATGAAACTCTGCAGGGATGCTGTTCCAGAGTGCAGGCACATTTCCTAGATAACATTGTTTAATAGTGTAGCGGGGCTGGCTGAGGAGCCATCCTGGGGAGAGGGAAGCTCGGACAGCTGCTGCCGGTTTTGGGCGCGGCGGGTGTGGATCAGGCGGAAGGAAAGAAAAAGGGGGAAAGAAAGGGGGTGGGGTGGGGGTTGCTGTGGCTGTTGTCGGAGAGAGACCAGGTGAAGTCGAAGAGGGATTTGAGGTTTTAGCTGATCCCTTTCTGTGAAGGAGAGGGAAGGAGAGAGTAAGAGAGAGTGAGAAGGTGGAATTTTACTGCTTTCTTTCACAGGGGGGATATCCTGAGTGGAGGCAAGAGAGAGAGTGAGGAGAGAGAAAGTTTCTGGGGTTGCTAAATTCAGATTTTAACAATAAAGGAAAGGGGGAGGGGTTTTGACACTGACGAGACCTGAGACTGCGAGCGACGACAGAAGAGAAGGAGAGGCTGGTCGTTACTGCTTTGGAGACTAGCGGCCATCCAAACTTTGATTATTGTTACTTGTACAAGTTATAGACATTGTGGAGAGTTGCCCTTGCGGGGCGAGCTGTTACTGCAGGACGCTGACTACCTTCGTTCGTGTTCCTATCACTGCCTGGAGCCAGGGTTTTCCCCACCCCACTTGTTTCCAAATGGTCGCTGTGAAATAATTGACTATTGCTGCTATGACTGCCTGGGGCTGTTAAACACCATCACGCATTGACTATCAGGGCTAGGGGCTGGTCATCTTTGTTCCTGAAAGCCCCCCCTTTTGATGATGAGAGTCTGCCACCTCACTTCACGTGAGCTTCTGCTAGAAAAGACTTCACTAACACCTTGAGAGCACAGCTGCAGAGTGCAACAGAGGGGAGCAGGGCTGGGAGGGCCTGGGCTTTGGCGGCCTCTGAGGGGGTAATGCTACAATAGAAAAGAACTGTAGCACAGGCAGTACCTACTGGAGATACTATCGGTGGTTCCCCAAATTGCTGGGCCCAATTCCTTAAATTTCATTTAGAATCTAACTGGCACACAACAGAGAAGCACTTGTAAAAGACTGGTATTACCTGGTATACTGAGACATACCCATTATTGCCCATATCTACTGATGTTTGGAATAGTTACAGCTTCAAGGAGAGCCCTATGTTGGATGTATTGCATTTGTGAGGTGACCAACGCATGAGTAACTGATGAATCTGTGTAAACAACCTCTTGGCCATAGCTGCCACTTGCTCTTTGAGCAGGAACTGTGAACACCCCACCCCCTATGAGTGTGTGCCATTCTTGTGTGGAGAATTGCTACTTCATCCAAGACTAAAGATGGAAAGTTCTCAGAGTTGTGGCAGAAGAAGAGGCAAATACCTACAACTACTCAATCTTGTAAACATTGATCCTGAGTCCATTCTTTCCCATCCAGACCCTCATAGCCTCCAGTCAGTGGGACAAGACACTGATAGCATCCCCCCAAGTGATCAGTGCTGTTTCTAAACTATGCCCCTATCTGAAATCAAACTGAAATGAGTCCAGATAATCTGTTTCCTCCATGATCCTCTGAAATGGCAGCCTAATCACATTCTCAGCAAAAAAAAGATTACACAAACCATTCCAGAATTGTTATCTGGAGAAGGGGATCCACTGTCACCTTCAGGTCAGGGTAAACATTCCCTCCCTCACAGAAGCCAATGATACCACATGGACCCAAATAAATATTGTAGAAGGTAAATTGAAACTCATTTCAACCTATGAAATCTGAGGGAATAGGATATTTGAAGGTGATGAGGAAGAATAATGTCATGGTCTAGGTTCAGGACTCAGATTCTAAGTCTGAATCTGATTCTGAAGAAGCTGCTCCAGCTGAGCCTGTAGAATGTCAGCTCAGGAAGGATGAAGCCAGAAATCACATGGGCCTGATCAAATATAGACACTACCTGAGCAGCTGGGAAAGTCAGGTGAATATGATGTAAGAACTCCCAATCCCTTAGTAATAGTAAATTTAATGCTAATTAAATTTAAAGAAAGAAAGGGGAATGGAGAGAAGATAAAGGTGCAAGAAAACAGAAAAAAATGAAAAAGTAATAATATAAGAAAGAGAAAAGAAATACATAAAGAAAATCTTCCAACCGTCACAAAATGTATAAACAAATTTAGTAACCCTTCACCCTCTCTAAAGTTGCAGACATTTATCTCTTCGTTCCATATCTAATCTCTTATCAATAAACAAATCCATAAAACATCATCTTTTCAGACCTGGCATCAGTTGAACATCTATAAAGGGGAACCAGAAGTAACAACAGATATTAGTTTAATCTTGATCTTGCTTCTAATAGTCTTAACCTTTAGTTTGAATAAATATTGCAGTAAGGTTTGATTTTTCTTCATTTCTTCTTTGTCTCATTGCACCAAGTTCTTCAAGACTGTAAGAAGTCCCTCTTATAAATCCAATAGGGCAAGGAAAAAATATCCAGGTCAATCTTTTGGTTTGTCATTTATATTTTCCTTTTAAATTTTAAAACCTCAACCAGTTTCTTTTATAGAGCCAGCGAAACATCCTTTTCTAAATCATTATCTTGGTCTGCCAGTTGTAATTCCCCTTTCAATACCAACTGTATTTTGTCAGATAAAATTTGTTATCTGACATTTCTTCAATAACAACCTTTGGACATAATCTAAACATAGAAGCAGACATCATTACTGACATTGTTGATATTGTGGCTATTTTCTAATTCAGCTCTTCAAAAGTCTCCTTCAGTATTTTTGTTAGAATGTTTTGCACCATCTATCTTTCCTCTACCTCAAATATTTAGTCCCCTCTAGTGCCCTGTTTGTGAAATCATAAAGTTGCTTATCTATGTTTTGTCTTGTAAAAATGTATTTCCCACAAAAAGTTGTTTGTATTTTATCATTAGTTCCAAATCCTATTGTAAATGTTTCAATATTCCAATTTTATCTGAATCCATAGTCTGTTTATATCATTATAAGTTTAAATTTTTATTTAGCTGTTAGCCTTTGAGATGGCAAATCTGAATCTAATAGCAGCTTAAGCCTCCCTAACTTCTAAGTTAGACTATTATAAGTTGCTGCTCTTGGGCTACCTTTTAAAACAAGCCAGAAATCAACAAGTGAAACAGAATGCAATTGCCTCCCCACTAGTGGAAGAAAGATGCAATAGCAGAATAACACCAAGTTTGTTGGCTGTGCATTAGTGCTCATCTGCAAACTCTTACATAGCTTGGGGTCCCAGTTCATTTTAGGACCATGTCCTCTGAGCAGAATCAATTTATCTGTTGATTCTTCTAGGGAGGGTTGTTTTTGGTTCCTACAACATATTAAGTTAAGGAGACAAGACCCCCAGTGTAGTCTTTCTTTGGTGCAGCCCCATTGTTATAGATCAGTTTCCTTCCAAGGTCAGATCAGCCTATTCCCTTCTGACTTGTTGAGCGGTATAGTATTCTGATGGGTGTTTGGGAAGTAGGAGAATTGGGCTGCCTAGATTCTGCCTGGGAGTTCTTATTGTCAGCTGCCATTTTGTACTTGCTTGTGCTTCGCTGCTATGCCATGACAGAATGCCATGAAGTATGGGGAGTGGGAATGAAGGCGGGAATACTTGGGGAAATGAAAGTAAGTGCTGTATCTCCTTCAGATGCTGCCTCAAGGTCACCTGGTTGGAAGAAGGAGGGTGCTGCATACCAAACTGTGTTTGGATTGACCGTTACAAAAAACATCCTGCCTGAACTTGATTGGTTACACAGGGGTGGGAAACGGGAGGCAGTTAAGGGAGGGAAAAGTTGAACTTAGGGATTTTGGCACACAATTTTCAGTTTTGGCTTTGCAATACTGCAATACACTTGACCTCTAATAAAACTATACCTTTCTGAACAAATGGAGCCAAGGATTGTTTCTATCTAGAGGTTTAGGTTGTGGCAGGTCTGACAGCTTATATTGTGTTCACAAGTATATTTGCTTTGTTTTGTTTTTTGACTGATTAAATGAGCACTTTTATTGACTATTAGCTGCTAATTTAATTGACAATACAATTCTACTGTTGCTGCTGTAAACTATGCATAGCTTAGGATATAATGGTGGAAAACATTTTTTTAAAAAAAAAAAAAAGAAGGAAAACCAAATAGACCTGAAGCCAGCTTATCTAACTCAGATTTCACAAGCTGGTTATAGGAATGGAATGGAATGGAATGGAATGGAATGGAATGGAATGGAATGGAATGGAATGGAATAGAATAGAATAGAATAGAATAGAATAGAATAGAATAGAATAGAATAGAATAGAATAGAATAGAATAGAATAGAATAGAATAGAATAGAATAGAATAGAAAGGGACCTTGGAGATCATCTACTACAGCCCCCTGCTCATGCAGGAGAACCTATATAATTTCAGATAAGTGACTGTCTAGCCTCTTCTTAAAAACCTCCAGTGATGGAGCGCCCACAATTTCTGAAGGCAAGCTGTTCCACTGGTTAATTGTCGTCACTGTTAGGAAGTTTCTTCTTAATTCCAGGTTGCTTCTCTCTTTGGTCAGTTTCCAACCATTGTTTCTTGTCCTTCCCTCTGGTTCTGTGGTGAACAAAGTGACCCCCTCTTCCTTGTGGCAGCCCCTCAAATACTGGAACACTGCTATCATGTCGCCCCTGTTTCTTCTTTTCTTTAGACTAGCCAAACCCAACTCCTGCAGCCGTTCTTCATATGATTTAGTCTCCAGACCTTTGATCATCTTAGTTATTCTTCTCTGAACTTTTTCCAAAGTCTCAACATCTTTTTTGTAGTATGGTGACCAAAATTGGTTGCAGTATTACAGCTGTGGTGTTACTAGGGTTTTATGAAGCGGTACTAATACTTCACGTGAACTTGATTCTATGCCACTGTTTATACAATCCAGGATTATATTAGCTTTTTTGGCTGCTGTCAGGTCCCCAAAGAAAACCCTGCTTTTGTAACCATTATTTTGGGCCTGCCATTCTGTTGGAAGGGGGCATCTTTTGGGGATCCTTTGTGCTGTTATGCCACTATTCCCTTCCCCCAGAAGAAAGAATGCATCTCCCTTATCTAGGAGATGGTTGGTGTTTGGAACCAGAAGGAAACAAAGCAAGAGAGACCTTGAAGAGCGTGCCAACGGAGCCAGTTACCAAAACACTATGCCACCTGTGGATTGGCTGGAATTAAAATGAACCCTGGGACCCTGGGGGGAGGAGTAATAATATTGCTTTTAATATACTGCTTGCGTGGGTAGTTTTCCAGATCTCACCTTGTTTTCCCTTCTATCATTAACACCTAATAAAAGTTCCTTTTGAGACAATGCCTATTTCAAGAGTTCTGCTTTCTTGGGTAGCTTGGTTGAGGTAGGTCCTTACAGCTGCTGCTGCACACTGCTGGCTCATAGTCAAGTGATCATCCACTAGGACTCCAAGGTCCCTCTCACAGTTACTGTTTTTGAGCCAGGTCTCACCTAATCTGTACTTATACATTTGATTTTTCCTGCCTAAATGTAAAACTTTGCTTTTCTCCCCATTAAAATTCATTTTGTTGGACAGGGCCCATTGTTCAAGTTTGTCAAGATCCTTTTGGATCCTGAGCTTGTCTTCTGGGGTGTTGGCTATTCCTACCAGCTTAGTGTCATCTGCAAATTTGATGAGTTCCCCTTCTATTCCCTCATATAAGTCATTTATGAAGATATTGAAAAGTACTGGACCTAAGACGGAGCCTTGTGGTACCCACTGCTTACCTCTCTCCATGTGAATGTAGTACCATTGAGGACTACTTGTTGAGTACGGTTTGTCAGCCAGCTACAAATCCATCTGGTGGTGATATTGTCTATTCCACATTTTTCTAGCTTATCAAGAAGTAGGTTGTGGTCTACTTTGACAAATGCCTTACTGAAATCTACTGTAAGTATACTATGTCAACAGCATTTTGCTGGTCTACTAGCTTAATCACTTTATGAAAGAATGAAATGAGTTTGGTTTGGCATGATCTGTTTTTAACAAACACACGCTGGCTTCTAGTTAAAACTTTATTTGTTTCTAGATGTTTGCAGATCTGTTTTTTTATTATTTTTCCCAGTATCTTCCCAGGTATTGATGTTAGGCTGATTGGTCTGTAGTTCCCTGAGTCTGTATTTTTTTCCTTTCTTGAAGATGGGAACCACATCAGCTCTTTTCCAATCCTCAGGTACTCCCCGGTGCTCCAGGATTTATGAAAGATATGGTATAGTGGTTCTGAGATAACATCTGCCAGCTCCTTCAGAACTCTGCGATGTAATCTGTCAGGTCCCGGTGATTTATATTCGTCAAGGTCAGATAGGTGTTCTCTTGCTTATTTTAATTTTTATTTCTAGTTTGTCTTTTACAGTAGTTTTTTTGGTACGTTGGGCTATAATTTCTTTTTGTATGAAGACTGATGCAAAGAATGAGTTAAGCAGCTCTGCTTTCTCCATACTGCCTGTTACTTCTTGCCATCTTCTCTCTTTAGTGGACCTACAATTTCCTTGACTTTTTTTCTTGTTATTAATATGTTGAAAGAAACTATTTTTTATTGTCCTTGACTTCTATTGCAAGTCTTTGTTCATTCTGAACCTTTGCTTTCCTAACTTTATCTTTGCATGTTTTGGCTGTCTGCTGATAATCAGTCTTAGTTATGTGTCCCTCTTTCCATTTTTTTGTACTTCTCCTTTTTGTCTTTCAGTTTGTCAGAGAGATCTTTGTGCAGCCATGCTCGTTTCTTCTTGAATTTCTTGATTTCTTTTTCAGTGGTATTGTGCTGGACTGGGCTTTTATGATCACATTTTTCAGAGTTTCCCACACTTCTTGATTTGTTTTCCCCTTTAGGATTTTCATTAATGGAATCTTGCCTAGGCTTTCTCTGATTTGTTAAAATCAGCTATTTTAAAGTTTAGGACACTGGTTCCGGCAATTTCAACTCCCTCTATCACTTCTTTATTAGTAAGAATTAGGTCCAGTATAGCTTTACTGTAAGGACCTGCCTCCATTTCTCTACCAAGAAAGCAGAACTCTTGAAACTGGCATCATTTCAAAAGGAACTTTTATTACCAAGTACAGAAAGCAGGAAAGCTAGGTAGGATCTGAGGACTTCCCACCCAAATCAATGTTAAACCTGCGAAACAATAACCCCACCCCAACTGTCCAACTGGTTGGTTCAAACAGGCCAATCCACAGGTGACATCGAGCTGTGGGAAAGCAACCGATAAGGCCCCTCTCTCAAGGTTGTTAGGTCTTCTCCAATTCCTCCCTGTGCGCTGACATAAGGCAGATGCCCCGAGACATTCCTTTCACACCCCATAAAGGATACATCAAAGCAGATAGAGGAAACGGTCTATGTGCACTACAAGCCCCCGGCTACCCCCCTTGCCCCATAGGAGAATGGCAGAAGCCGAATAACATAAACCCAGAGAATATGCACGATTAATAATTGAGGGTTCTGACATATACTTCTAATTCCCTCCTCTATCTTTTGGATGACAAAGTTGTCGGCTAGGTTGGTTAGGAATCTGTTTGATCTCCCACTCGCTGCAGAGTTTGTCTCCCAGGTGATATCTGGGTAGTTGAAGTCTCCCATTACTACTGTGGTATGCTTCCTACATACATTTGTTAACTGGTTGGCAAAGAGTTCATCTATTTCTTCTGATTGGTTGGGTGGCCTGTAATATACACCTATGGTAATATCACTTTTTTTCTCTTTTATATTGATCCATATACATTTTGGAAAGATTTTATGTTGGATGATGTGCATTTCTGTAGATATGTAGTGTTCTCTTACATATAGTGCAATTCCCCCTCCTCTTTTTGTAGACCTGTTTCTTTTGAACAATTTGTATCCATCCATCAGTCCATTCCATTCATGGGTTTCGTCCCACTAGGTTTCTGTAATGCCAACTATGTCATACCCTCCCTCATATACTATTGCTTCTAGTTTGCCCTGTTTGTTCCCCAAGCTTTGAGTATTTGTATAAAAACATTTAAGACTTTTATGCCTGTTCGTGGGCATGTTTCCTGCATCTCCTGATTGTTGTTTGAGTTTTTCTTTTTTTCTCGTCTCTGCCTATCTCATTGTATGATTTGTTTTCTTGGAATTTATGATTGGTTTTGGGTTCTAGAGATTCTAAAGATTGGTCACCCTCCCCCTTCAGTTTTAGTTTAACTAGGTAACTTTATTACCTAGTTTTTTGTAGTCTCTCACTATTGTACTCAGGTTCTTTGTTGTGTCATTTGTCCCAATGTGGTGGAGGAGGAAAGGGTAGTAATCAGTAGGCCTAATTATTTTGGTTAGGTTCTCAACCACATCTTTGATTTTTGCTCCAGGGAGACAACATACCTCCCTGGATTGTATGTCTGATCTCCAGATGGATGATTCCTTTGCTTTGAGGATAGAATCTCCTATTACCAACACTCGCCTTCCTTTTTGGGGGGTTGCAGTTTGGGGTGCTTTTCTGTTTATTTCTGGTGTGTTTGTTGATGTGACTTTTTTAGGGCTATTTGAAGTTGTTTCTTTGCTAGGTGTCTGCATGTTTTCTTTGAGGGGGAGGTTGTGGGTCTGCATCTTTCCATCTAAGGGGAGAAATTGATTGCTCAGTTTTAGTGGGGCTGTTTCTGGTTGGGTTGGATTGGGCAGAAGGGGTTTGTTAGTTGTATGCTGCTTCTTTCTTTGAGTATTGTGTTTCCTTCTATGTGTGACATACCTCCATTTGTCTTCCTCCAAGGGTTTATCAGTAGGGTCAGATCATCTGGGAGTTATTTATTCATTAATTGGTTCAGTTTGGGTATAGCTTTCTTTCCTAGATTGGGGTTTGGCTAGTTGCCTCTAAGTTCCTTACTTTTTCCTCCAGTGGTTTACATAGTTTACATCTAATGCATGTATACTTTGGGTGTTCTTTGGGCATAAGCACATACATGGAACATATATTGCATACAACAATAGTGTCAGTCACCTGTTCCATGAGTTTGTTGTTTGAAAATCCCTCTTTTTGGTTTTTGCTGTCTGTAGGCCCTGGTCTATCACTATCCATAGCACTTGGTCTGCTGCTGTCTGTAGGCCCTGGTCTACCACCGTCCATAGCACCTGGTCTGCTGCCAGTTGTAGGCTCTGGTCTACTGGCATCTGTAGATCTGAGGACTTCCCACCCAAATCAATGTTAAACCTGCGAAACAATAACCCCACCCCAACTGTCCAACTGGTTGGTTCAAACAGGCCAATCCACAGGTGACATCGAGCTGTGGGAAAGCAACCGATAAGGCCCCTCTCTCAAGGTTGTTAGGTCTTCTCCAATTCCTCCCTGTGCGCTGACATAAGGCAGATGCCCCGAGACATTCCTTTCACACCCCATAAAGGATACATCGAAGCAGATAGAGGAAACGGTCTATGTGCACTACAAGCCCCCGGCTACCCCCCTTGCCCCATAGGAGAATGGCAGAAGCCGAATAACATAAACCCAGAGAATATGCACGATTAATAATTGAGGGTTCTGACATATACTTCTAATTCCCTCCTCTATCTTTTGGATGACAAAGTTGTCGGCTAGGTTGGTTAGGAATCTGTTTGATCTCCCACTCGCTGCAGAGTTTGTCTCCCAGGTGATATCTGGGTAGTTGAAGTCTCCCATTACTACTGTGGTATGCTTCCTACATACATTTCTTAACTGGTTGGCAAAGAGTCCATCTATTTCTTCTGATTGGTTGGGTGGCCTATAATATACCCCTATGGCAATGTCATTTTTTCCCCTTTTATATTGACCCATATAGATTCTGGAGGGCTTTTATCTTTGATCATGTGCATTTCTGTAGATATGTAGTGTTCTCTTACATATAGTGCAACTCCCCCTCCTCTTTTTGTAGATCTGTTTCTTTTGAACAATTTGTATCCGTCCATCAGTACATTCCAGTCATGGGTTTCATGCCACCAGGTATCTGTAATGCCAACTATGTCATACCCACCCTCGTGTACTATTGCTTCTAGTTCACACTGTTTGTTCCCCAAACTTTGAGCATTAGTATATAAATGGACTGCATTTCCTACACAGACTCTTGTCAAGGGATGGGCTGCACCGCACGAAAACAGGGGAAAATGTACTTGGAAAAAGACTGGCCCAACTCATCAGAAGGGCTTTAAACTAAAATTGAGGGGGAAGGGTGACCAACAATTAATCCCAAGAAAACAAATCAAACAAAGAGGTAGCGAGTGATGAGAAAAAAGAAAAAAATCAAACAACAATCAGGAGATCCAGGAAACATACCCATGGACAGACATAAAAGTCTGTATATTATAATCAAATTTTAGCCCACTTTATCATACATTCTTTTACTTGTTTTTCTTTTGTTTCAAATTTGAATAAAAATTTATACATTTTACCAGTGACATAGTCATCATTTGTACACAAATCTGTTTCAAACTCAGACTTACAATGTTCAAAATCATGAATTATTTTGCGTACTTTAAATCTTTCCAGTAATTGTAATTGAGAACCATTGACAACTGTATCCCTTTGTCACCAGTTACTCTTTTGGTTTTATTTTACATTTTTCTTGACAAAATTCACGATAAATGATGCCATTTGTATTTGCCTGTTATTATTTGTCTATAAAACACTTCTTGTCCTGAGGGTTGCAAAGATGTTTTTCGACAAAACTTGGATTTGTCTCTATTCTCCATATGGCATCTCTAACATAATGACTTTTAAAATCCACATTAATATTGACTTTATCATACCATAAATATTCATGACATCCAAATCCCAAGTTTTGTCCTAACTTCTAACTCCAGAAGCTTTCTATTTCTCAGCAACACCCACTCTTTCATCCAAACCAGAGTCATCTTATCAGGGAGATGAACAGCATATTCATTTAATAAATAAATGCATAATAAATAAACAAATAAACCAAACAGCAAGCTGCAAAATACAATTCCAAATCATATGAACCCAATGATGCTTCTTCTTCTTCCCCCTTACTGTATATTTAACACATCATTTTTTTCTTCTGCCACACAAATTTAGAGATACCATTGTTTAAAAGGTGCATCAATTGTCAAAATGGATATTGTCTGAAAGAAAAGCATCATTCTAGACAAGACATTCATTTGTATCTCAGAAATTTTCCTCAGTAATGAGGATGTAAAATTTTCCAAGACACTGTAATGGAAATGTATTCTGTTTAGCTCAGGAACAGTTCTATTTTTTTAAAGTATATTTTTATTAGTTTTTTATAATCACAAGTGCTTAAAATATTATCAGCAACATATTATCAGCAACATCTGGGTTTCAATGTCTAGTTTACTAATACATATTAAGTTCCTTTCTCTCTACCTCGTTTTTCTAGCCAATTGTAAAAAGTATCCCATCTTCTAAAATAAGCTGAGTCTTCTTTCTCTTTCATTTTCAATGTCAATCTATCCATTTCTGCACATTCTAAGATTTTTTTAATTAATACTTCCTCCGCTGGTAAATCTTCATTTTTCCAGTATTGAGCAAATACAATTCTTGCTGTAGTTAGTATATGTAAAATTAAATATATATACTCTTGCTCATAATTACCTACGATTATGCCTAACAAAAATAATTCTGGCTTAAATTCTATATGTTTTTTCGTCATTTTCTCTAACCATGTATCTATTCTTAACCAAAATCTTTTAGCTTTAGAGATGATAATAAGTGCCTGGTTTTTGTTTACATTTCCAACAATTGTTTGATACATTTTTAAACATTTTTGCTAACCTCACAGGTGTTAGATGCCATCTATAAAACATTTTATATAAATTTTCTTTGTACACTACCGCTTTTGTTATTTTTTAATTTCTTTCCCAAAGGCTTTGCCATTTTTCTAATTTTATATTATGTCCAAAGTTCTTTGCCCATGTTATCATTGTTTCTTTAACTTGTTCCTCTTCCATCTTTAAACTGAGCATATATTTATAAAGTTTCTTAATCAATTTTTTATCTGATTCAGTAATGTCTTATCAAATTCTGTCTGTTCTTTATAGAATCCAGATATTTTAACATCTTTTTCATATCTCGTTTGAATTTGTAGATATGGCCACCATGATAAGTCAATACCCTGTTCTTCTAGTTCTTGTCTATGTTTTAATTTTCCTTCTTCATTCAAAATGTCTTTATAGGTCACAATTTTGTCATAGTTTATTAAGTTTGGGTGAACAAACGCTTCCATTGTTGAAAGCCATCCAGGTATTTTCATATAGATTTTCGCTTTTATTTTTTCCCATTCTAGCAAAATGCGTTTCTTATGTAGTGATATTGAAAGTATCTGTGAATTATATTTTTCCTGTACCATAGAAAGGCATGCCATCCGAGTTGTAGGTCATGTCCCTCTGGGTATAATAATCTTCTATCTCTAAGAGTTATCCACTCTTTTAGCCATGTTAGAACGGCTGCTTGGTAGACTCCAGTCTGGCAGTCCAAATCCTCCATTATCTTTCGCTTCTTGAAGCATTTTTAATTTTATTCTAGCTTTTTTTCCTTGCCAAATAAATTTCAGTATTGCTTTGTTTTTCCCAACTTTTATAGGTATTGTTTGAAACAAAAAGAGTATATTTGGTAGAATATTCATCTTCACTGTTGCTATTCTCCCCAGCATTGAAAGTTGTAGATTTTTCCATTTTTCCAAGTCTAGTTTTATTTGTTTTAATGGTTTTATGTAATTATCTTCTTTTATTGTTGCACACTTTGCTGTTAGGTAAATTCCCAAGTACTTAACTTCTTTGACTATTTGAAGTCCTGTTTTTTCTGATAACTGATTTTTTTGTTTTTCTGTAAAAAATTTAGTTAACACTTTAGTCTTTTCTCTATTTATTTTCAGACCTGCCATTTCTCCAAATTCTTCTATCTTTTTCATAAGCTTAAAGCTTGTCTCAAGAGACTCTTCTAGTATGAAAACTAAATCTGCAAATGTTTGTAATTTGTATTTTTCATTTTTTATTTCCAGTCCTTTAATTTCCATATCTTGTCTAATGTTTCTATTTAAACCTCCAATGTTAGTATGAATAGCAATGGAGATAGTGGACATCCTTGTCTTCTGCCTTTTTTAATATTAAAATTTTCTGTAAAATCTCCATTTACAATTAATTTTGCTGTTTGTCTATAATAAATTGTTTTGATTATATTATATAAGTTTTTTCCAAAGTCCATTTCATCTAGTTGTTGAAACATAAATTGCCAATTTAGTTGTCAAAAGCCTTCTGTGCGTCTAGAAATATTAACGCCATCTGTTTTCCTGGGTGAAGTTCATAGTATTCCCAAATGTCTAAAATCATTCTTAAGTTGTTTTTTATTTGCCTTTTAAGTAAAAATCCATTTTGATCTGTATGTATAAATTCAGTCAAAAATTTCTTTAGTCTTTCTGCTATTATTGAGGCAAAAATTTTATAGTCCACGTTTAATAGAGATATTGGTCTATAATTCTTTATTTGCGTCAGGTCTGAGTCTTCTTTAGGTATTAAAGTGATATTAGCTCTGTCCATGTATTTGGTATTTTAGCCTCTAAAAGTAGTTCATTACATAGTTCTTTCATTATAGGACTTAAAGTATCTTGTAAAGATTTGTAAAACTCTGTGGGTAGTCCGTCTGGGCCTGGAGTCTGTGAGAAGAAATTTTCTCTGGTCCGTTTTTCCAGCTGGGAATAAGCCTTCAGTGCAGATGAAAGAATAGACACTAAACGAAGCAAGTTGCCAGAAAGTAGATTTTATTGCAGAAACCAGACAGAGTAGTGGCACAACGGTGGTTTCTGGACTAGCTAGTGATTTTCCAAGGTGAGTGATCTAACTTTTATACCCCTTGAGTTATTGAAATTATGATTTGGATTTTGTAAAATTATTTGTTTCCCTAATTTCCCTTAGCCTGTTTTTGTTTGGGCAGCGAGAGGTTAATCTTTTCCTCAGGAGATGGTTTTATTCATGTTAATGGGTTTCTATATGTGCTTTGTGTTAACCTTGTCAGTATTACATTATTCCTATCTGGTGGGATCAGTAACTTTGATTATTTTAACAAGGTGCCAGTTTGCGGTTTCCTGCCCTCAGGGTATTTACTTTGACTAAATGGTTCTTGGTTGTCTGCCAGAATTGCGCAGAGTGGGGGAAGGAGAGTGAGTGGAGAGAAAAACCCTCTTCTTTGGTACTTTTAAAATTCGGCTCCGCTTATCCCTTTTCAAAAGGGATAATGGTTGTTTCCTTGAGGCATTCTCTTCCCCACCCTTCCTGGATGAATCTGCATTTGTGATGGCTAGTTTCTGGGTCTGGGTTTCTTTTGTAATCTTACACCTTCCCTTTTGAAAGGTCTAATTGTGTAGGATTTCTAAAAGAAAAAATGCCCTCTTGTTTCAGGGATTAGATTGATTCTAATTTCTAATATATTTTGGTTGGGTGTTATTGACTAATAATCTGTCAAGTCTTATCATTTTTTTTGTCTTTTGATAGCCTCTGTCATCTCCATCGTTGATATTTTTTCATTTAAAATATTTTGTATATTCTCTGGAATTTTTGGTAAATCTGCTTTTTTAATATAGTACTTTATTTTTTCTTGTGGAGTTTCCTCTATATTGTAAAGTATCTCGTAAAAGTCTTTGATTATTTTTTTAATTACATCATTTTGAAACTGTAAATCTCCTTTTGAGTCTTGTAGTTTATTTATCACTTTTTTCTCTCTTTCTTTTTTCAGTTTGTATGCTAGCCACCTCCCTGGTTTATTAGCATTTTCAAAAGAATTCTGTTTGGCTCTTTTAATTTGTTGCACCATTTTTTCGGCCTCTGCTAAATTTATTTTATGTTTTATTAGTTTCATTTGTTTTTTGAGTATTTTCTTTTGTGGGTCTATTTGTAGTTCTGATTCTAATTTCTTAAGTTCTTCCTGTAGTTTTAACTGTTGTTGTTTTTTTCTTTATTCTTTTTCGCCATGTAAGTTATAGCCAACCCTCTAAAGTATGCTTTAGCCGTGTCCCACACATTTTGAAGGGATGTTTTTTTCTTTTTTCTTTATTTTAGAAAAGAATTCCATTTCCTTTGTTGCTGTTTGTATAAATTCTTTCTCCTTTAGTAAAGATTTATTCATAGACCATCTTAATTTTTTCTCAGTTCCTCTCCAAGTCATCTTTATTGGACTGTGATCTGCCCATATATTAGGTTCTATCTCAATCTCTTGAATAATCATACTTAATTCAGGAGATATCCATATCATATCAATTCTGAACCACGATTTGTGTCTATTTGAATAGAAAGTATATTGTAGTTTTTTTGGATTCTTTTCTCTCCATATATCCTGAATACAGATTTCTTCTACCATTTAAAAAAAAGTGTTAGGGAGTATACTTTTCCCTTTTTTCCCTATTTTACTCCTTTTATAGTCCAGTGTTCCATCTGCTATTGCATTAAAATCTCCCATTAAACAGATATTTTGGTATTCCAATTCTACTATTTTTTATGCAATTTTTGATAGAACTCTTCTTGTTTTTTATTAGGTGCATATATTGCTAGTATCAATATCTGTTTTTGGTTTATCATTAATTCCACCATCAATATTCTTCCCTCTTGGTCTGCATAATTTGTTTGGGATTCATTATTTCTTTAATATATAAAGCTATTCCTCTTTTTTTTTGTTGGGCTAATGCGCAATGAAGTTTCCCAATTTTCGGTTGCTCCAACAGTTTGTAGTGTTGTTTCTTAATATGTGTTTCTTGGAGACAAATTATATCCATTTTTAATCTTTGTAGTCATGTAAAAAAAAATTCCTTTTTATAGGGGAGTTCAATCCATTTACATTCATTGTAAGAATCCCATTTTCCTTCTCCATCTCCTCCAATTATATATAGGTCTTAACCTTCTAGTTATTCTTATCTGTCTCTGTTCTCTTGCTCTTAGCACTTCTTCTGTCTTTGTATGTTCAGTTTCTTCTTCTTCCCTTGGCTTGGCTGCTCCTTCTATTGTCGTTTCTTCCTGTCTCTTTGTTTCTCTCTCTGGACGGGGTTCGAACTATTCCCTTCCATGAAAGCTCTGTGATTGTCAAAGAACTCCATTGCCTTAAGTGGTGCATCTGTTAGAGTTTTACAGCTTTCCAGCGCAAAAATAAGCCCCAAAATAAACACATATTCAAAATGAGCAGGAGGCATAGTTTAGAAAAACTTTATCTATTATAGTGGAGTTGGGGTGAGAATGGGGCCAGCTGAGAGGCTTTGCAGGAGCCCTGCCGATTAGGCAGGAAGATGAGAAGCTCCGGCAGCTGCCATGGGTCTGGCAGCGGGGTGGGGCTCAGAGGAGGGAAGAAAAAGGAGGAGGAAGTGGATAGAAGGGAGGAAGAGAGGAGGCTTGGTGGAGCTTACCATTCTGAGCCAGCTGATCGAAGAGAGAGTAAGAAGCTGGGGTTTTCGCATTTGCTTTTTTTCCTTCGTTACAGGCAAGCCAGACGAAAGGGGGAGGGATAGAGGGAGTGAGAGTAGTTGCTGGAGCTGTTTGCTTGAAGCAGGCCAGGGAGAGAGAGGGGGGAGGGGGGGAAAGGTGAAGTTTTATTGTTTCTTTCTCTTTCGTTGTGGGCAGGCCAAACGAAGAGAGGGAGAGAGGGTAGTTTGGGGAGTTTTAATTCCTTTCCCTCGTTGGAATAAGTTAGGCAGAGGGAGAGTTAGGGAAGAGTTTGACATACATCTTTTAGTGGGAGGTAAGAGGTTTTTTTCTTTATAGGATCAGCTGGGGGAGATAAAAAGGGATTACATGGAGTGAGGTCAGAGAGGGGCGAGGAGAGCGGACAAGGGAGGCCTCTGCCAGCACCAGAGATTGGTTGCCATCGTTCTAGGCAAGTTGTTGTCACCAAAGACAGATTAACATCATCCTGGGCAAGTTGTTGCCAGCAGAGACTGGCTGCCATTGTTTTAGGCAAGTTGCTGTCACCAGAGACTGACTGCCATCGTTCTAGGCAAGTTGCCATCACCAGAGGCTGATTAAGATCATTCTGGGCAAGTTGTTGTCATTAGAGATTGACTACCATCTTCCCTGTAAGTTCTTATTGCCTGAGATCAACCACCATCATCCCAAGTGAGTCACTGTCGAGAGAGAGCGACCATCACCACCCCATGTGCGTGGCTGCCGATTGTGACTGAATACCACCGTGTTACATGCCCTCTTAGGCAGAGGCGCCAACGTGAGAGACCTCTTTGGGCTAGTGGCCACTTGGAGGGGAGGTCGGGAGGGCCCGGACTTAAGCGGTCCCTACGGAGGTGGCGCTATATGTGGGGGCTCATCTGGGATTTCCTGTCCGGCCTTCCCCTCGGAGGAGGGGGGCAGGTGGTCTCACATAGGGATATGAGCCAGGTGAGCAAAATGGACCCCACCACCATTACTAAGTGGTGTGAGGACCAGAATAGTGAGGTAAAGTCGAGTGTAGTAATTGATGTCCCTGGTGATGTTTGGCCAGAAGAGCGAATTCTACAGACATTGAGGACTCTTGTCCCAGACCACCCTTATGTGGTGGACATAAGGGTGGACCGGGACACTGCCCACTTCTATGTTCTGTTGGAGTGGAAGAAAAGTATTCCGGAGTGCTTTCAGGTTGAGAGCCTTCAATGGACTGAGGATATTAGGGCAGGGGTGATATTCCCGGCTGTTTGGGCCACATTCTTGGCTAAACCAGAAAAGGGAGACACGTGCTTTGTTTACTGTAGGGGCATGAGAGGCAGAGTTTGTGCAGGGTAGGGGAAGTCTGACCTCCATACAAAACTTGACTGGCAGTTATTGCGTGGGGGCTGGGTATAAGAAACTACGTACTTTCTCGGGGATGCAACCAGTACCAGAGGGGGAGGAAGAATATGAAACCTGGATGGAGCAGGCAGTACAAGCAGTCGAAGAGTGGGATATAGCAGATGCACAAAAAAACATGCAAAAACCCCAGCTTCTTACTCTCTCTTCAATCAGCTGGCTCAGAATGGCAAGCTCCACCAAGCCTTCTCTCTTCCTCCCTTCTATCTGCTTCCTCCTCCTTTTTCTTCCCTCCTCCGAGCCACGCCCTGCCGCCAGACCCATGGCAGCTGCCAGAGCTCCTCATCTTCCTGCCTAATTGGCAGGGCTCCTGCAAAGCCTCTCAGCTGGCCCCATTCTCACCCCAACTCCGCTACACTATAAAATATATATAAATATGATACATACATTTTCATTCAGTTCTGGGGAACATCAACAACTCTTAACTTGGAGATCAGACAAACAACACAGAGAAGACTAAGACACGCCCAGACCTAGGCTGGATCACATGCTTCACACAGCCAATACTGTGTCTTAATCAAAAACAGTTCTCATTGGCTGGTTTGTTGCTATGGCTATTCCAGGTCATAAAATTTCTTACACAGTGACACTTCTCCCTTTATGACTGGAATAGACATAAAACCAAATAATTTAATACTCTTCCCATGGTGTACTCCTCCCAATGGCTTGGTCATTACATCTGCCAGATTGTCATCTGAAGAACAATGAAGCAAGTGAATTAGTTTACTTTTGATGGCTTCTCTGACATTACAATACTTAATGTCCACATCTTGCGTCTACTTTTCACTCTGTCACCTGTTGCCATTTTAATGCAAGCAGCATTATCTTCAAATACTGTTACAGCTTCTTTAGCTTCTATGTTTAAACCCTTTAACAGCTGTACATACCAGGTTACCTCTGAACAAAGTTCAGACAGAGCAATAAATTCTGCCTCCACAGTAGAAATAGCTATAGTTGTTTGTTTTCTGGACTTCCTTCCAATCAAAGTCCTTCCAAATAATACCACAAACCCAGAATTGGACTTTCTGGTTTGCACATCATTGACATAATCACTGTCAACATAACTTTTTAACTTTAACTCTTCAGAGACCTGTATTTGAAGACCCAAATTCACAGTTCCCTTCAAATACCTGAAAATTCTCTTCACTGGTGCAGCAGTAAAGCGACTTAAGATGCTTACTGCACAAGCTATGTCTGGTCTGGACCACTGTGACAGATATAACAGGCTCCCTATTGCTGACTGATATATCTCCTGATCACAGGCTTCAATTTTGTCCTCACCCAAACTGTTGTTAAAATCTATGCTCATAGGTGTTAGAGCAGAATTACAATCTCTCATATTGTATCTCTCCAACAGCTGTTCAATTTTCCTTCTTTGACTGAGAACGTAACCACCTTTCTCAGTTTTTTGTATCTCTGCACCAAGATAGTTTTGTATTTCACCCAGACTTTTCAACTCAAACCTTTTCTCCAATTGATTAGCAAATTCCTTCACCTGTGCCAGATCCTTTGCAATGAAGCAAAGATCATCCACAAATGCTAATAATTGGCAATCCCCACCGTGGAACCTTGCAGTATATATGCAACCATCAGCCTTACAACTCTTGAACCCAAGATCCTTCAATGCCACATCTAAACAGATGTTCCAGTTTCTGGCTGATTACTTCAGCCCATAAATGGCCTTGTTCAGTTTATACACAGTGCCAGGCTTTTTACTTTCATACCCTGGTGCTTGAACCATGTAAATTTCTTCCTCCAACTCTGCATTGAGGAATGCTGTGGTTATATCAAAGTGCCAAATTTTATGCCCACGTGCCATTGCCAATGCTAGTGCCAACCTTATAGTTTCAAGCTGGCTTTCATTGGTCCTACTAAATCTGCATGTACCAGCTCTAGAACCCTTGTTGTCTGCCTTGTGCTCTTCTTGCTTACTGGGAACACCTTGGATTTCGATGATTTACATACTGCACAGTCTAAGTATGCCTTACATCCTTTCAAGGTTAATCCCTCTGCAAACTCTGGCATCCTATGCAACACTCTGAAGCTGGCATGGCCAAGCTTTCTGTGCAAGAGATGAATGCATGAATCATGCTGTGCCACATTACAAAATGTTTGGGCACATTGAACCTTTTGTGCCTGCAACACACAAAGATTATCCTGTTTTTGCCCTGTGCACATACTTCCCATTTGTTTTTATGAGACATTTCCCATCTACAAATGTGGTCTCAAACCCTTGTTTGTCAAGACTGGAGACACTCAGTAAATTATGCTCCATTTCAGGCACACATAATACATTATTAAACCTTTCCTCCAGACATGGAATCAGCACACTGCCTTTCCCCATGACTTTTGCCTTCTGGCCATTTGCTAAGGCCACTGCATCTCCTCCAGTTGAATCCAATCTGGAAAACAACTTAGAATTATTAACAATTGTTTGACTAGCCCCACTATTAACCATTTGTCTCTGCTATTACAATAGCTAACTTTTGTAACAGCAGCCTGTCCATTTGCTATTTTTCTTCCTTGTAAACAGTTTTTCTTTAAATGAGTTTCAGCCCCACAGATGAAGCATGTCTTTTTCTCCTGTTCTTCCCTCTTGGTAATTCTCTGCTGAGATGTAATCTGTTCTCTGCAGACAGTCAGTCTGCTGCTTTGCTCTCTCTGCTCCTTGGACCCCCACCTCAGGAATTTCTCCTCATGGCTTGTTCTAAAATGGCATTTCTGTTCTTCTGAAATCAAACAGGCCTTAAGTGCTTCCATACTTAATTCCTGTTCTGGTCTGCATTCAAAAACAGCTGAAACGATGGCCCACATTTCATCAAGACTATTTAGTACCAACAGCACCTTCTGAGATTCAGGAATCTGCATTCCTCACTGTTCTAATTCAACAAACAGTTTCTGCATGTGGAACAAATGCTCTTCTACGCTCTCATGTGGCAGCAGCCGGGCTCTGTACAATTGCCTCGATAATTGCACTATATTGCATGCTGAAGCACTCACATGGACACTTCTCAACTTCAGCCAAACTTCTTTTGCAGTTTTTAAGTCAGCTACATTTAAGAATTGTTCATCTTCCACACTTAAGATGATGTAAGCCAGTGCCTTATCATGCCTCCGTTGATCTGCAGCTGCTAATTACCCCTGGGGTGGATTAATCACAATAACTCGGAGCTCCTTAGCTTTCAGGAAGCATTCCATTTTTGCAGCCCAAATAAGATAAATCTTTTGTCCCAATCAAGGGAGAGAGCTCTCCTTTAAATCAGCCATCCTGCAAGGCTTCAGCTGAGCAGCCTTTTTTTTCTTATTTAACTCAGACATTCCTTCAGCTTAATTACAGCTCCGTGTTGAGCCTCATTCCTTTTTCTTCAGTCTGAACTGTGTGCAAGGGCTGGCTGGGTTCTGGGCCCATAACCTGTTAAAGTTTTACAGCTTTCCAGTGCAAAAATAAGCCCAAAAATAAGCACACATTCAAAATGAGCAGGAGGCATAGTTTAGAAAAACTTTATAAAATATATATAAACATGATACATACAGTTTCATTCAGCTCTGGGGAACATCAACAACTCTTAACTTGGAGATCAGACAAACAACACAGAGAAGACTAACATGTACTTCTCTGGGGACTTTATTTCTTCTCGCATAGCTTGAATTGACTCCGAATATTTGATCTAACTCTCCTTCCATTTCTTGTTTCCCGATTTCCAGTGCTTCAGCCAATAGCTCCGTTATCAGATCCACGAGATCCTCTTCTTTGTCCTCTATTATGTTTTGAAATCTTAGGAAATAAGATGACCTTTCCATTTCCATAACTGCAATTGAGTCTTCCATTTTTCTATTAATCTGCATCAGCTTTTGGTTCTCATCTTTCAATTCTGCCAACTTTTGATCAGTCTCTAGTGACTTATCTTCTACTTTTTGAATTCTTTGTTCATTTTTTGTGACCATCTGTTTAAAGTTTTCTAGTTGAGAGTCTATGTTGTTAATTTTTTGGTTCATTTTATCAAGATTGTCTTTTGTCTCCTCATGGTTTTTCCTTGTATCTTCCTTATGGGAGAAAAATTGCTTCTTGAATCGCTTGTAATGTCGTTTGCATCTCCTTCTGGAAATTGCTAGCTTTTTCATGTTGGAGCATTGTTTCAATTGATCTCTGATACACTGGGCTTGCTGAGGTGGAGGATGGGGCTGAAGGTGCTTTCTTACCAGTTTTACTTAGATTTGGAACACTCATTTTATTTCTACCCCCCAAACTCCTTTTTCAAAACTCTAAGGTTTTTCCCCCACACCCGCCTTCAACCAAGCCATTAACACTATATTCAACACAATATATCTTTCAAGATTATCTTAAAAAATTCTTATAGTCCATATCTATAGTCTCTAGATCTGTAAGTTCTCTCAGGAAAACGGTGAGCAAAAACAAACAAGAATTTTTTTTTATAATCCACTTCTGAAAATAGAGCCCATTTCCAAAAGCCATTGAGACAGATCAAGTTGATAATCCATAAACCTTCTCCAAGATGTTTCTCCACTATTTCAGTTTTCACTGTCCATAGGTAGTTCTACAGACCAACGTTTATAATTTATAATTCACTGGGCTCTCCAAGCCAATGGGAGAGATAAAAAGTGAAGAGGAAAAAAGAGAAAAAACATTATCCCAAGATCCAACTTTTACCCATCTGCCAAAAATTAGTCCAAACTATCTTGCTAGCAGAAGTTCCTTTGCTCAGTCTGTCTTTAATTAGCTGTAATAATCACAATTCAAACAATATTTATAATCCAAAGGGAGGGGGCTCACTTCCAAAAACAATTGTTCAGCATCCAAAGTTGCCCCTCAATCAAAATTTATAACCCACCAAGACCTACTATTCGAATTAGTAGTCCATAGGCTTTCTCCAAGAGATTTTTCCACTATTTCAGTTTCCACTGTCCATAAATAGTTCTCCAGTCCAACGTTAAGAATTTATAATCCACACTCACTCTGTCTTTAGGCAGCTTGTAAAATTGCAGTTCAAACAGTACTTATAATCCAAAGAAAAAACCAGATGGTTTCAAAGTAGTTTATATATTTTAATTATAATCCATCCTGCAGAACAAAAAAAAACAGCCCAGAAAAAGCCTTCTCTTTTCAGCTATAATCCACAGGACTATGAAAGTCAGGAACATCAAACATCAAACTGCAAACTATGTCTGGGCATCTAGCCAAATTCTACTTTTCTAGACAAAATATAGATAGGTTCAGTAAGTATTTTAGTGTAGTTCTTTGCTCTTGCCACTAGATGTCCTCTGATGCCCACTTTGTAATTTTCCAGTTAGTTTAAACCAAGTTTAGTCCAATATTCTCCAAAAATAATATAAAATAATATTAAAAAAAAAATTAAAATTCCCCAAACTTTTCTTTTTTCTGTTTCTCTTTGTTATATTTACAATGATGTTATAGACTTCTCTGTTTCCTCCAAATGCTTAAACTGTCACTTTTTTCTGGAGGGAGGGATAACCCCCCCCCTCTTAACTCTGGGAAATTGCCTTCGGATGTTTTTTTTCCCAAAACAGGTTTTCACATTGTAGAGAAAAAAGGAAAATAGTCTCACCCAAGTCCAAAATGTTGCTCATGCTTATTCTAAATCGCTTTTCCTCCCCGCAGTCAGCAGCTTACGACTGGCTGCATAGATGGAGCCAGTCTTTGTCCTGCCATTCCGGAGGGCTCCTTGGATCAAGCGGGTTGGCTACTGCCTTCCCGTGATCTACAAGGGTCCCCTCTTGGTCTGTCACCTCTACGGGGTGACTTTCGGTCCTTTTTGGACCCACAGCAGGCCGAAACTGAGTGTGGGAATCAGAGCCCTGATTCCTTCCACCTGCCTTGCCGCACGATGAAACCGGAAGTCCAGGAACAGTTCTATTGACTGTGCATCAGAAAGAGAACAATTTGAAGCAGTTAGAAAGGAAGGAGAAAACTGGGATCCCGGAGATTTTCACAAGGAAAACAGTATCTCTCTGGAATATGCTCAGAAGGCCACCCATATCATGGAACATATGATTCATCACCTGGTGGAAATACTATAAGGAATGGCAGTCTATGCTTGCAGGGCCACATAAAGTCCTGATCATCATCATCCTTCATTTTTTTGTGTCTTTCCAAGCCCCATCTGGCCACTTTATCAAATTTTAGTGTGCAATTGCCAAAAATGGATGGTACTTGATCTTGCAGTCTGAGGTGAGAAATACATAAAACTATAATAGAGTTAAACTGTATCCCACAGTTTGCCACAGCTAACAGCATAAGCAAACACACTTTTGTAGAAAGAATTATAAGACACACACACACCCATTCCATGGCCCCAGGAAAAAGAAAAGAAAAGAACTATGAGGAAGTGCATGGGCACAAGACCCTTTTGAAAAATTATAATTATAATATTCAGCTCCCCTGGGCCAATGGCTATCAATATACTTTAGTATGTAGGACCAGCTCACCCACTGGGTAGAAGCTTTTCCTTGCTGCCATGCCACTACCTGTGAGACAGCATGACACCTGCTAAAGGATATAGTGCCCAGGTTTAGAGTGCCAAGTGTTTTGGACATGGATCATGGGACACACCACATCCTCCAAGCTCTTGGGATCACGCAAAACCTTCACACCACTGGCACACATCTTTGTCTGGAGGGGGCGAATAAGAGAACAGGGAGTTTAAGGCCCTACTGGGCAAGCTCTGCCAAGAGACCCACCTACCATGGACCTATTTCACCTAAGAACTAGATCTCGGCAGGATGTAGGCATCTCCCTTTGAGCTCCTTTTTGGCCGACCTCCTGACACCCTTAAAGGCTTAGACCCACATTCACTGAGCCTAGAAATGGGGAATATGGTCCTATCCTCCTACCTTGCAGCCTACCTTGCAGCCTTACACTGACAACTCCGCAACTTGTGGAAGCACAGCACTTTGACCCAAACACTGCCGCTGGAGGAAGCCCTTCATGCCTTTGAGCCCGGAGACTGGATCGCGATAAGATCTTTCACCAGGAAAACACTGCTGCAGGCCAGGTGGAAGGGACCCTTTCAAGTCTTACTAACCACCCAGACAGCCATGAGAATCACAGAGAGGGATGTCTGAATTCATTGGACTCACATCAAACCAGCCATTCTCAACCACAGCGCCAAGCCAGAAACAATGCAGAGAATGTCACCCCTGCAACTTAGGAAGGACCCTGAAACTGAGGGCATTACAGACTCTTTTTGAGACCTTGGGAAATGATGAGAGGGATTGTGAGGGATGGGTGGAAGAACGCAGTTAAATGGTATTATATATTTGCCTTTATAACTTATGCTGGGGGATTTCTAAAACCCAACCTTCTCCCTGACAAGGGAAATATTTGGGAGTATCTGGCATGAGAAGTCCTAAATACAACCGACTTCTGCTTGGCCAGGGGTAAATCTGTAAAAGACATTCTGATCACATGCCTGAGGGGCTAGCTTCAGGACCACAAGCCATACTAAACCACACCAAGTTTAGGGATTTCTCATTCACAGCCACATACTCCACCATCTTTGACTGGGAAACCAGCACTAACCTCAAATATGAGAGCATGCACACACTACGCATGGCAGCAGTCACTAAAGCAGCTGCATGCTTCAGAATGACTGGCTGTCAAGCCCCTACAGTCCCCATATGCCAAAACCTCAACAATGTTGAACTAATCTCTGTATAAAGAGAGGCATAGAATCAAGATCATGCGAGGTATTAGTACCGCTTTATAAAACCCTAGTAAGACCACACCTGGAATACTGCAGCCAATTTTGGTCACTATATCACAAAAAAGATATTGAGAGTTTGGAAAAAATTCAGAGAAGAGCAACTAAGATGATCAAAGGCCTGGAGACTAAAACATACGAAGAACGGCTGCAGGACTTGGGTTTGGCTAGTCTAAAGAAAAAAAGAAATAGGGGAGACATGATAGCACTATTCCAGTATTTGAGGGGCTGCCACAAAGAAGAGGGGGTCATGTTATTCTCCAAAGCACCAGAGGACAAGACAAGAAACAATGGTTGGAAACTAATCAAAGAGAGAAGCAACCTGCAATTAAGGAGAAACTTCCTGACAGTGAGGACAATTAACCAGTGGAATAGCTTGCCCCCAGAAATCACTGGAGATTTTTAAAAAGAGTCTAGACAGTCACTTGTCTGAGATGGTATAGGTTCTCCTGCTTGAGCAGGGGATTGGACTAGAAGGCCTCCAAGGTCACTTCCAGCTCTATTCTATTCTACTCTACTCTACTCTACTCTACTCTACTCTACTCTACTCTACTCTACTCTACTCTACTCTACTCTACTCTACTCTATTTTTCACTTTCTGAAGTAAATTGTTCTGTTTCAGCCGAAGAGACATCGAGGCGAGGCAGGAGTAACAAACACAAGTCTTTATTGAGATCACGAACAGAACAGAAGACAAAATGGCGCCAAGGCCTTTTATAGCCCCTTGCAAGGGACAGCATCAACCAATCACTGCAAGGCTAGTCTCCCGCGTTGCGCATGCGCGCAAGGCTGGAGACAGCCTGTCCGGTCCCGGGCAACCACGTGGATTGCCCGGGCCTTTTGCAGCCTCCTGAGCCTGCTGAGTCATTCAGCAGTCCCAGGACACAACACCCCTCCCCCCTTGGATAAAACAATAAGTGAATACTTATAGTTTTAAAACAACCTACATATACATGTTTTTTTGTTCAATTATCATGTTATTAATTCTAACACAATTATGCCTGCACACAGGCAGACCCTTATACCTCATTTTGTTTCAGGTTTTCAATAGAACACCCTTCTATGAGTGTCCAGAGTTCTAGAGGACTAGTAAGGACTAGTAAGCCTCCCTAATACTTGACAGGAACATCACATAGTCCTTTAGATGCTTGGGTGGACCTTTGGCCCTCTCTGACCTTCTTGGAGCCAGCGTTGGTGCCTGGCATGCCACCTCGCCTGTTGGGCTAGGCAAGCCAGGACTTTGATGCCCCCAAGACCCAGGCAACCCTCCAGACTGCTGACTGGCTGGATCCGCTAAACCCAAACCAGAGTTCCTTGGTGGGGGGAATTCCCCAAATCCACAATGGACCCCTCTTGGGAACACTGCCCTTCGAGCCCAAGACCAGCAGCTGGAGTGGCCTGAGAAACTGATTGACTACCATGTCCCAATGACCCGGTGCCTGTGCCAGAGTCAGGAGCTGCCTCCATGGCAAAAACCCCTTCAGGAACATGTGCAGGAATATTTGAATGTCCACCTTGGCGGAGAGACTGTGGTCCACAATCGTAATTGTGGTCCTGCTCCCCCCCCAGAGCAGAACCAGGGGTGGAAGAGTGGCTGGAAAGCCTCCAGCGCAGTTGGTCAATGTGACATCTGATCACACGACCATCATCCAAGGCCACTTCGTATGACAGTGGCCCCGAGACCTTGCATACCACTGCTGTCACCCAGAGATGTCCAGGTCCATAGTTCCTTGCCCAGACCGGATCGCCCACCTGTAGTCTCCTAGGTGCCCGTGGTTGTGACACCTGTGAAGCCACCCAGTCAGGGTGCAACCTGTCCAGCTTAGTGATGAGTCTGCGACCCCAGCGGAGTTCAGCTGGGCTTTTCCCAGTAGCAGTGCAAGGTGTGGTGCGGTGACAAAGAAGAAAGTCAACTAATCTGTGATGCCAGTTTCCATGAGTGATTCTCTTTAAAGCATCTTTGGTAGTACGCACCATACGCTCAGCTTGACCACTGGAAGCTGGACGAAACGGTGCAGATGTGGCATGCCGGATCATGTTGGCTTGAAGGAAACCCTGAAACTCAGAAGATGTGAATTGGGGTCCATTGTCTGAGACAAGGACATCTGGAAGACCATGTGAGGCGAAGGTGCCTCTCAGCACCTGGATGGTCCTGGCAGTAGTAGTGGAGGAAACAGGAACAACCTCTAGCCACTTGGAATGGCTGTCCATGAGGAGAAGGAAGAATTGCCCCTGAAAGGGCCCAGCGTAGTCGATGTGTACCCTCGACCATGGTGTATGTGTCTCCTCCCACCTAAGTACAGGGGCCTGGGACATTTCTGGCCTTGACTGTTGGCAGACTTGGCACCCATGCACCTGGGCCTCGATCTCTTTATCGAGTCCAGGCCACCAGAGGTGGCTACATGCTAGCGCCTTTATCCGGACTATTCCCGGATGTCCCTCATGCAGAGAGAGGAAGACTCTAGTCCTCAATGAGGCCGGGATGACTACCCGGCTACCCCACAGGAGACACCCCTTAAAAGTAGAAAGCTCGTGCTTCCTTTGCCCAAACCCTTGGAATTCTGCACCCGGGCACGTGTCAGGCCATCCTGACAACACCCATGTCAGCACGCATGTAAGCGTGTGATCAGTGGCAGTTTCTGCAGCCATGTCCCTAGCATTGAGGGGAGATTCAGGCAATTCCTGAATGGAAAGAATGTGAAGAGCAGGAGCAGGATCTGCCTCTATCTGCTGTAGAGGTAATCTGCTGAGACCATCTCCATTTCTTTATCTGGTTTGTGAACCAGGGTGTAGTCATATGCTGACAAGAAAATTGACCATCTCAGCATTCTAGGAGATATAATGTGTGGGGTTTGTTTTGTTGTTGTAAACAAACCCAGCAAAGGTTTATGGTCTGTGTAAACCGTGAAATGGCGGCCATACAAGAAATCGTGGAATTTCTTTATTCCAGCCGCTATTGCCAAAGCTTCTATCAATCTGTGCATAATTATGCTCTGCAGATGAGAGAGTCCTAGAGTAGTAGGCCACAGGGACTTGTGTCCCATCAGCCTTGAGATGGCTCAGCACAGCCCCAATCCCATAAGGGGATGCATCACAGGCTATGCACACAGGCAATTGCTCATTAAAATGGGCTAATACCGCATTTGAAGAGAGCAAGGCCTTGACCTCTGTAAAACTCCTTTCATGGACCTCTGTCCATTTCCATGGAGCCTGTTTGTCCAAGAGCCGGTGTAACAGCTCAGCCACTGCAGCCTTGTGGGGAAGGAATGAATGGTAAAAATTCAGCCCAGCTTGGCAGAAACGCAGCAAGACAGCTCTCAGCCTTTCAGCCAAATTCCCAGATGACTCTCCTGCAATGAGGACGTCATCGAAATAGGGGCAGACCCCAGGAATACCACGGAGCATTCACTCCATCACCCCTTGGAAAATGCCAGGGGCTACATTAACCCCAAACTGCAGCCTTTTTACCTTAAAGGCTCCCCGGTGCGTCACAATTGTTTGGGCCTCAGCCGTTGCCTCATCAACAGGTAACTGTTGATAGGCCTGAGCCAAATCCAGCTTTGCAAAGATCCGCCCCCCCCCTTGAGGGAGGCCAAAATGTGGCTCACCACTGGCACCGGATAGGCATGCTGCTGCAATGCTCTATTAAGTGTACATTTATAGTCCGCACAAATCCGGACCTCTCCATTGGCTTTCAGTGGCGTGACTATAGGGGTTTCCCATGGACTAGAGTCCACAGGCTCTAAAATGCCTTGCTGGATCAGCTTGTCCAGCTCTGCATTGATTTTGCTTTTCAAGGCAAAAGGTACCCTTCTGGGCTTGATTCTAATGGGTGTGATGGCTGGGTCCAAACATAAGGCAATGGGAGGCCCCTTGTACGAACCAAGCTCTGCACTGAACACATCCGCAAACTCCTTGCAAACATCTGCAAGGCCTGACGTTTGCAGATTGTGCAGCCCAGTCACTTGGATCCCAAGGGCCTCGAACCAATCGAGTCCTATAAGACTCGTGCGATCACCCCCAACTACCACCACGTCTAGCAGTCCTTGAAAACTCTTATGCTGCACTCTGACTGTGGCCTCCCCCTTCACGCTGACCCTCAAATTTTGAAAGTCAGTGAGGATTAAATTTGAAGGCCTGAGTTTGACTCGAAGGCCACTTCTGTGGCAAACCTTATTAAAGGTGTCTAAGGAGATGATTGATAGAGCGGACCCGGTGTCCAGCTCCATCGACAAGGGAACCCCTTGCAACTTCACGTCAAGGTGAAGTTTCTTTTTTAGAGGCCTGTGAACCCCAGTTTTGAAAATGCCCCTACGGGATGCGCAGAAGCCCACCCTATTTTGGCTGGGGACCTTGGTACCTTTCAGAGGCAATTCTACGGTAGACCGTTCCTTCTGGCGACCCAAACAGATGGATGCAATGTGGCCTTGCCTGCCACATGCCCGGCAGGTAGCGGAGTGAAACCGGCAATCAGCTCGCTTGTGGCGTCCTCCACAGCCGAAACACCGAAGGGATGCTGCCGCTCTTTCTCTGTGCCCTTGAGGCTTCTTCACTTCGGCCTGTTGAAGCCTGTCCACCTCTTCGGATCCGATTCGGATGCCTCTCGAGCAACATCTTGATGGATTGAGACCGCTGCTGGGAGGTTCCGGGCGAGCTGCAGGGCCTTCATAGCGCCGCCTGCTGCTTCTTCAGCTGCAATCTCTCTCAGAGCATCTTGGAACGATACATCTTCCTTTGCAAAAAGTTTCTGTTGTAGCTCACGACTTCACAGTCCGCAAACCAAACGATCCCGGAGTCTCTCTTCCAGATCCGTGAAAGCACACTGCCTAGCTGTTTGTCTTAAGGCAGCAACAAAGTCTGTGGCAGACTCACCAGGCCTTTGATCTCTCTGCTCAAATGCATGCCTCCAAGCAATTACTGATAGCTTGGGTTTGAAGTGCCCACGCAACATCCTCTTCAAATCGGTGTATGCAATTGATTCCAATGGTGCTGGGGCTACAAGATTTTCTGCAATGTCAAAAGTCTCTTGCCCACAGACACACAGCAATGTAGCAGCTTTGAGGCCATCTTCCTGGATCTTATTAACTCTAAAGTAATTCTCCACCTGAGCCACGTAAGAACTCCAGCGCTCAGGGTGAGACTTGTTAAAATCTTACAAACAGCCCAGCTTTGACATCTTTACAGCCTGTAACCTCTTCAATGCCTCTCGCTGCAAGAAATGAGAAGGGGTCCCTTGAAGCCGAGCTCACCTCCAGCGTCTTTGTACTGGCAGGCAATCGCTTCCACCGGACGCCGAACTTCTCAGTGCTTCAGGCCTCCTTTGGTAAGTCAGCCTAGCTTCTCCTGTTTCTTCTTGCAGCGAATCCCACCTTCATTGCCAATGTTCTGTTTCAGCCGAAGAGACATTGAGGCGAGACAGGAGTAACAAACACAAGTCTTTATTGAGATCACGAACAGAACAGAAGACAAAATGGCGCCAAGGCCTTTTATAGCCCCTTGCAAGGGACAGCATCAACCAATCACTGCAAGGCTAGTCTCCCGCCTTGCACATGCGCACAAGGCTGGAGACAGCCTGTCTGGTCCGGGCAACCACGTGGATTGCCCGGGCCTTCTTCAGCCTCCTGAGCCTGCTGAGTCATTCAGCAGTCCCAGGACATAACATAAATCTCCACTCATTCAGAAATTTACAGACATTTACACAGCTGTGCATACCTAACCAATTCAAAGTGGCTGGCCCATGATTGAATTCCAGAAGAGTGGAGGCAAGTTGTACACCATACATAACCAAATTGTAAATGATGATGCCAAACTGGCATCCTATTCAGTTTTATGCTTTCCAACAAGTACAGTATTTAATGAAGTTTGCTAGCATATTTCTCCAGTACTTGGGACTTTTTTTCTGGATAAGAATGCTTATTAGTTCATACACTGGACTTGGAATTGTCTATAGATGATGAATGAACCTTTATTATCAAAGTATAACATGTATACAGTGAGATTGGCTGAACCTCCCTCCGTGCCCCCCCCCACAACTCACAGTGACTACAAACCCCCAACTTATTACACCCTGTGAGCTAATTGCACAGCACGTCGGCCTTTCGGGTCTGTCATGCATAAAATTATTATTATTATGTCCCATTCAAGAGCCTGACAGCCCATGGATAAAAGCTGTTCTTCAGCCTGTTGGTACGGCTGGCTATGTTTCTGTATCTCCTACCCGATGGTAGGAGAGTAAAGAGGTACCAACCAGGGTGAGAGTCATCCCTGAGAATTTTCCTCACTCTACCAAGGCAACGGGCCCTGGCGATGTCATCCAGTGGTGTCAGGGAACAGCCCACGATGTTTTATGCCATGCTCACCACCCCCTGTAATACCTTCCTGTCCGTGGCTGTCAGGCCAGCATACCAAACCACAATACAATATGTGAGAACGCTTCCAATAGTAGATCGGTAGAAGAGGGTCATGAGTCGTCGTTCTACCCTGTTCTTCCGCAAGACCCTGAGGAAGTGGAGTCTCTGTTGGGCCTTTTGGCCACCTGGGCTGTATTAATTTTCCAGGTAAGATCTTCACAGAGATAGACTCCCAGGAATTTAAAGGAGGGAACTCTCTCCACACAGTCCCCTCCAATGTAAAGTGGGGCAGGTTCCTCTCTTTTCCTCCAGAAGTCTAGCACCATCTCCTTTGTCTTGCCGATGTTCAGGTGCAAGTTGTTCTCTAGGCACCATGAGGATAGTTTTTGTACCTCCCCCCTGTACGCTGTCTCATCTCCACCTGTAATGAGACCCACCATGGTGGTGTCATCTGCGAACTTGATGATCGCAGTGGACGGGTCGGATGATACACAATCATATGTGTACAATGAGTACAGGTAGGGGCTAAGCACGCAGCCCTGTGGTGAGCCAGTGCAAAGCTTCAGGGAGGTGGATAAAACAGACCCAACCCTCACTGTTATTAACCGGTCCCTCAGAAAGTCTTTGATCCAATCACAAGTGGAGGGATGAAAATTCAAGTCAGTCAGCTTTTCAATAAGGATACTCGGCAGAATGGTATTAAAAGCAGAGATATAATCAATGAAAAGCATCCTGACATAGTTTCCAGGTTTCTCCAGATGACTTGCTACCAAATGTAAAGCAGTAGCTATGGCATCGTCTGTCGACCTATTTTCCCTGTAGGCAAACTGATGTTTATCAAAGTCCAGTGGGAGGCATGTCCTAAGATGTTGGAGAACCAATCTTTCAAAGCATTTCATCACTACAGACGTTAATGCAATGGGTCTATAGTCGTTTAGGCAACTGATTGCTGTTTTCTTTGGAATTGGGACAATGGTAGCTGCTTTCAAGCATGATGGTACACAGGCTGTTTGCAAGGAAATGTTAAAAATCCTTGTCAGGACCCCTGCTAATTGATCAGCACAATTCTTTACCACAGTCCCCAGTACCCCATCTGGACCTACAGCTTTGCTGGGGTTCACAGCCTTCAATACAGCTCTCACCTGGTGTTCGTAGCTGAGAATCCGAAGGCCGGCCAGCAGGGGGTACACGGTCTGGTTCATTCGCCTCATAATGAGCGAAGAAGATGTTCAGTTCCTCTGTCAGCGAGGCATCAGTGTTCATCGTGTTCCTCATATTGCCCTTGTGGTTGGTTAAATGCTGCAGTCCCTGCCACACTTGCTTTGGGTTGTTATTTGCTAAGTGGTTCTCAACTTTGCATTTATATTGTTGTTTCGCCATCCTAATGCCTCTTCTGAGATTTGCCCTGGCCTCTCTGTATGCAGAGAGTCCTGGGCTCTCAGGAGTGATCTTACTTCTGCAGTCATCCAGGGTTTGCAGTTTCCATAGACTCTGATGCACTTATCCCTTGTCACACTGTCAGTGCACACTTTGATGTAAGAAAGTACAGAGTCTACGTATACATTCAGATCTTGGTGTTCGAATACACTCCAGTCAGTAATTTCAAAGCAGTCCTGCAACTGATTGAGAGCACCCTCTGGCCAGGTTTTAACCATTTTCGTGACTGTCTGAGTTCTTTTCCTGAGAGGAACATACTTCGGGGCCAACAGGAGTGAGAGATGGTCAGATGTACCCAGGTGGGGGAGGGGGAATGCTCTGTATGCCTGTTTCAGATTGGAGTACACACGATCTAAAGTGTTCTTCCCCCTGGTGGAAAATTGCACATACTGCACAAACTTGGGGAGAACTGTCTTTAGGCAGGCTTGATTGAAATCCCCAGCCATGACAATAGCGCCCTCTGGGTGAGTTTGCTGCTGCCTGGAGATGACGTCATATAGCTTGGACAGCGCTGCGCTGACACTGGCATCAGGTGGAATATAGACAGCTATGATAATTACCACAGTAATTCTCTGAGCAAATAAAATGGCCTGCATGTTACAGTCATCAGTTCCACATCTGGAGAGCAGTGCGTGTAAACTACTCTGCTGTTAGCACACCAATCGCTATGTATATAAACACAGAGTCCTCCTCCCTTGCTCTTGCCGGAGTCGCCATTTCTGTCGGAGCGATGAATGACACGGCTTGTCAATTCCACTGCTGCATCAGGTACGGCTGGATGTAGCCAGGTCTCCGTGACAATCATCACACAACTTTCACGGAGAAGCCTGCTTGCTGCCATCTGCAGCTGTAACTCGTCGATTTTGTGGACGAGGGATCTTACATTGCTCAGGAAAACACTTGGCAGCGCCAGTCTGTGAGGCTGCCTCCTAAGCCGAGCCAGAAGACCAGCTCTGCAGCCGCGCTTTTGTTTCCGCTCCTTTCGTTTTCGCTTGCATCGGCACCTCCCCGACCCGATGACAATCCACGGCACGGGTCGGCAACCCGCGGCTCCGGAGCCGCATGCGGCTCTTTGAGGCCTTACCTGCGGCTCCGGAGCCTCCTCCGCCATTTTGGCGAGCGCATGCGCGCATGCACGGGCGGGTGCGGGGGGTGCGCGTGTGCAGGTGCGCATGCGCGAACGGCGCGCGCGCATGCGCGAACGGCGCACGCATGCGCGAACGGCGCACGCATGCGCGAACGGCACGCATGCGCGAACGGGGCCGCGCGCATGCGCGGGTGCGCGCGCATGCGCGAACGCGCGGCTCCCAGCGTTTTTTTTTTTTAAGCTAAATGGGTCCGTGCGGCTCATCCGACGTTTCGGATGGCCGACCCATGATCCACGGAGATCCAGGAGACCTCGCTATGCATTTTGGTATGTTATGGGACTGCTGGAAATCACTAGTGATTGCCTTGTGAGCCCGATGTTCAATAGCTCTACGCGTGTATAGGCAAGTTTAGCCCCTTGCACAACACTGTGTGCACACCCATCCATACACACATTATTCCAATCACCACACACCAATACTGGGAGCTTGGAGCCGCTGTGTGTGAACGCGCCGCCATTAAAAGGGTGTTTGTGGACCATCTTTTGCTGCACAAACTGCATCTCCCTTATCTTTTGTACTCCTCAAGGTCATTATTTTCCATTGATGTATAAACTATAATCTTGAACAAACCTTTTTGCCTTTTTGATCTGCTTTGAGTGAATGTCACATTCTCAATATTTCACAAGTATCCATTCATAAAAATTAATGGCATAAAGCTGCACATTATCACAACATCATAGCATTATATAATGATCATCACTGTATGCTAATAATCATATACCGGCATTAATATAGTGATATATGATTCATTAGTTTTTATAGTTATATATGGTTAACATAGTCTGACAGAATGGACTTGAAAAGGTATTATCTTATCCATTGTATCTGCAGCTCTTTGACTGGGTTTATAACTCATGGTATGATTTGTTGAGGCTTACACTCTTGAGTAAACATAGCCAATAAATTATAATTGCACAAACCTTACCACACTCTGACCTAATAAACCCCATCTCACATAGTTATTCAGTGTAGGGGGTTAAGAAATGCTGTGCTAGAAAAGGATACCATTTTTCTCCATTGGTTTGTTTATTTATCCTTTATTTTATAAAGCGGTGCAAACCTGAGGTGATCATTTTTCAAACCTAAATAATAAAGGAGGCTTGATATGTGCAAAATAATTAAAAAGTGTTCTTGACGATGGGCAATGGTGTGACATCCATCTTGATTAATCCTATATATGTACTTTCTTTGGAGGTTTCAACCCAATAGCAATTCTAATTCTACTGAGAAAATTTAAAACAAATTCTTATATATAAATCCTTATACATTTCTAATTACTAAACCTGACTAAAAACCTAAAAAAAAAGATGGGATGAAGAAGAAAAACTGATATGCTTTCTATGATGGGTTATCATTAAGAGAATAAAGGGATTATATTGCTCTTTGTATTGTCTAGGTAATTGTGCACAAGATAGAATATTCTCTGATATTTTTTTTTCATTATGAGGCCAAAAACAGAAAGAGCCTCAAAGAATCTATAGAAAGTGAAGATAACATACTATCAGTCAGATAATAATTAAATTTGTATGTCACCTAACTCCCATCAACTCTGGGTAATTACAAATAAAAACTTTAAAAACAAGAAAAAAATAGAACAATAAACAAAATGAAGAGTGAATGTGGGAAGGGTGAGAAAAACTGAACAGGAATGAAAAGCAACAAACCCATATATAGGTAGTCCTCGACTTAGAACAGTTCATTTAGTGACCATTTGAAGTTACAACAGTAATGAAAAAAGTGACTTATGACCATTTTTTACAGTTATGACAGTTGCAGCATCCCCATGGTCATGTGATTTACATTTGGATACTTGACAACTGACTCACATTTATGATGGTTGCAGTATCCTGGGGTCATGTGATCACCTTTTGCAATCTTCTGGCAAGCAAAGATAATGGGGAAGCCAGATTCACTTAATAACCATGTTACTAATTTAACAACTTTAGTGATTCACTTAACAAATATGGCAAGAAAAGTCATAAAATGGAGCAAGGCTCACTTAACAAATTTCTCATTTAACAACATAAATGTTGGGCTCAGTTGTGGTTGTAAGTTGAGGACTACCTATAGTCTAAAGCAGGTGTCTTCAAACTTGGTCCTTTTATGACTTGTGGACTTCAACTCCCAGAATTCCTCAGCCAGCATGCCTGGCTGAGGAATTCTGGGAGTTGAAGTCCACAAGTCATAATAGGGTCAAGTTTGAAGACCCCTGGTCTAAAGGGATTAAATCCTACAATGATACAATAATGGAACTGCTAGGTTGTTTGGCCCTGACAAAAAAAAAATTGTTGCTTTGCCCAAAGTCACGGCTAAGTGAACCATTAAAAGTGATCTATTTCAGTGAACTAAGTAAAAAGAACTTAAAATTAGAAAATGAAGTGAAACCATAAATATATATTTTTGCTGCTCATGATTAGATCACAAATAGGGTAGGGGACACTATGTGATTTCCTTTTCTTTGGAAGGAAACTAATGGATGGAAACAATGGATGGAAACTAATCAAGGAGAGAAGCAATCAATCTGAATAGAGCTGGAAGGGACCTTGGAGGACTTCTAGCCCAAGCCAGAGTAGTTTTTTTTATTGTTGTTCACCTATAGATGTCTTGCCAGATTAAAGCACAAATCTGTGTAAGTACTATCAATGGCTGGTTTGATTCATACCATTTTAAGCATCACTGAAGATGATGGATTGGATCTTCAAAATTGCAAGGCCAAGGCTATCATGGAGCTGAGTGAATTGAGAATATGATATATGAATGCGTTGTGTACTGGTGTCTAAGCTAGAATTATAGCGTAGCAATCAATAGCTACATGTGCCCACTGGGCTGGCCACAGCCTTAATTCAGTCTTTAATTATGCCATGTCAGCTATTCCAGAAGTGAGAAATGTCTTTGGAGTTAAAAAATGTCTTTAGAGTTACTTTATGCATAGTATCCAACATATTCATTTTTTGAGGTATAAGACAAAACTATGTTGAGGGGGTTATATGCAACCAAATTGTCAGCATGCCACAAGGCTCTAGTTCACATACATTTCCATTTTAGAGAGGTTCACAATGTACTAACAGATAATTCTGGGAGTCAGGGATGAAATAATTGAGGCTGGTGCTGGGAAATCTCAAAGTGGGTAATTTCCAGTTTATGTTTTTAACTATGCTCGCAAACATTACAGAATCTTCAAACTGCATTTGAAAACATTTGCAGTAACTAAAACAGATTTAAGCAAAACTGTAGGGCTTTTTCTGTCAGTACAACATGTGTGAAAGTGCTATGGCAATGCCTCAGCCTTGGATTGTATCTCAGGAATTTTAAACCATTGTATGCAGTACTGAATATGTTTCATAATAACCTTTTAAATATCAAAGATCAATGTCTGTAGACAACCAGTTCAGAATAAATGTGGTCTTGATAGCATGACATAACAATATCAGATAAAATATAGATTTCAGATGTGAATAAATAGTTTTGATAATTAAAGTCAGTAACTGCTGAGGGATCATATGTAACTATAAAATTCTGGTCAAGATATAACATAGTGATGATTTATGTTGCTATTATTGCCCTCTGTCTAATTGCATAAAATAGAATCTTTACTGCATTCAGTGATCAGTACATAATAAAACTTGATAATATGAATGGATTACATATATATATAGGGTTGTTACTCATCAAATCAACTAGATATATCAATTAATTACATACCTTTTTAAGTAGAACATAGCAAAATTTAGCTACAGAATAAGTAACAGAATCATATGTATCTAAAAATAAAACTGGTACATAAATGGGGACTTTATGTAGATGTGGAATTATCAACCATAAACGTGTTATACATACAACAGACAATGTAAGAAGTCATGGTTTATAGTTTCAATAGCCTCTCCATGGCATGGGCAAAACCTCAATCACAGAAGAAAGTCCTTGTACTTGAGGTAACGTTATCAGTGCTAGAAGGGAGTGGGGTTTGCACTCCGTTTACATACGAGTGGCTTGGGGAGGAGCCAAGATGGTCGACAGGCATGAAAGGCTGTAAGAGCTCCTCCAAAAGTAAAAGTTTTTTTTATTTATTTTAACTTTTTAACCCTTTTTAGCCTTGCATTTTAACCTACTTTTAACCCATTTTAACCTATTATATATATAATAGGGGTTGGGATTTGGGTTAGGGTTAGGGTTAGGGTTGGGGTTGAGGTTAGGGTTTTTTCAAATAACATTCTCAATATTTAGCAAACAGCATAATGTCTGGGTTCATGTGTTTTAAAAAACAATGAGTAATAGTTGATTATCATAAACAATACGTTAATTAATTGCTTGATGGTCTTCTTCTTGCTAATATATATTCAAAATTACCTATCACATTCCTTTCTCTCTAACTTGTTTTTCTAGCCATTAATAAAAATTATCCCATGTTCTAAAATACACTGAATCTTCTTTCTCTTTTATCTTTAAAGTCAATCTATCCATTTCTGCACACTCTAAAATTTTCTTAATTAATCCTTCTTCAGTTGGTAAATTTTCATTTTTCCAATTTTCGGCAAATACAATTCTTGCTGCAGTTAGTACGTGTAGAATTAAATATATACAGTCTTTCTCATAATTTGCTCCTATTATTCCTAACAAAAATAATTCTGGCTTAAAGTCTATTTGTTTTTTAGTCGTTTTCTCCAACCATCAGTATATTTTTAACCAAAATCTTTTGCTTTAGGGCATGTCCACCAGATATCGTAATAAGTACTTGGTCTTTGTTTGCATTTCCAACACTTGTTTGAAATATTTTTAAACATTTTTGCTAATCTCACTGGTGTCATATGCCATCTGTAAAACATTTTATATAAGTTTTCTTTATATGCCACTGCTTTTGTTAATTTAACATTTCTTTCCCATAACTTTTGCCAGTTTTCTAATTCTATATTATATCCAAAGTTCTTTGCCCATATTATCATTGTTTCTTTTACTTGTTCTTCCTCCATCTTTTAGCTTAACATATATTTATAGAGTTTCTTAATCAAGTTTTCATTTGTTTTTAACAGTATCTGGTCAAATTCTGTCTGTTTTTTATAAAATCCCATTATTTTAACATCTTTTTCATATCTCGTTTGGATTTGCAAATATGGCTACCATAATAGATCCATACCTTGTTCTTCTAAATCTTTTCTGTCTTTCAATTTTCCTTCATTGTCCAAAATATCTTTATAGGTCACAATTTTGTTGTAATTAATTAAATTTGGGTAAGCAAATGCTTCCATTGTTGAAAGCCATCCAGGTATCTTTTTTTTTTTAAACAAGTTTTATTGGTTTTTCTTAATTTTTACATCAAAGTGCTTGAGAAACAACGTGGTGATGGGGAAGTCAGTCATCTAAATACAAAATCATACATATATAACTCAAGTTAATTCATTAAAAGTTCCCTCTCTGTTTCCCACATATAATATGACATATTCAAATTTAATACAATCCTGAATAAAATTCAATCAATCAAAACATTCATCAATATTATTTCATCTATTAAAAACCAAGTCCTGTTTTTAAGCTTTACCAATTTATAATTACCATATTCCAGTTAGCCTTAAATAAACATCTTGTTAACACTTCGGGTATCCCTCATTTCCCTTTTTTTTCCCTAACGTAATAGATATATCTAAAATGCGTATATTATTCCAACAGTAACATTCTTATATTTTCCCCATATATTCTATTGCTTAATCTTATTAATACCATTTCTTCTCTTATCATAAATCTCTCTTATCCTCCTTCCATTACAAAATAATTATCCTGCCTAAAATAAAAATATTACTCAAAAAATACATTTCTACTTTATTTTAAATATAAATTCTATTATTCAATCTATATCCATAAAAAGTCTTAACCCATTAAGTAAAATTCAAATCCCCTCCAAACAATTATCATGTAGACAAACACATTATTATGAAAGACATTTTCTTACTAAATTCACATACTCCATTGATTATTAAATCAGTCCAGATCTCTAATGCCTTTTTAACCCATTAAGTAAAATTTTAAATTGCGTTTTTAAATCTAACTCTGGCTTTCTTTCTGTGCCAAACCGGTTTCCATAATAAAGCTTCTGTATCGTCGAATCTCAGTATTTGCATAGGAGTATTTATCGACACTTCTGTCTGGTCAAAGTTCTCTTCCTCTTCTTCCAGTATCATCTGGATGATGTAATCAATTTTATTCCATGTTGTAGTTACTAGTTGATTGTCCACGTTTTCGGAGTTTTCAGTAAAACATGTCTGAATGTCAATTCCTGTTGTTTTTGATATTGCAGATATCTTAGTTAAAGTCATTCTTTGAACATCAAAGTTCTCCATAAATTGTGCATTAAGTTGTATAATCTCTTCTTCTGTGTTAATTAGTTCTTTTTCTGTTGTTTCTTGACTTGTGGCATAATTCTCTTTAAGTTGTGTATCTTGTTGCGTAGAGACCTCTTTGGGGCTAATCTGTGCCTCCTCTATTGTTCCTTGGCCTATAGAATGATCCATTGAGGTTTGAAATTCAATTTGTGGTTCTGAAATTTCATCTTTAATCTTTCTCCAGGATTTCATGTATTCTGTAGCTTCCAGATTTTTTTCCAATATAAGCTCATAGTCAAGCTGTGGGTAAGATTCCTCCATTTCAGTGGTGAGATACTTTTAATCTTTTAGTGGGGGTTATATTTACTAAAGACAACAGATATCCACCTCCACACTAGTAAATAAATTCACCACCCAGCTGTTTCAGGTCCTTTATCTTTTTCCCTTTCACTTGAAGGTCAAATCCATCTTCAAGCACCAAAATGAAAAACAGTTGCAGTAACAATATTCGCCACAAGATGTCCTCAGTAGACTGTAAGATCCTTTTCCCCCCAAATTAATAAGTTTTTTTCTTGTTAGAAAAATAGAAGGCAAATATCTCCAACATAATAAGTAAAATAATAAGAATGTTCTATAATAGGGATTTTTTTTCAGGACCCCTAGGTATCCCAAAAATCAAATAGTCAATATAATTAGCTATTTGTTTATTTTGTAGGGCTCTTTTTCCCAAGTAAGAAGACGCCGCTCTCTCAAAGCAGGGAAGTAATTTAAAAGCTTTTTACAGGAAAGTAGTTAGGGCAAAAGGAGGGAAGAAAAGGTCTCACCCGGATCATCCACGGTGGTTCTTAACGCTTAGCTGTTCTTCTGGCTTTCGGCTGGTGCGGCTAAGTGATCGGCCATTTTACTGGCCGATCTTTTCTCTGTCGGCCCTAAGGAGCTGGCTCGGACCGTGGGAGGAGCTGCCGCCCTCCTACGGGACCTCCTCAATAGTGGTCACCCCTCCAGGGCGACTTTCGGCCCCAACGAGGGTCTACCGGCGGAGGGAAACCGGCCGGTGAACAGAGCAGTCTCTTCGCTCGACCGCCTGCACCGCGATCCGGAACCGGAAGCCCATCCAGGTATCTTGATATAAATTTTCGCTTTTATTTTTTCCCATTCTAAAAGAAGTGCATTTTTTATAAAGTGGTTTTGAAAGTATCTATGAATTTTATTCTTCCCATACCACAGAAAGGCATGCCAACCAAGTTGTAGGTCATGCCCCTCTAGGTATAATAGTCTTTTGTCTCTAAGCATTATCCATTCTTTAAGCCTTGTTAAAATAGTTGCTTGGTAGTATAACATCCAGTCCAGCAGTCCAAATCCTCCACTTTCTTTCGCTTCTTGTAGCATTTTCAGTCTAATTCTAGCTTTTTTTCCTTGCCAGATAAATTTCAGTATTGTTGTATTCAGTTCATCAAAAAAGGCTTTTCCCAGTCTTACAGGAATCGTTTAAAATAGGAAGAGTATTTTTGGTAAGATATTCATTTTCACTGTTGCTATTCTCCCCAGCATTGAAAGTTGTAAGTTTTTCCACTTTTCCAGATCCAATTTTATTTGTTTTAGCAATCTTACATAATTATCTTCTTTTATTGTTACGCATCTTGCTGTTAGATAAATTCCCAAGTATTTAACTTTTTTAACTATTTGAAGATTTGTTTTTTTGCTAGTTGGTTTTTTGTTTTTCTGTTAAATTTTTTGTTAGCACTTTAGTCTTTTCTCTGTTTATTTTCAACCCTGCCACTTCTCCAAATTTTTCTATTTTCTCCATAAGTTTAGTGCTTGTTTCAAGTGGATCTTCCAATATAAAAACCAAGTCATCTGCGAATGCTTGTAGTTTATATTTTTCATCTTTTATCTCCAGTCCTTTAATTTCTATATATTGTCTGATGTTTCTATTCAATACTTCCAGTGTTAGTATAAATAATAATGGAGATAGTGGGCATCCCTGTCTTGTGCCTTTTTTAATGTTAAAGTTTCCTGTAAAATATCAATTTACAATTATTTTGGCTGTTTGTTTACAATAAATTGCTTTAATTACATTTATAAAGTTTTCTCCAAAGTCCATTTCCGCTAGTTGCTGAAACATAAATTGCCAGTTTACATTGTCAAATGCTTTCTGTGCATCAAGAAATATTAAAGCCATCTGTTTCCTTGGATGAATTTCATAGTACTCTAACACATCAAGAATCATTCTTAAATTATTTTTTTATCTATCTTTTAGGTAGAAAACCATTTTGGTCTGTATGTATAAATTCGGTCAAAAATTTCTTTAGTCTTTCTGCTATTATTGAGGCAAAAATTTTATAATCTACATTTAATAGCGATATTGGTCTATAGTTTTTTATTTGCGTTAGATCAGAGTCTTCTTTGGGTATTAAGGTAATATTGGTTTCAATCAATGCATTTGGTATTTTAGCCTCCAAAAGTATTTCATTACACAGTTCTTTCAAAATAGGACTTAGTATATCTTGTAATGATTTATAAAGCTCTGCAGATAATCCATCTGGACCCAGAGTCTTATCATTTTTTTGCCTTTTTATAGTCTCTATAATCTCCATCATTGATATTTTTCCATTTAATATATTTTGAATATTCTCTGAAAATTTTGGTAAATCTGCTTTTTTAAAATACTGCTCTATTTTTTCTTTTGGAATTTCCTCTGCATTGTAAAGTATCTCGTAATAGTCTTTGATAATTTTTTTAATTGTATCATTTTGAAACTGTAATTCACCTTTTGAATCTTGCAGCTTATTTATCAGTTTTTTCTCTTTTTCTTTTTTCAATCTATATGCCAGTGGTGGCGAACCTATGGCACGGGTGCCAGAGGCGGCACTCAGAGCCCTTTCTGTGGGCACGCGTACCATGCCCCAGAGATGGCAACCGTCCCTCTTCAACCAGCCACCCGCTAACTCGCCGAGGTCCCACGTGGCCGGATGCATCCCAGCACCCATGCGCTCACTGGCCTCTGTGTGCGGGGGCCGATGGTGGCAGGGAGCAGCCGCCCTGGCCCCTGCCTCGCCTTGCCCTGTGACAATGGCACCCCCACCCTATCTCGCCTTGCCTCATCCTGCAGGATGAACCTCCTGCCTACCGCCCCACCTTCCAGAGAGCCCCTGGATCTTCCCCAACCCTGCTCGGCCCCCACAAATGTCCCCACGAGCAACATCGAGGTGATCACGCCCACCTTGGCCACACCCACCTAGTCTGCCATGTCCACCACAGCCATGCCCACCCAGTGGGCCATGCCCACCACAGCCATGCCCACCCAGTGGGCCATGCCCACCTGGCACCCAGCGATAAATAAGTGGGTTTTGGGTTGCAGTTTGGGCACTCGGTCTCTAAAAGGTTCGCCATCACTGCTATATGCTAACTATCTCCCTGGTTTGTTGGCATTTTCAAAAAAGTTCTGTTTAGCCCTTTTAATCTGTTCAGCCATTATTTCCGTCTCAGCTAGATTTAATTTGTGTTTTATTATCTCCATTTGTTTCTTTAGTATTTTCTTTTGTGGGTCTATTTGTAATTCTGATTCTAACTTTCTGAATTCTTCCTTCAACTTTAACTGTTGTTGTTTCTTTTCTTTACTCTTTTTAGTGGTATAGGTTATAGCCAACCCTCTGAAATATGCTTTAGCCATATCCCACACATTTTGAAGCGATATTTCTTCTTTCTTGTTTATTTTGAAAAAAAATTCATTTCCTTTGTCGCTAGTTGTATAAATTCTTTTTCTTTCAATATAGATTTGTTCAAGGGCCATTTAATTTTTTCTTGGTTCCTTTCCAAGTCATCTTTATTGGGTTATGATCTTCCCAAACATTAGTTTCTATCTCAATTTCTTGTATCATCGTATTAAGTTCCAGAGATGTCCATATCATATCAATTCTAGACCATGATTTATGTCTATTTGAGTAAAATGTATATTGTAATTTCTTTGGATTTTTTTCTCTCCATATATCTTGGATACAGAGTTCTTCTGTCATTTTTGAAAATGCTTTAGGTAATATATTTCCTCCTTTCCTCCCTTGTTTAGCGCTTTTATAGTCCAAAGTTCCATCTGTTATTGCATTAAAGTCTCCCATTATACAGAGATTTTGATAGTTCAATTCTAATATTTTTATGTAATTTTTGGTAAAATTGTTCTTGTTTATCATTTGGTGCATATATTGCTACCATCAGTATCTGTTTTTCATCTATCATTATTTCCACCATTAATATTCTCCCCTTTTCATCCGCATAAATTTATTTAGGGTTCATCATTTCTTTCATGTATAGAGCTATTCCTCTTTTCTTTTGAAGTGCTAATGCAAAGTGAAATTTACCAGTTTTTGATTGTTCTAACAACTTATGGTGTTGTCTCTTAACATGTGTTTCTTGGAGGCAAATTATATCCATTTTTAATTTTTGTAGTCGTTTAAAGAATTTTTTCCTTTTTGAGGGAGAATTTAGTCCATTTATATTCATTGACAAAATCCCACTCTCCTCCATCTCTTTCAATTATATCTAGGTCTTAATCTTCTAGTCAATCTTATCTGTCTCTGATCTCTTGGTCTTGCTCCTTCTTCTGTGTATGTGTTTTTAACTTCTTCCTCCTCTCTTGGTTTGACTGCTCCTTCTACTGCCATTTCTTCCTGTTTCTTTGTTTCTCTCTTTGTACCAGATTCAAAATCACCTCCTTCCAGAAATGCTCTATGGTTGTCATAGAATTCCATTGCTTTAGGTGCTGTATCCAATCTATATCTTTTTGTATCCCAATAGATTAAAATCCCATCTGAAATTCACTCCTTTTTCAATTAATTTCCTAGTTAGAAACTGATATTCTCTTCGGGATTCTCTTATTCTCCTTGGGATTTGTTTGAGGACTTTCTTTGTATTTCAAATGTTCATCTCTTACTCTTCTCAGAATCTCATCTCTTATAGATCTTTTGAGAAATCTAACATGTACTTCTCTGGGGACTTTATTACTTCTGGCATAGTTTGAGTTGACTTGATAGATCTGATCCAATTCTCCCTCCATCTCCTGTTTGCCAATTCCCAATGCATCTGCCAATAATTCCGTTATCAGGTCTAGAAGATCCTCTTCCTTATCCTTCACTATATTTTGAAATCTTAAAAAATATGAAGCTCTTTCCATCTCCATAACAGCTATCGAGTCTTCTAGTTCTCCATTTATTTGCATCAATTTCTGATTTTTATCTTTTAAGACTTCTAATTTCTGGTCAACCTCAGTTGATTTATCTTCTATTTTTTGGATTCTTTGTTGGTCATCTGTAACCATCTGTTTAAAATTTTCAAATTGAGAGTCCATGTTATTAATTTTTTGATTCATTTTATTAAGATCATTTTTCACCTCCTCATGGTTTCTCATTGTAGCCACCATGTGAGTAGCGATTGCCTCTTGAATTGCATGTAACATCGCTTGAGTTTCCTTTTGGAAGTTATTAGCCTTTTCTTGTTGGAGCATTGTATCAATTGATCTCTGATAAATTGGACTTGCAGAAGCAGAAGAGGGAGCAGAAGTTCATTTTTTTTCCAACTTTAGATAGATTGGGGACGCTCATCTTTATCTTTTAATCATACTTTATAATCCACCAAGTAAATCAGAATTTGTAATCCAATAGGCTCCTAACAAATAGGAGAGGTAAATAATAAAAAATAATAAGTAATAAAAAAGAACAAAAGGGAAAAAAGAAAAAAAAATACCAACATTTGTAATCCAAAGTGTTCTGTTAGAAGAAGTTTCTTGTTATTCACTCTATCAAAACAGCTTGTAAAAATTCCAGGTCAAGCTATATTTGTAATCCAGGGAAGTCAGATGACTTCAAAAACAATTTTTATTTATAATTGTAATCCATCCTGTAAAAAAGGGCAATCCAAAAAGAGTCTTCTCTTTTCCAGCCACAATCTTCAGAACTATACATTCCAAGGACACCAAAAAGTTTAAACTATAAGCTATGTCTGGGAATCTAGCCAAGTTTTAGAGCTCCAGTCAAAACAACTTAGTAAGATAAAAAAAAGCAAGGTTAAATGTAGTTCTAAGTTTTGCCACTAGATGTCATTAGATGTCCATTCCCACCAAACTTTAAAAAGAAAGTTAAAATCTGATAAGTTTCCAAACAAGGAATAAAAAAAGATTTATAAATGCAAAGGTTTCCCAAATTATCCTTCTTTTATCCCTCAATTATCTTCACAATGTTGTTATAAGTCAGTTTTAATTTCCCCAAAGCTTAAACTGCCACTAATAGTTTAGGAGGGAGGGGTAGAGCAAAAAAAATTCCCCCCCTCCCAAAAGCTTGGGGATTTCTTGCTTTTGAGTGCTTTTTTCCAGAACCGGTATTTTTCGCTTGTAGAGAGGTAAGGAAAGTAGTCTCATCCAGATCAGCTGTTTTGCTTTCCGCTTGTTAGTATTCTTGTCTCCGATGATCAGCTGCTTCTGGCTGACCGCATGGGTGCGGTTTCGCCCTTTGGCCAGTTGCCTCTACGGGGCGACTTTTGGTCCTATTGGACCCCCCAGCTGGTAGAAATCGGGCTTGGGCAACGAAACTTCATTCCCCTGCACCCATATTACAATGACATCACCGGAAACTGCCCTAACCCATTTTAACCTATTTTTAAACCTGTTTCAACCCCTGTTTGACTTTTTATAAAAGTCAAAGACTTTTTATAAAAGTATATATACTGGAGAGGCTACCATTGTTTTACCTACATTTTAACAACTCTACAAGCCAGTATTATCAAGAATGGGGAAAAGGAGAGAGACAGCGTGTACACTTGGCAACCCAGAGTTCTTCCAAGCCACTGAAGCAGCAGAAAAATGGAAGATTACACTGAAAGTAGACAGTCTGTTCCAGTAAGTAATTCATCTGCAGTCTCCTCACCAGATAGATCTAATTTGTGTGATTCATTGAAATGGGATGTACAAACCGAACTTGAAAGCAAACAGCATATAGAACTTCCTGCCTCTCTCACAGAAAATATCTCCCCTCCTTGGAACTTAGCAGCCTGCTCAACAGCCGCTTTCTTTGCTCAGGATGGGAATGTAGCAAATTCAGAAAGGGAGAATGCAACAGACTTCCTTTCCAGACAATGTTTGCTTACAGCTCAAACTGTAAAGTCAATCTATGGATTTTTATCAACTGTTATAAATAAGGTTGACTGCTTGGAAGAGTCTTTTGCAAAGTTTATTAAGAGTTACCCAAATATTGCAGAAGGATCCAGGAGGACACCTACTGATAGACATGGGGTGGCTAACTCAGAAATTGAAACTAGAGTAGGCCCTTCTCTCTCCCCCCCCCAAAAAAAATGGGAGAGGAAAGAATATCTACAAAGAAAACAACACTCAATCAGATAGTCCAAGAGGTGACCAACATAACTTCCGTTTGCAGACTAACCAGGTTACCTTGCAAATTTATGACAACAGAACGAATAGAGGGCATTGGCGTGATAGAAAAGCTGCTAGGCTGTCTCTGAGCCAGCTGCTCCGCTATGAATACACTCTAATAGACTTACTACATGCAGAATGGTTGCCAGCCAGAAGGCAATATATGTGAATTTTGCTATCTTTCAAGCAGCCCACAATTCCCTCTATGCTTTTTAAAATGAAGCCCTTCTTGAGTAGTTTTTCAATCTTTCCAATACATGTCTTCTGCTCAGAAAAAGGGTGCCCACTCCTGGATCAGCCTCTCCAAAAAGGAACTATTGCTTTAAATCCAAGCTGCAACAGACCTCATACTGATAAGCTTGAAGCAGGCACAAACTGTGGGGTTACCCTTGCTGTTGTGGATGATGTCCCCATAGTCTCGCAAAACTTGCCTAATTCCTGGTTAAATGCATCTAATAACCAACAATATTTAGTTTTCGGTGACATCACCCATCATAACTATCTTCCAACAAGTGCCCTTACTGAGAACACGAACTGACTATATGAAGGCCAGACTGTTCTGATATTATTTTGTTTCTTTGTTGTATTCCCCATTTCCTCTGATTTCACTGGTTTATTCCCATATATAAAACTATCTGATTGTACACTTGTTTCTTCTGATGTAGGCCATATCCATTATGATTTAAGGTAGATACTTCTGGACTTTTGACACAAAGTTTAAAAACTTCAACCCTTGAATTTTACATAAAGCTTCCTGGATGAAGAAATTGGAATAGAAAAGAACTCCCGATAGACAATATTTAGGCCATGTCAGGATTTTTAGTTGACTAGCCTATCATGCTTACTTTTATCTGAGACTTCTAGAAGATTATACATCAGTGAAGTTTAACATTATCTCCTTTTCTACGTCATAATGACAGGACCAAATTAGACCTGAACGCTTCTGATAGGTGATATTTTCTGAATCTACTTGAGGTTCTCCTCATTGTCTCATAGATTTATCCTGCTTAGAAGCCCATGGACCTTTAAATTACTAAACATCCTTATCTCCAGTTGAAGCAAGAGAATTTCAAAAATTCTAGGGTTGAAAAAACAGAGTTTGCAGGGAATCGGAGGCAACATGCTTTATATATCAGCTGTTCGGAAGCGACAATGAAAAAGGTTGGCATTTTCCTGGCCATATATGTAAGCTTCTAGAATGCATTTGTTTGGCCACTCTATGAACACCAAATACTAGATCAGTTTAACCAATTGCAACCTGATTTAACAGGTCACTTCTTATGGATTCTCTTTCCTTGCCATTAATTTGCATTTCTCTTCTTCTTTGCCAGTTATGACTGTATGTGCATAACCTTACAAAAAAGCAATCTTGGTTTTATGTAGTGGGTTGCTGCGACAAGAATGGAGCGACCCAGCTTCATAGCGTAGCTTTTATTATCAGGAACAGAACTGCTGAACGACAGATAATGACCGGTACTTATACTCTTAATCACTCAGGTGTTCACCCAATTACCTGCCTGGGATTTCCCGCCCCAATACAAATGTTCCCGCCAAAACAGTTGGGCTAACCGTCAGGGTCCCCTGAGGCTAGCCTCGGCTTGGCAGGAAATGCTCGCTTAACTACTCCACAATAGATGGGGGTCAAGTGGCTTCTCATATTTACAATACAGTACATTACACCCCTCTCCCCTTAGATGGCCGTCACCCTCGTCTGTTCAGCACTCGTAGTCCTTGAGGTAGGCTGGGCAACTTCGCGTCCTGGTGGACTGGCGCAATGTCTGTGAGGCGTCTGCTTCGGGGGGGTATGATTCTGCTCCAGTCTAACGGACTCGCTTTGCCCGTTCAAGTCACCCGCGGTTGTAGGCGACTCTCCTGCCCTTCGTGCCTCCGTCTCTCCGCAGGCGGCCATGGTAGACCGGGGCAGACTTGGGGGAGTGCCGTTCTGCTGTGCATCTGGTAAGAATGTCTGATACTTCCTCGGAATCCGCCCCCTGAGCGGTCACCATTTGCCGATGCCATAACTGGTCGATGTGGCGTCTAATCACATGCCCATCACTTAACATGACCTCGTACGACAAGGGCCCCTTTATCTTGGTCACCCTGGACGCCACCCAAAGCGCTCCGGCCCCATAGTTCCTGGCCCAGACCAAGTCACCTAGCTGCAAATTCCTGGGTGGCTTGGGTTGCGCCGTCTCTGCCGCTGCTCTATCTGGATGAAGTCGGTTGAGCTTCGTCGTGAGTCGGCGACCCAACGTCAGCTCTGCTGGTCTGCGACCCATCATGGTGCAGGGGGTTGTGTGTTGGCACAGGAGGAAGTTCGCCAAATGCTGGTTCCAGTCCCCCGTGGTTATCCGCTTGAGCGACTCCTTTGTCGTCCTGACCATCCGTTCTGCCTGGCCGTTGGAAGCGGGGTGGAACAGAGTGGATATTGCATGCCGAATCATGTTAGCATTTAGGAAAGCCTGAAACTCTCCTGCTGTGAATTGTACCCCGTTGTCGGACACAATCACATCTGGCAGACTGTGCATGGCGAACAGTCGGCGCAACTCCTGGATGTCTCTGGTCGTTATCATCGATGAGACCGGTACCACTTCCAGCCACTTTGAATAGTTGTCCACCACGATGAGGAATACCTGGCCTTGGAACAGGCCCGCGAAGTCAATGTGCACGCGCGACCATGGGGTGTGTGTGGTCTCCCAGCGATGCACTGGCATGTGTGGCATCTCCGGTCGGGTTTCTTGGCACGCCTGGCAACTCCTGACTTGGTCCTCAATGTTCTTGTCCAGGCCTGGCCACCACAAGTAGCTCCTGGCCAACGCCTTCATCCTCACGATTCGTGTAAGGAATCCAGCACCCTGGAGCACAGGCTGTGTGGAACAACGACCCTGCTTCCCCACAGCATGCAACCCTTGTGTGCTGACAGTTTGTCTTTCTTGCCTGCGTAGTGCTGGAATTCGGGGTCTGGCCGGGTTTCTGTCCATCCCCTCAACACCCAGTTGAGAACACGACTGAGTGTTCTGTCATGTTCCCGCCGAAACGGTTGGGCTAACCATCAGGGTCCCCTGAGGCTAGCCTCGGCTTGGCAGGAAATGCTCGCTTAACTACTCCACAATAGGTGGGGGTCAAGTGGTTTCGCATATTTACAATACAGTACATTACACTTGGCATAATGTCATATGTGCATTAATAGATAAATTGCATGCCTTAGCCATAAAGGTATGTCATGTCCAGCCTTGTTAACAGAAGGACACCATGAATTAAGCTACTAAACTGTTAATTGTACTTTTGGATCCTGCTTGGTTAAGTTACTTTTCTACTGGTCTTGAACCGTAATAATAAATTTATCTATCTTGTACTTCCCCTTTAAAATGGCTGTAGGGAGGGCATTAAATTATTTCAGGAAAAATGTTCTCCTTTATTTAGAAATTGTCTTTTGGCTTAAATATCTGTCAAGTTTAAAGAGGGAAAAGCAATTTGTTGCAAATATATCCTTGGGGAGAAATGCCAGGTCTAGCTGAATATCAATATCTTTAATCTGTTGCCTCAGTTCTACTATTACCCATGCCCCAGTGTATAGATTTCAGTTAATGGGAATCCAAGAAGCCCCATTTTAAATCTATTGCTTTAGACTATGATGACACAAAATTATCAAGAAGAATCTGAGGAGTCAAACCTAGAGGATTTGCCTATTTTGTGAAAGTGTATAGCTAGATGTTGGTCTCAATTTTCCTGATACTGGCCTTGGAGAAACCTATTGCAACTGAAACACAAGGTATTTTTAATGTGTTCCCAAGCAATTTAGTATGGACTTTTTCTAGGACAGCAAAAAGGAACTACATGGGCAGACAGGTTACAAAATAACAATTGTACTCAACTTTGGTTAAATACACAGAGATAAGTGATGTGTGTCCCTTTAATTTAGAAAAAAGATAGCAATGTTGTGGTAGATCTGTCAGATTTTTGCATTATTTCCTGTGCATTCTCAGTGGATCTGTAGCATGAAAGACTATGCCTAGATATTTGGACAATTTAACCTATTCATGAGATGTAAATATATATTTTGGGCTATTTGGCAAAAAACCCCATTTTAGTCATAATAATAATAATAATAATAATAATAATAATAATAATAATAATAATAATAATAATAATAATAATAATAATAATAATAATAATAATTAATAATAATTAATAATAATAATAAAGTTGGAAGGGACCTTGGAGGTCATCAAGTCCAACCCCCTGCTCAGGCAGGTAACCCTATACCATTTCGGACAAATGGCTGTCCAGTTTCTTCTTAAAAACTTCCAGTGTTGGAGCATTCACCGCTTCTGGAGGCAGGTTGTTCCACTGGTTAATTGTTCTAACTGTCAGGAAGTTTCTCCTTATTTCCAAGGCTTCTGAAACACATTAATCTGTCGATGCTTGCAGTGTCTTTCTTAGGCTGTATCATTTGCATATAAAAGAATTGGATTATATTTAATTGCTAATTTCAGGGGTTGTTAGGAGAAGTCATTCATCTTGATTACCAGCTCATTAATTGAAGAGGAACAGGTGAGAATATAAATTGATTTAAATAAGTAAATACAGTCCTAATAGACTTTTCTTTTAACAAGGACCTCATTGGTTTAATGTCCTTGGCAGCTACATCTGACGTTTATAGTAGATGCTGTAGATTGTGTTTGGAGACTAAATCAAAACCAGTTTTAAAATCTACAAAGGATGTATAAAGTGAACCAAGCTGGACAATAGAAAAATGTCAGTATGTACTTCTTTGATTATAGAAACACCTTTGATTGTGTCAGTAATGTCAAACTGTGAATGTCCTTAGGAAAATGAGAATCCCAGAACATCTCATCATTCTCATCTGAAATCTATACAGAGGTCAGAAAGTTTCAGTCAAGACAGAATATGACAAAACAGACTGGCTCCACATTGGCAAAGGAGTGAGACAATACTGTATACTCTCTTCTTGCTTATTCAACCTATATGTCAAATAGATATTGATGGAAGCTGAGCTGGAAAAAGATGTGTAGTATTAAATTTGGAGGAAGAAATATCAATAATAATCTCTGCTGATGACACTACTGTGATAATCTAAAATGAAAATGATCTGTAAACTCTAGCACTGAAAATCAGAGATATTAAAAAAGAGATACTAAAAAGAGATATTAATAAGATTAAGTGTAAAGAAGACCAAATAAATGACAAGTCCAGCAAACAGTCTTATAAATGACAATAAAAGTATTGAAATGGTGGATAGTTTCTGCCTTTTAGGATTAACTATTAGCTGGAAAGGAACCAGTAGTGAAGAAATATGCCACAGACTACTATATATCAGACGAGCCATGAAGGTCATGGTAAGATAATCAGATGCTGGGATGTGTCTATATTGACAAAGATCAGAATCATGCAATGGTTTCTCTGTGACACACTATAGAAGCAAATGTTGGACTTTGACAGAGAATTGACACTTTTGAACGTTTGCATTGGAAAAAACTCTTTAAAAAAAACATGAATAAACAAGAAAACAAGTAAATGGATCTTCAGATAAATCAACCCAGAGTTCTCACTTGAGGTCCAAATGACCAGGCTCAAATTATCTCTAATAGCTCTTTGGATAAATGTATAATACTGAGAAGGGTGGAATGAAAGAAATGAAGAGTAGCAGGATGGATGGACTTAATTACAACAGTAATAGATCACCATTAGAAAAAATGAACAACTAGGTTAGAGACATTATCATTATTCTAATGGAATAATGTGACATATTAAGATATAGAAGTGAAAATGTTATTTACAAAAAACAGTATGCTTTCCAATATATGTACAGACTAGTAGAAATGTAAAAAATAAGGTCCTACTTAATTTCCTCCCTCTTATGTCTCTTTCCTTCACTTTCAACTTGTAATTTATTATGGCTTTCTTCCCCTCTTTATCTCAATTACTAATACTGGAATATCTCTGAATTTTCTCCTGATCATCCTGCTGATAAACAAAGTCTTTAACTTACCCAGTTTCATTGTCTAGCATCTGAGACTTGGTACACACAGCACAGTCCACTGTCATGGTCTTTCCATAAGCTGCTCCAAGCTTTTTGCCCAATCTTTCTCCACATCTCAGGGATAGAAGCTCTATATTAATGGGGTGTAAGGACCTGCCTCCATTGACCCTACCAAGAAAGCAGAACTCTCAAAACTTGCATCATTTCAGCAGGAACTTTTATTGGTAGGTACAGAAGCAGAAGATCTAGGCAGGATCTGAGGGCTTTCCCTCCTGAATCAATAGGTAAAACTGTGCAATAGAAACCCACTCCATCTGTCCAACTGGACGGTTCAAACAGGCCAATCCACAGGTGACACCATACTGTGGGAAACGAGCCGATAAGGTGCCCCTCTCAGGGTTGTTAGGTCTTCCCTGTTTCCTCCCTCTGCACTGAGATAAGGCAGATGGCCGGAGGCATTCCATTCCATTCCATTCACACCCTGAAGAGAATACATCAAAGCAGATAGAGGAAGCGTTCTACATGCGATACATGCTTCCCCTCCCCCCTTAGGAGAATGGCAGAACCCAAACAGCTTAAACATAGGGAATATAGAGAATTAAAAAAATAGGGTTCTGACATGGGGTGATGTTTTCTCCAGCAATATGACCTGCATCATCTAAAATATACTCCTCATATCCCTGGTTTCCCTTTCTCTTTTTATCTAAGGCAGGGGTCTCCAAACTTGGCAACTTTAAGACTTGTGGACTTCAGCTCCCAGAATTCCCCAGCCACTTAAAGTTACGAAGTTTGGAGACCCCCTGATCTAAGGCAGCAGTCCCCAACCTTTCTGGCTCCATGGACCAGCAGTGGTGGTGATGGTAAGAGGGGGAGGGGATGGATTTATGTGCTCGCCTGCCACATGCACAGCAATGGCCTGCAGCCTGGTACTGAGCCTCAGACCAGGGGTTGGAGACCCCTGATCTAAGGCAGGGTTCCCCAACCTATGGGCTGTCACCCTGTATTGGTCTGTGGCCTGGTGGCCTCCGGGCCATGGGAATGGCTGGTGAGTGCATGCACTTGTGGGCACACTCCCCCCACTCACGCTAGCGCTGATGCAAGGGGGCTAGCTGCCGCACAGGCTCTAGCAGCCTTGTTTGCGCATGCGCAGGGGTGCTAGCACCAAGGCCAGCATCACACGGGTGCTAGTGGCCTGTTTGTGCATGTGCATGTGCGCTAGCGCCAGGTGTTAGAGGCCTGTTTGTGCATGCATGTGCACATGTGCAGGCGCACATAAATTTTCCTGCTCCTCCCTTTCCCTCCGGGCTACCAAATGGGAAAGGTTGGGGACTTCTGATCTGAGGCATGCATGTGCCACTTTACAGATACATTCTAGCATTTTCTTTTTCTTTTTCTTTTTTATTAATTTTGTATTAATTTTCTAATATTACATTTGCATATTTGAAAAGCAACATGGCAGCTAAGTACAATAATTCCATTACATTTAAATATCATCAATACAAATCTCAAAGTATTACGACAACTAATTCCCTCTCTTTCCCCCTTAATATATACTGTCTCATATTCAAACCAACATAATTCTTATTCTATCAATCAATCAGAAAATAACTTTCTAGCATTCATCAAAAATCTTCAGTTTATACATCTTAATTAATTTAATATTCCATCTTTTAGACAGTCAATGACCTAATAAATTTTTCTTAATTTTAATTTTCCATTAATATTTTAAATTTAACGTTTAATCTTTTTCATTTCCAAATTTTAAATGACCCAAATTTCTATCACGGTTCCCCCACAGTCTAAAGTTTCAGATACACCTCTAATCTATACATGATTCTCACCGTCTGCATCAACCAATTAATAATACGAAGTAATATTCTTATTTAGTAATTCTCCAGTATCTTAGAATCTCAAATTTAATAGCCAAGATTTCTTTTATTTCCACACTTAATATTTCCTCTTTTTTTCCTCTTTATGTCTCCTATCTCATATTTAAGACTAATATTTTTTAACCTATTAGTATTTATACCACAAACCAATATACAGATTTAATTATTAGTATTTTACTTCTAAGTTTTACTTAACCAAAAATTTTCTTTGTCTCGACTCATAACAATATCTTGAATTCAAATCTTAATTGTTTTTAAACATTCAATCTTTTAGCCAACCTAATAAACTTTTCCCCATTTTAGTTTCCCCTTAATATTTAAATTTAATGCTTAATATTTATTTTTTCAGATTTTTAATTTACCACAATTCCTTTATCATAATTCCTCACACAATCTAATGTTTAAGATACTTTATATATAGATTCTTACCATCTGCCTTCACGAATTAATAAAACAATAAATATTCTTATTTTAATATTTATACTTCTTAATTCTACATAACCAAAGTTTTCTTTATCTCAAATCGTTACAATATCTTATATTCAGAATACATGTTTTATCTATTTGGGTATATTCTATTTTAAATCTCATGTATAAATCAGAACCCCAGTCCCTTTCAGTCTTATTCTAGCTTTCTTTCTTTGCCAAATCATCGTTCGTGTCTTTGCTTTTAAATCATCAAACAGATCTCCTTGTGTTGTTGTGGCTATTGTTTGATGTTGAAAAAACCATCCAATTGCCTTTTTTTAAAGAGGACTAGCTGATCTAACAGGTCGTCTCCTTGTTTTTCCATCTTGACGTGGTTATCCCAAAGTGTTTATCTTCTCCTTCATCTGTTTTTCTTTAGATCTTCAGGTTCCTTCTGATTTATAAGAAAAGTCCTTTCCTTTTTCTCTATTATCAATTTCTTTTCTTTATCTTCCATTATCTGTATTTGTTGAGTGGTTGAATCTTCTATCATAGCATTTGATTGTTCCACTTTCTCTGTAGAATTCTGTATAGATGGTTCTTTAGTTGAAGTCATAATCTGAGTTTGCATATCCAGGCTGCTTTCTTGTTTTTTCCTGCCGTTTCTTATTTCATCACCAGTTGTAAGTAGAGTTTGGACAATCGCTTTTAACATGCAAAGAATTTGTTCCTGTTCTTCCTCTGTAGGAAAAGTCCATTCCTGTTCTTCTTCCATTGTAGTATATTAAATTGAAAGCTTATAGTCAAAAAATCCACTAAGTGAAGAGCAGAGCTGAGTTTCTTGCAGCTGGTGTTTCAAGGTTGCTTATATCTTATCTATTTTCTAAGCTGTCAACAAGTCTCTCTTAGGCAGTAACAGGTTAAAATCTCAAGTTTAGCCACCAGGTGTCACCCCAGAGTTGTTTTGAACTTTTCAGTTTTTTTCTTTTATTTTAAAAGAAAAAACCCATATCTTCAGTAAAAACAGAGAATAAAAACCAGAGAAAAATAAAGAATAGAAAATTACAAATCTTGTGACTTCCGGTTCCAGTTGCAGCACCTGCGGTCAGGCAAAGAGTATGTTCTCTTTGCCGACCGGTTTTCCCCCGCTGGTAGACCCTGGACAGGGTTGAAAGTCGCCCCGGAGAGGCGACCACCATGGAGGAGGACACTCGTCTGATCGCAGAGGGAGCGGTAGCTCCCTCTGCGATCCGAGAAATCACCTTTGGGCCGATGGGGAAAAGATCGGCCAGTAACATGGCCGATCACTTAGCTGCTCCAGCCGAAAGTCACAGCAACATCTAAGCATAAAGAACCACCGTGGAAGATCCGGGTGAGACCTTTCCTTCCCTCTTGTTATCTTATTTACTTCCCTGTGAAAAGCTTCTAGAAACTATTCCCTCCCTTGAAAAAGCAGCGTTCGAATACTTGGGGGAAAAAATAACTAATTTTTATTGTGTATTTGAACTGTTGGAATTCGGGGGATCCTGAAAAAAAAGAAGAAGAAGAAGAAGAAGAAGAAAAAGCCTTACTGTGACTCTCTCTCTTTGCCTGCTTGTTTTCAGCTTAAGTGGAAATTTTTAGGGAGGGGGTGGAGTGTTTCTTTTGCTCCCCCCCCCTTCTGAACATTTTTATCTACTTTAAAAAGAAAAAAAACCTCTTTGGCTATCTGGGTGGATTTATGTGGATTGTATGGTTACAATGTATCTCAGAACTTGGCATGAAGCCCAGAAAGCCTTGTAACAATGTAACCATTTGCAGCTGAACTGCTGAACTTGGCATCACGCCCAGACACTGGTATATCTTTTGGAACTTACTTAATCTTCTACTTCTAGTTCATTTGACTTTATAATATGAAATATACCTACTAGAAAAATGGATTTTCTTTCATTTGAGGATTACATTATAATAATTGACTTTTAGACATCCTTTTTTATTATCACTTTGGATTATAAACTAGATATTCACAACACTGACTGGGACTATTGTTGTCTTTATCTTTCTGCTGGGTTTGATTGTTTGTTTTCCTTTTTTCTTTTTCTATTCCTGTTTGGATTTTATATTTTATAATATTGTAATCTATTTTTTAAGCTGAACTTTCACTATAAAAAAAAAGAAGAAGAATGGAATCCCACTCACAGCTTAACTATGGACTCATACTAGAAAACATTTTGGAAATGAAAGAGGAATTAAGAGAGCATTTCAGGATGCTCAGGAAAGAGGATGTTTCAGAGTTAAAAATTGAATCTCAAACTTTAACTGATCATGACACACCACTAGAGTTACAACTTAATGAGATGGAAGATTTAGATCTACAACCTACTGAAGAGGAAGATGTTACGACTTATATACAAATGATGGAGATTTCTGAGGACCAAAGGCAGAATTCAACTAAAACATCTATAACTTTAAAAACAACAGAAATGGACTTTCAAACACGAGACATTAAAAATGCTGACAATATATACAAACAACGAATAATCACCATACTGACTAAGACTGATTACATAGTGCAGACAATATTGGGGAAAAGAGAAGAAGACTATGATCAGACGCAACTGTGGGAAAATGTGTATAGTCAAATATTAAGATGGGAGGAGCTAAAGGCCCTATTGTGGAAACCTGCTTGGCATAAAAAGAAAGCTAGAATTAGGTTTAAAAATGAGTGTTAAAACTTTATTTGACGGGTAAAATGGTTTTTAGAGACTTCAAGTGAGCTAATATTTTTGAGATTTCTAAGGTCTAAGATTTTAGTCTGAGTTAATATTGATGTGAATTATGGATTTGATTATGGTCTGGAATGGCAATTATGGAAAATTGGAAAAGTTAAAACTAAAGGAGTTGTATTGAGATTGGTGAAATATTACTGATATTTTTACTTGCAATGATTGAAGATTGGACTGATTTATAAAAATGTTTGATAGAGTATAGGAAATAGAATATAGTGGAGAAATATTTATATATATATAATAGTTATATTATATGTTTACTTTAGAAATAATTAGAAATAATTTAGGCTAATGTAAAATGGTTTTAAAAAAAACTTAAAGTTATGTTCATTTATAAAATATGTATGTGAAATAGAATAGAATAAGAGATAGAATTTAACTGAGAAGTACAAAGTGAATAATTGGAGTAATATGTATAGGTTAGGAATAATCTGTATTATATGGATACCCGAATTGTATACTATATGTTTATGTAATGCCAAATTGGAATATGTTAATAGTTAATTAAGCTCGAAAATGGGTGGAAATATTATTGATAGTTTTGTTTTGTTTTTTTGTTTTTCTTTTCTTGATTGATTGATAAAATAGAGAGGGAAATTTTAAAGAAGTAACTTAAATTGTTCATGTATGATTATATTTTCTATTTTGTTCTATGGAGTGCCCTATCTCCACGATGAGTCCTAAGCACTTGGTTGTAAAACAAAAAAATTCAATAAAACTTGTTATATATAAAAAAAAGAAAATTACAAATCTTGTAATCCATCAGTTTTAGAAAGTAGAGTTCCAATTAGGATCCCAGTATTTTTTCAACGTTTTAAGCTCCCCTGGGTAGTCAATCATCTCTTTCGACCCCCAGCGATGCGAAACTGGACAGGGAAGATGAGAGTCATCTTCCGAGCGTCCATGGTGGCCACGTGGCAAACCGGAAGCCCTAGCATTTTCTTTTTGACTGCCTATGTACCCTTGGTCTTGTTTTGAGTTATCTGCTTACCCTAAAAAATATCAACAATTTATAACCTTAACATAAACCAGGTGCTTCATCCTGCCACAGACACATCATCAACCAATGTTATAGTTGGATTTCTTTAGCATGAGGAAGACAGTATTTCACAATGTGGGCTGATTGGTAGGCATTATCAGCCTAGGAGTTTATCATTGATCCCAATTCTAGCATTGAAATTGTCCACAATCACTACATGAGGGGAAGGGAGCAAGTTTCAAAAGGTTGTTTAAATAAGCTTCAAGATCAGCCCATTGGCCTGTATTTCTGAATAAACAAATCAATTTGTTTTGGTTTTGGAGTGAATGTCATGGTTCCGACGGATGAAACTCTTCAAAGAACTTCGAGGCATTGTTTACCTTAAACATCGGATGTTTTTGCTTTGATAGTGAATACACAGAGATCTGAGCAGTCCCAGTTCTGTTAGCCTTTCCTAAGGCTCTGAAGCCTTGACTGTTCCCTCAGGCGTTTGGGCACAGAGGGTTAGGTAATGGCGACATGTCTTTTTGTTTGTGGGATTATTGCTTTAACTAGGGTATCATGGTTGATGGTAGTTTTATTCTTTATATGCTGCCCAGAATCATTGCTGTGAGTTGGTCGACGAAGTCTCATTCGTCATCTTCAGGCTGGTGTCTCTTCGGCTTCGTGCTTCTAGGAGCAATGTGTGATCGCAGCTGTTTCTTCCTTTTAACTGCCAGTGGGGGTATGAACTGATTGGGTGGGAACTTGGCTGTGTTCTGATTGGGTGGAGGTGTGTTCTGATTGGTTAGGGGCTTGGCTGTGCTCTGATTGGATGGGGGGTTGGCTGTGCTCTGATTGGATGGGGGTGTGTTCTGTTTGGGTGGGGGCTTTGTTGTGCTCGGATTAGTCTGAGTTGCAGCGGGATTTGAGATGGAGAGCTGCATTGCTGTTGTTTGGCTTCGCGTTCGTGGTCATGCCATATCATCAAGGTGGGTGTCAGTTTGCTTCATATATGGATTGGAGGGGTTTGAAATGGCTAATGATGCAGCTGTGGTCTGGTTTCTGGTTTGAGGTCGTGCCTCATCATCAGTGTGGGTTTGGGTTTGCTTTTTGCGTGGATGTGTGGTGGTGACATCCTGTGTGGTTTTCGTGAGTGTGGGTCTAGAGCCAAGCTCCCACCCAATCAGTTCATACCCCCACTGGCAGTTAAAAGGAAGAAACAGCTGCAATCACACATTGCTCCTAGAAGCACGAAGCCGAAGAGACACCAGCCTGAAGATGACGAATGAGACTTCGTCGAAACGTCGCCAAGACACTTCCAATTTTACGCAGGAGAAAACCCGAATTACCAAAGACCTACATACAAACACCCGTGAAAACCTCAGAAAAACCTCAGAAAACATATGCCACTGCCAGGATTCTTGCCCCATATAACATCAACATCGCACACGAACCCAACCAAACATTACGCTCCAAGCTGATGCGGCCCAAAGAACCATTACCAACCAGTGATTTATCCTCCATCATATACAAAATTGAATGCAATACATGCCAATGTAACTACATTGGAGAAACATCAAAAAGACTTAAAACAAGAATACATGAGCATATTTTAGCAATAAAAAGGCAGGAACAACGCTCCCAAGTCTGGACTCATATATCCGAACATGTCCACACTTTCAACTTTAAAGAGGCAAAAGTCATAGCTCAAGATTCCACCAAAGGCGGCCATCTTTTAAAAGAAGCTTGGTTTTCAGACTGCCATTCCATCAACAGACACATTGACCTACTACCCCCTTACCAAACCCTAAAAAGTCACTTACAGCAACACAAAACACCTAAACACTTCAACTCAACCAACAACAACACAATAACACCACCTCAACCACATGCCAAACCCCTAACCAACATAACAGACATCCTTTCTTCAACACAACCCTTTTCATCTAATCCAAATAAAGAACACAACTCTAACACAACCATGACAACTTGCACAACCAACACAACACATCCTGACACTTTCACACACAGAAGCAACAACACTACTGACCACAGCATCCATGACACAAACATCCAAAACATAAATCCAATCTCACAAGACACTCACACACAACAAAACATACACACACAAGACCTGAATAGAAGCAGAATATTAAGACCTAGACCAGAATTGACACCTGCAATAAAACAAGCTGTTACAACCCAATTCCAAAATTCTGCAAAACCACCCACAACAGACAAACACAACAAACAACCACACACAAACATTCCAATTGATTATACACAACAACACACACACACGCAGCAACCTTACTCTGGAAAAACTGCAAAATCCAAAAGAGTGACTCCTATAACAGTAACGATTCCACAACGTTCCAAAAAAAGGGGGGGGGAATAAGGACAAGCAAACCACTTACATGCCCTACGAGGGCATCTACTTTCTCTCCCTTCAGATCCGGTCCCACACCACCTGCACATGAGAGGGCAAGATGAACATCAAAACTGCTCTCTACGGAAGGAATCCAGCCGGCACAAGACCTCACGCAACGCCCCAAAAAACCTCGCGCCGAACAGCTGATGAGAGCAATCCGACTTACGCGCCAAACAGCTGACAGATCCAGTCCCACAACACCTGCATGTGAGAGGGCAAGACGAACATCCAAGCTGCTCTCCACTGAAAGAATCCAGCCGGCACAAGACTCCGCGCGGCTCCCTGTTAACCTCGCGCCGAACAGCTGACAGGCACGATCCGGCTTGCGCGCCTAACAGCTGATAAGCGCGACTTTTAAATCTTGTCGGGAGACTTACTGCTGTATACCTGCTATTGTCAATGTGATTTTTTCTAAACGAGCTTCCTAAGCACGATATGTGCACATGCCACAATGTAACCGTTTTCCAACTGTTATGTGAATTTATGCACATGCTCCCTTGCCATTTAGCCCTTTGCTCTGATGATGTTAACAGGTTGTTAACGAAAGCTCAGCAATAAAGAAGCCTTTTTCTAATATCCCGGAGTTCATTATTTTATTTAATTGACTTAATTGCTCATTGCTCCTAGAAGCACGAGGCAGAAGACGCCAGCCTGAAGATGATGAATGAGACTTCGTCGAAACGTCGTCAAGACACTTCCAATTTTACACGGGAGAAAACCCGAATTACCAAAGACCTACATATATATATATATATATGTTTTCTGAGGTTTTCACGGGTGTTTGTATGTAGGTCTTTGGTAATTCGGGTTTTCTCCCGCGTAAAATTGGAAGTGTCTTGGCGACGTTTCGACGAAGTCTCATTCCTCGATCTCCGGGAGAAATATAAACCAGCTGTTTATTGTTAAAAAGTTTAAAACAATAAAAACAACTATTTACAATATTAAAACAACTTAGCTTTCGCTGGTCCCCTGCCAGCGTCCTCAGAGTAAAGTTTTGGGGTGGAAATTACTTTTATAAACCTTGCTAGCCTAACTGCTTACTCATTGACCGTGTGATAGGGCCATCCGTCCTGGCTGACCGTAATTGCCTTAATTGTCCCGCCTCCTCTTTTTTGCACTCCAGTTCACCAACCTTCCTCCCTCCCATCCTTGTCAATCCCCTCCTTCCTGGCGTTGCCGCCGTTGGCTTGCTTTCCAGCTGCTCCCCCGTACTCGTTCTGGGCCTTACACCCAGATCCGGTGTCTTAGATGCCTTCCCATTGCCGCTCCCCTCCTTTCCATCCCGTTTGTCTGCCCATTGTTCCTGTCTTCCACTATCTATCCCTATTAGTGCTATTTCCTCCGATTTCCTTCCGCGCTTGGATGTGCGTGCGCACAGCCGTATCCCGTCCCTCTGCCTCGTCTGCCTACGATCAGCTGGGCTATCTGCCGGCTCACTCCTGAATTCACCTCCTCTCATCCTTGCAGATCCTATCCTTCCTAATGTTGCTGCCATTGGTGCGTTAGCCAACTGCCTCACCTTCCCCCCCTCCTTCTTATCCCTTTGAACCATCCGCTGTACCTGCCTTCCATTATCTATCCCCCTGGGTCCTATTCCTTCCAATCTTTCTGCATGCCTGGGTGTGCGCATGCACAGCCGCATCCTATCCTTCTGCCTCATCTGCCTAAGCTCAGCTGAGCCACCTGCTGCCTCGCCCTCAGTTCCACCCTCTCCCTTCCTTACCGATCTTATCCTTCCTGGTGTCATCGCTCCTGATGCGCCTTCCACCCCCACCCCCACACGCGTTTTGGGTCGCGCGGCTAGGTCTGGCATCCTCACTGCCCCCCCATTGGCCATTCCGGGCCGCACGTCCAGATATGCTTTTAATGTCTGATATGCCGGGGGCAATTCTACGTGTCGATTAATCGAGCCCGCATCTGAGAACCAGGCCTCCTTCAGTAGGCGCCCTCCTTTGGAGGCATCCTGGGCGATGGCTTTTGCCCCCATGAAGTCAAATGAGTGTCCATTATTCACCATATGCGTCCATATTTGGGAATACTGCTCCTGCCTTTTGACGGCCAATTTGTGTTCATGTACCCTGGTTTTTATCCGTTTGGCCGTCTCTCCCGTGTAATTACACTGGCAATCCTTGCAGTGCACCCTATAGACCACCGATGATTTTTCCTCCTCTGGCAGTGGTTCCTTAGGGCGCATCGTTTTCATACGGAGTGTTTGGTCGGGTCGGTGGGCCACCCTGATGTTATGCGGCGCTAATATGCGAGCCGTTGCCTCTGACACCCCCTGGACGTAAGGTATCGTTGTCCAGGATATTGTCCCTAGGTCCTCTGGTGCTCTACGGGGTTCCTGGCGCTTACTATATCTTTGGACAAAACTGGCCGGGTAGCCGTTCCACCTGCATACCTGGTGGAGATGGGCATGTTCCACTTGCTTGGCCTTTTTGGTACTGCAATGCGTATCTATACGTGCAAATAACGTCCGAATGCATGCAATCTTGTGGGCTGCCGGGTGGTTGCTCGTGTAATGCAGCATCCTGTCGGTATGGGTCGCTTTCCTGTATACAGTTGTGTGGAGGGTGCCGTTGGCTTGGCGCGGGACTAATACGTCCAGAAAGGTCAAACTACCGTTGGCTTCCTCCTCCGCTGTAAATTGTATGTCCGGGAACACCGCATTCAATCTTTCCATAAAGGCAGCTTTTTCAGTCCGTTTAACGATAGCGAACGTATCGTCCACATATCTGGCCCAAAATTCTGGGTGGTAAACGGCCATTGCCTTAGCCTCCAGGCACTGTAGGACCGCCTCAGCGATAACACCCGAGATGGGAGACCCCATCAGCGTGCCCTTGATTTGTTCATACATCGTGTCCTGGAACGTGAAATGTGTTCTCAGACACAACTGCAGCAGTTTGATGACGTCTTCCATCTTAAGGGAACCATGACTTTGCAATCCCTTTAGCTGTAATAGATCTTTTATAGTTGAAACAGCCAGCTCTTGTGGGATAGATGTGAACAACGACGTCACATCAAATGAAATCATGGTCTCATCATCTTGTATTCTCACTGCTTTGAGTCTCTGTAGGAACTCCTGCGACGATTTTACCGTGGTTGTACCATCCTCTACTAGATGCTGTAGCCGCTGACTTAGCCATCTAGCCAGGCCAAACATTGGTGTACCCCTAAACGCCACAATGGGTCTTAAAGGGATCCCGTCTTTATGTATTTTTGGCAAGCCGTAGAATCTCGCCATTGCCGAGTCCCTAGGCCGTATGGCCCTCAGCTCTTCTTCATTCATTCCCCCCCATCTTTTAAGCCTATCCATGATTTTATTGAGCTGATTCTTCATGGACGTTGTAGGGTCTATCTTGGTCACTCTATACGCACTGGTGTCGTTTAGTAGGGACTGGGCCTTGCTGTTATATGTGGCCCTGTCCATGACAACCGTGGCCCTGCCCTTATCTGCCGGTAGGATCACAATGGATTTGTCCTACCGTAGCTCCTCTAGGGCCTTCCTCTCCCCTGCTGGTAAGACGTGGTGTTGTTTGTGGTTCATGAGTAGCCCCGTGACCCGCTGCCTTATAGAGTTTTTTTCTGCGTCGTTAGTAACCATGTTTTGTATTGTAGGTTCCACGGCTGCGATGAAATCAATGGGTTGGGCATCCATGAGATTAAGGCCCGTATCCCATTGTAGTAGCCTGGTTTCCTCATCAGTGAGGCCTCTTGATGACACATTATGGACCAGTCCGGAATTGTGGTTGTAATTATGTGCTCTTTTTAGGGTCTCCATCTTTCTCTGGAGCGTTTCAGTCTTTTGCTGGCGTGCCCTCTGTGTGGTTTCATATATGTGCCGGTTGAGGGTCTCATAATGCTGTTGTGCCAGTGTGGATTGGCAGAGCTCCATAGAAGCACAGATGGCAGTCCGGCAATTCCAGCGCCGGACTATACGTGCCTTAATTAATGACCATCACAGGCGCATTAATACTGGGTCGCCCGGATTTCTCCCGGAGATCGAGGACTGTGTTATTGAACAATATATATATATATATATATATTCGTAGATTTTCACGGGTACCGGTATGCAGGTCTTGGCGTATTCGGGTCTTTTCCCGTGTAAGATTGAGAGTATCTTGGCGATGTTTCGACGAGGTCCCACTCGCCATCCTCAGGCTGGTGTCTTTGGCTTCGTGCTTGTGCGAGCAAAGCGTGATCGGAGCTGCCATCCTTCTATAAATATTGGAGGGGGGTGTGGTGTGTTGGCTTTGTAGCTGTAAGCGGGTGGGTTGGCTGTGTTGTTACATCTTGATTGGAAGATGGAATTGATGTAAGCAAATTAGCTGATGTAGCTGTAAGCGGGTTGGTTGGCTGTATTGTTACATCTTGATTGGAAGATGGAATTGATGTAAGCAAATTAGTCAGTTGTTTGGTAACATCCTGTGCGGCTGAGGTGCTGGCTGTGTGCCCTTTGTTCTTTTGTACCTGGGTAATGGGCTGTGTGGTAACATTCTGAGCTCTATTGTAGTGATATCCTGAGTCCTGTGCTGCCACCTCATGGGAGGTAGGCTGCGTTGTAACATACTGAGCCTTTACGATGTAACCTCCTGAGTTCTGTGATGTAATGTCCTGAGTAGATGGCTGTGATGTAACATCACGGGCTTTGGTTTGGCTCCGAGTTTGCGGTCTGGCCATGTGTTTATGGCATGTGTCAGTTTGCTTTGTTTGGGGGTCAAAATGTCACAGAATTCTTTGTGCTTAATGTAAGAAGAATAGGTCTTCTGTAAGTGGAAGAGAGTTCCATGAGACTGAACTGGCAGTAGGTAAAAACTATCATTTGACACTGGTGGGTGAATGGATGTATAAATAGTCAGTTGAGTCTATAGGGGTCTGGGAGTCAGTCTCAGTTGCTATCAGGAGGGAACCACTGAATTGTATGCATGGTGGAATGGCAGGTAAGTTTAGCTATAATAATCATAATAATAATACTGAGGAGCTGATGGAAAGATGATATTGCTCTCTGGTAGATAGAGATTAGTAGTAGAAAGCCACCTTGAAGTCATTAAAGGCTTTGGAGTGGCTAAATTGGTGGAGTAAATCATCCCCCATCTGCAATAAGTGCATATGGATAGAGCAGTTTGGCTTCTGTCTGCTCAATTATCCTGCAGTAGGATATTTGTATCCTGGTGTTGTCTACAGTAAGTTTGATTAGTTGTAGGACATCATTAAGTGGTCATGAAGGCTAGAGACTCTCGAAGCTTTATGGGGAGCAAAGTCCCAAGTGATCTAAATATATGAGGGGCTGCCATGAGTAGGTCTTTAAATTGCATCTCTTACTAAGGATGTCTTAGTAGGAAGAAGAAATTACTTGTGATATAATAGGATCATCAGAGCCTTGCCTACAAAGACTTGACCTTGGGTAAGAATGGTCACTATAGGAACTTGATAGTTGCTTAGTAACCTTGCTTAGCAGGTTACTTTGCTCTTGAAAACCCTTTCCTCTCCCCCCCCCGCCCACTACTCTGTCCTACCTTGCAGCAGGGGAGAGAAACACCAAAAAGTATGAAACTTTCTCCAATAATTCCTCATTCTTGTAACATTGTATATTGAAAAATAAGGAACATCTTTGTAAATTTAGCATCTTGATAGCTACCTGATCTCCTTGAATTCACTAGAGGAGACTTGGCAGGACAACAGTTATGAGAGTGATCAGATTATAGTCCTCCCAGTGTGCCCTCTGACACAGTTGGGGTTGTTCTTCTCAGCTAGCAGCACCATTCTCTCTGGCTGGAGAATGAGCCTGTCACTGCTTCTGGTACCACAAAGGCATCTCGGGTATCTGTCTGACAGGGTTGTGATTACACCTGATCGCTAATGGATTTATTGTCAAGTGGTATAGAAGAGGACAAAGATGACCTTGGAAGAAATCTGCCATAATCATTAATAAAACAAGAGTTTATCTGGGGAAAATAAGAAAACATGAGAAAGAAACTAATGATTCTCTTTGGTATAAGAGAAAGGAAAGGGAAGAACACAGTCAAGCCCTCAAGATTCTGTTATTGTATAGCCTATGTCAAGAGAGTAGAGTTTTGTTTTTTCTTCTTCTAAGAAAACAGAGTTTTAGTGCTTCTTGTGATATCTGTTTCCTGATCTGGCCTACTTTTAAGTGGACAAATGGACTATCTATCATTGTAAACATAAATTGCTCCATTAGAGAGGTTAAGTTATCAACCTTAGTGTTAGCCATTAGCAGCTGAGCATAAACAACATAGTTAGGAGGTGATTCTTGGCTACCAGGTCCATAACTAGGTTTGGGATCTGGCTTTATCTCCCAGATCAAGATGAAACTTGTTCTCTGGAGTTTATCTTTCTAAACTGTCAACTCCTGCTCTCATAATTGATTATGGAGCAGATAATTGACACATTTCACAAACTGGAATTGTTTAATGAAACAAAACAAGTTCTCACTTGTCATCTGACTGGGACTTGAGATACTCTTTGATAATTCAGGGCTTATCCATCAGTGTTTCTTTGCATTTATTTTGCCAAATTTCAGACAGTTCTTGCTTCTCCTGTTGTTGTGTTTGCATTCCCCATCTGTATGTCCTTATCAACTTATCCTCAATGGAAAATGTTGGCAAAAGAAAATCTTTCTGGTGGGCACTTGGAGCAGCAGGAAATGTGAATGAAGAAGAAAGTAGGGCAAGTAGATGAGAAGTAATTAAAATGAATAAAAGTAAACTGTATAAAACTGTATAAAATTATATAAGAATATATTTAATGTATAAAAATGTAGGATAGAATAGAGTTAATAAAAAAAAGTCAAGGTAGCAAAAAAGTTAATGCATGTTGTGGGGGGCCACTTTGCATTTCTTTCCAGGGTCCCTTTTCTCTCTTGCTATGACCCTGATCAAGTGCAAGATAAGAGCTATTATCTCAATGAATATATGGTCAATTTGATTTTGGTATTGCCAATCCAATGATGTACACATATGACTCATTTTTTAGGTTTCCTGCTGGAAGGCAGTATGGGCTATAAACATTGACTTTTCTTGGCAGAAATATTATTTCATATTCAAAGGCCTATTTTTTCCATTATCTTAGATACTATTTTCCTTTCATCTTTAGCATTCCAATCTATCATAATTAGCATGGTATCTGTTCTGTTCTTGCAAAGAAGACATCGAGACGAGGCTGGTTCACAACACAGATCTCTTTATTGAAACACAATCACAGAACAGAAGCAAGAACACAATGGCCACTGGCCTTTTATATCCCCTTGCAAGGGGATGCACATCCAATGATTGCAGGCCGTTCTCCCGCCTTGCGCATGCGTGCAAGGTCAGAGACAGCCTGTCTGGGTCCCGGGCAGACACGTGGTCTATCCGGGTCTCTGCAGCCTTCCTGCAGCCTTCCTGAGCCTTGCTGAATGACTCAGCAAGGCTCAGGACATAACACCCCTCCCCCCTTGGATTAAACAATAACGACAAATATTGTTTAACACTTTACACACAAACACATCATAGCAGGCCGGTTGGCATGTTATACATTCAACCTTTACTCCATCGCAACCCATTACCTTCAGTTCCCTGTTATACACACGGACTTTCACTTTTTGACAATATTAACATCGCAGCACTACAATTGTCTTTTTCCTCAGATGGCGAGGACTAGTAAACCTCCTGTATAGTAAACAGGGACCTTACATATTCCTTTAAATGCTTAGGAGGACCCTTAACTCGCTCTGATCTCCGTGGAGCCAGGTTAGGTGCAGGTGTAGTTGTAGGTGTAGGATTAGGAATAGGTGCCTGGAGTGCCTGCTCCCGGTTTGCGCAAAACAAACCAGGACTTTGTCGCCCAGAAGACTCAGGGGTTCCCCCTCACTGCTGACTGGCTGGATCCACCAAACCCAAACCAGAGTTCCTTGGTGGGGTTGAGTTCCCCGAGTCCCTTGGTGGGGTGGAGTTCCCCAAAATTCCATTGTACTCCTCTTGGGAGCACTGTCCCTCGAGCCCAAGACCAGCAGCAGGAGTACCCTGAGTAGCCGATTTACGGCCATTTGCCCCTAGCCAGGGACCTCTGCCAGAGTCAGGAGCTGCCTCCATGGCAAGACCCCCACCTGGAACATGTGTAGGAACATTTGGATAAGCGCCCTCGTGGAGAGACTGTGGTCCACAATCGTAATTGGGGTCCCCCTCCCCCCTGAGAGCAGAGCCGGGAGTGGACAAGTGGCCAGGAAGCCACCAGCGCAATTGGTCAATGTGGCATCTAAGCACACGACCATCCTCCAAGGCCACTTCGTAGGACAGTGGCCCAGAGACCTTGCATACCACAGCAGTTACCCAGAGATGTCCATGCCCATAGTTTCTGGCCCATACCGGATCACCCACTTGGAGTCTCCTAGGTGCCCGTGGTTGTGACACCTGTGAAGCCACCCAGTCTGGATGCAACCTGTCCAGCTTAGTGATGAGTCTGCGACCCCAGCGTAGTTCAGCTGGGCTCTTTCCTGTAGCTGTGCAACGTGTGGTGTGGTGTGCAAGGAGAAAATCGGCTAACCTGTGATGCCAAGGTCCATGAGTGATTCTCTTTAATGCCTCCTTGGTGGTACGCACCATTTGTTTAGCCTGACCGTTGGTGGCAGGGTGAAATGGAGCAGACGTAGCATGCCGGATCATGTTGGCTTGAAGAAAAGCCTGAAACTTAGAAGAGGTAAATTGGGGACCATTGTCTGAGACATCAGGAAGACCATGGGAAGCAAAGATTCCTCTTAGCACTTGGATGGTCCTGGCAGTAGTAGTGGAGGAAACAGGAACGACCTCTAGCCACTTGGAATGGCTATCCACGAGGAGAAGGAAGAATTGCCCCTGAAAGGGCCCAGCATAGTCAATGTGTACGTGTGACCATGGAGTGAGTGTCTCCTCCCACCTATGTACAGGGGCCTGGGGCATCTCAGGCCGTGACTGTTGGCACACTTGGCACCCCTGAACCTGGGCCTCGATGTCCTTATCGAGTCCAGGCCACCAAAGATGGCTACACGCAAGCGCCTTCATCCTCACAATTCCTGGATGTCCCTCATGCAGAGAGAGCAAGACTCTAGTCCTCAATGAGGCCGGGATGACTACCCTGCTACCCCACAGGATACACCCTTTGAAAGTGGAAAACCCATGTTTCCTACGCCAAAAACTTTGGAATTCTGTACCAGGACACGTGTCAGGCCATCCTGACAACACCTATGTCAGCACGCGTGTAAGTGTGTGATCAGTGGCAATTACAGCAGCCACATCCCTAGCATTGAGGGGAGATTCAGGCAATTCCTGAATGGAGAGAATGTGTACAGCAGCAGCAGGGTCTGCCTCTATTTGCTTCAGAGGTAACCTACTAAGGCCATCAGCGTGGCCCATCTCTGTCCCTGGTTTGTAAACCAGGGTGTAGTCATAAGCTGACAAGAAAATTGACCATCTCAGCATTCTGGGGGAGATGATATGTGGGGTTTGTTTGTTTGTTGTAAACAAACCCAGCAAGGGCTTGTGGTCAGTGTAGACCGTGAAATGGCGGCCATACAAGAAATCATGAAATTTCTTGATGCCTGATACTATTGCCAAGGCTTCTCTGTCAATCTGCGCATAATTACGCTCTTCAGATGAGAGAGTTCTGGAGTAATAGGCCACAGGGACCTGAGTCCCACCAGCCTTGAGATGACTCAACACTGCTCCTACCCCATAAGGGGAGGCATCACATGCGATGCACATAGGCAATTGCTCATTGAAATGCGCCAGTACCGCATTTGAAGATAGCAAGGCCTTGACTTCTTTGAAAGCCCTTTCATGGACGTTCATCCATTTCCATGGAGTCTGCTTGTCCAAGAACCGGTGTAATGGCTCAACCACTGCAGCCTTGGGGAGAAATGAATGATAAAAATTTAGCAGGCCCAGAAAAGCCTGGAGTTCAGCTTTTGACTGGGGGCTTGGGGCCAGTTGAATGGCCTGAAATTTAGACTCTGCAGGGTGGATGCCATCAGCATCAATACGAAAACCTACAAATTCGGTGGATGTTACACCAATCTTACATTTGTCTTGCTGTAACTTCAGCCCAGCTTGGCAGAAACGCAGCAAGACAGCTCTCAGCCTTTCAGCCAAATTCCCAGATGACTCTCCTGCAATGAGGACGTCATCGAAATAGGGGCAGACCCCAGGAATACCACGGAGCATTCACTCCATCACCCCTTGGAAAATGCCAGGGGCTACATTGACCCCAAACTGCAGCCTTTTTACCTTAAAAGCCCCTCTGTGAGTAACTATAGTTTGGGCCTCAGCAGTTGCCTCATCAACAGGTAACTGTTGGTAGGCCTGAGCTAAATCAAGCTTAGCAAATACTTTTCCCCCTTTCAGTGAGGCCAGAATGTGGCTCACCACAGGTACTGGATATGCATGCTGCTGCAAGGCTTTGTTTAGTGTGCTTTTATAGTCCACACAAATTCGGACTTCACCATTGGCTTTGAATGGTGTCACTATTGGGGTTTCCCATGGACTAGAATCCACAGGTTCTAGAATGCCTTGTTGAAGCAGTTTGTCCAACTCAGCATCTATTTTACTTTTCAGGGCAAAAGGCACCCTCCTTGGTTTAACCCTGATGGATGTGATGGCTGGAACAAACTTTAAAGCAATAGGAGGCCCCTTATATGAGCCAAGCTCTGGGCTGAACACATCAGCAAACTCCTTGCAGACTCCTGCAAGGCTGGCAGTTTGTAGATGGTTAAGCCCAGTCACTTGGATCCCAAGTGCCTCGAACCAATCGAGTCCGATAAGACTCGTGCGATCACCCCCAACTACCACCACATCTAACAACCCATCAAATTCCTTACGCTGTACTCTAAGCATGGCCTCCCCCTTCACACTGACTCGTGAATTCTGAAAGTCAGTGAGGATGAGATTGGAGGGCCTGAGTTTGACTCGTGAGCCACTCCTGGAACAAACCTTCTTAAAAGTGTCAGCAGAAATAATAGAAAGAGCGGACCCTGTGTCCAGCTCCATGGCCAGGGGAACTCCCTGCAACTTTACATCAATGCGAAATTTTTTCTTAAGGGGCCAGTGAACCCCAGTTTTGAATACCCCCCCTACGGACGCGCAGAAGCCCACCCTGTTTTTGCTGGGGACCTTGGTACCTTTCAGAGGCAACTCTTCGAGGGACCTGTTTTTCTGGCGACCCAAGCAGGCTGATGCGATGTGGCCTTGCCTGCCACATGCCCGGCAAACAGCAGAACGAAAACGGCAGTTGGCCCTCCTGTGGCAACCCCCACAGCCGAAACACCGAAGGGATGCAGGCGTCTTTCCTCTGCGTTCTTGCAGTCTTCTCTCCGCCGACTGTTGAAGTCTGTCCACCTCTTCTTCCTCGGATTCTTCTTCGGATGCCTCTCACACGACTTCCTGATGGAGGGGAACTGCTGCTGGAGGGTTCTTGGTCGACCACAAGGCCTTCACCGCGCTGCCGGCTGCTTCTTCAGCTGCAACTTCTCTCAGGGCATCTTGGAAGGACACATTAGCTCTAGCAAATAACTTTTGTTGCATCTCACGGCTTCGCAATCCGCAAACGAGCCGGTCGCGGAGCCTCTCTTCCAAGTCTTGGAACGCACATGGCCTAGCAGCCTGCCTCAGAGCCGCGACGAAGTCCGCAGCTGATTCTCCCGGCCGCTGATCCCACTGCTCGAATTGGTGCCTCCAAGCTATTATGGAAAGCTTGGGCTCAAAATGCTAGCGCAGCATTTTCTTCAAATCTGGATAGGCGATCGACTCCAGTGGTGCTGGGACTACAAGGTTCTCAGCAATGTCAAAAGTCTGTTGCCCGCAGACACACAGCAAGGTAGCAGCTTTCAATTCATCTTCTTGGATCTTGTTCACCCTGAAGTAATTCTCGACGCGAGCTGCGTAAGAGCTCCAACGTTCTGGGTGCGAAGTATCGAACTCGACAAGACTAATTGCACACTTTGGGGAGGGTGAATAGAAAATAAATGCCGGCAATGGGGAAAAAGTCACGATACGTCGCGCGATGTCACGTGATGTCACGAGTTTGACATGCCTGATATAGATAATCCTTGCAACAACTGAATTTTGAATCATGGTCCTTAGTGAAGGTACCACATTACTATACTTGATTTTACAGCAATTTTTATGATGGTTGTTAAACAAGACATTGCCAGAAAACATTTTAAAAAGTTAAAAAGTTTTAAAATGTGCTCATGTGACTGCAGGACACTGCAACTGGTTATAAATATCAGATGGTTACCATGACCTTGAGGGGATTAGTACAGCATCTGTAACTGAACACAGGTCATCAGTGACTTCTTTTGAGCGCATTGTAATTTTGAATGGTTGTTAAGTGAGCGGTCATATGTCAAGGACTACCAAAGAGTTAAAATTATCCAGCTAAAATAGGGATTGGACTTTTGAGATGAAGAAAGGCCAAGTCAGAATTTGTTTCGGATTTGACTTCAATTTCATTATTCAGATGAGAAGTGGTTTTTGCTCAGTCTAAAATGTTGATCCTTCTGACTTTACTTCAGTGATAAAGTGACACAGGTACATCTTCCAACTGGTTATGTATTCCTAATATGGTGGATGAGGAAATGGGATGGTGGAGGAAAATAATAAGCTACACTAATAAAGTTATTGCAGAAGAATTTTAGGACCACAAAAAAGCCAACTACAGCTCTATTAAAATCTAAGTATTATCTATAATATTAAATTCACTTAAAGGAAGAAAGTAATAATCTCTTTTATGAAAACATAACAGAAGAACTTTGATCTGAATGTATATCAAAATTAATATTTATATATACACCTAAACTGCATCTTTGATATTTTCTTGATAAACTATTTGAATAGTTTCAATCAAGCCAGCCAAGTGAAGAAGGCCCATAAATCAACATAAGGCACATGATTAGCATGAAGAAGTTCCCAGACTCGATATCTCACATTTCCAAATAGGGGGATCAAAATCTTGAAATTGTTTCCTGTACAGATAATCCTCAATTTACAATAGTTCATTTAGTGACTGTTCAAACTTACAACGGCACTGAAACAGTGACTTATGACTGTTTCTCACACTTACAACCATTGCAGCATCTCCATGGTCACATTATCAAAATTTGGATGCTTGGCATCAGACTCATTTTTATCACCGTTGCAGTGTCCCAGGGTCATGTGATCACCTTTCATAACCGTCTGTCAAGCAAAGTCAGGATTCACTTAACAAACATGTTACTAACTTAATAACTGCAGTGATTCACTTAACAACTATGGCAAGAAAGGTCATAAAATACGGCAAAATTCACTTAACAAATGTCTCACTTAGCAACAGAAATTTTGGGCTCAGTTGCCATCAAGGATTAGATGTATTCTAGTCAAGGACTAAATGTATTTGTCAGAACCCATATCTATAGGCTCCCTTATCCTTTTTCCCCCTCCAGCATTTTTTTCTCTTTGCCTTTCATCCTGACCCGAATCTGACTCTTCTCTGCCTGGGTTCTGCCATACTCCTAGGGGGAAGGGGGGAGTGCTTGAGGGTTATTGCCTTGACTTCCTCTATCGCTACAATGTAACACTTTGCTTTCCTGCATCATTTCTCTCTGAACTTTCCCATCCCTTAATGTCAGCTAGCGAAGGGAGGGGAAGAATGGAATGCAACCTCCGGCAACTGGTTTATCTCTGCGCTCTCAGGTGTGAAGAGCAGCCAAAACATCGCAGCTACAACCAGAGACGGCCTGATGTTATCTCCCCTTCCCCCCCCCGAGGAATGTAACACCTGGGGATTGGGCCATTTGAACTGACCGGATGAACTATGGGGTGGGGTTTTGCTTGGGACACTTTTACCTATCGATTTGAGCGGGAAACCCTCACATCCTATCTAGTATGCCTGCTATCAGCTTCTCCTAATAAAAGATCCTTTTGGAAGAAACGGCTTCCATGCGTTCTACTTTCTTGGGATGAGGTATTGAAGTGGGCCCTGACAGTATTCCTAAAACTGATACCCAGAGGAATGGAACAAATGAGCACCTAAGAATGGCAAAACATAACAAACAATGTAGATGTTTGAAATGTGAATGTTTCGTGCTTCTCTGACGAATACCATTAAATTCTTGCTTTCAAAAGCAATAATAAAATATAAAATTATTCAGAGGGGCTCTTGTAGATACTAAGAACAATTATTCTGTGTACAACCTACATCTCTGTACACATTGCCAGCACATCTGTCATTTCCTCCACATAAAATCCATGATTTTATTTCTTGCTTCCTTGTCTTGCAGGTCTCTTATGTAAAAGCTATTGACATCTGGATGGCTGTATGTCTTCTCTTTGTCTTTGCTGCATTGCTTGAATACGCAGCAGTGAACTTTGTGTCAAGGCAGCATAAAGAGTTTTTGAGGCTTCGAAGAAGGCAAAGGAGGCAACACAAGGTACAATATCCTATTTTCAGAATAATTATAACTGTTCATATATTCAATGAAAGGAATTGAGAATTTAAAAGAAATTCATTTACTGCTGGTGGTTTTTGTAACTGACATCATACAAATGAGGACAAGCATGCCCACATTTAGTCAATATTCAGACTGAATGGTCTTTGTATTCCAACTTATGACATTTACACAATTTCAAACTAGTTTTGAATATTACTTTCCTATTTAATGTAAATTACTTTTCAGCACTTGTCCTCACCCGATGCTTTTGACCATTATTCTGATAATTATGAAAAGGTTTAAATTCTGCTTTAGTTGCCATGGAATCAGTCACAGTATACACCGTAACACTGTATTTATGTAAAGGAATGGAAGGGCTACTAAAAATAATCTATTTATTCAGAGCTGCCTTGGATTTCCTTTGATATTTACCAGGCCATCATAACTGTACTATTTTGGCTATTCATTTATTGTTTAATTTGACTTTTCATAGTCAGCTCCAACTGATTTTCCTCTGAATTGCTTCCTGCAGTTCATTCTGATCCCATTCACTAGCTATGACATTCTTTTTGTTATTTTACCTTGTTCTAGGTGTTATTGCATCATTTCCATTTTTATTTTATTGTTTTATTACTTGCTGATCAACAAATTTGAGAACAGACACAGGCTGGAACAATTGGAAATGAGGACATCAGTTCATTAAGTGAATGGCTTGAGGGTAAAACCATCATCAACATATGGAACAATGGAATTAGAGCACCAATCCAAATTTCTGGGTAAATTGAGAGATGGACAAGGAGACGAGAAGCTAATATATGCATGATATTATAAACTGGCAATCACCATTATTCATATATACTCCAGTTCTTCTAAGCTTCATGAACTCTCTGTGTACTTCTTTTGTCCTGGATTTCTTCTAGATTTCCATCAACCTAGTTCAATGGCAATTTTAGTATCTCATTCCATTTGGACCGATATGGATTTTGGTTGTTCAGTTTTACAATGTACAGTTATTGAAAACATTATGCAGTAATTAGATGGTGACATTAAATCAGGTTCAATTCCTAGTGACTACATGGTCTACATCATGGATGTCAAACTCGCCACGTCACGTGACATGTTGAACATATCGCGACTCTTTGCATTGCCAGTAATAGGGTGGGCGCGGCTTCAGTATGATGAAACTGGCCCGTGGGCCGGCAGTTTGACACCCTGGTCTACATTCAGATTGATGAGTCATTCTTTTTGCAGTCCATAGTGTAACTGCCTCGAAATCGGTATTTCCTAAGTATCCAAGCACATATATATGCATGTAAGAATTCACCTATCTTTATTATGATGGTTTGTTACACAGTCACCCAGATGTTTAGACTAGTTTTGGCATTTTTATCCATGTATCAAATCCTTCCCAGAGACCTGGAATAGGCAGATGTTGTTAAAAATATCATCACAGGATGTGAGCCGTTCCAAGTAAAGCTACCTCCTATAATTGACTGATGGTGATTTTATCAATACTGATGGTGTTCAAGTGGTGGTTCAGTTGTTTTGGGGTTGCACCCAAGGACCTATTACTATGGTTATTGGCAGTTTTATATGTGACCCACGGAATAGGGTGTGATTTTCAGTAAAAGAATGATACATTGGAAAATATTTACTCCACAGACAACATGAACCTAATTCTCATTTTCAGTGTCACTTAATGTACAGGCAATTCTCAATTTTCAATCACTTGTTTATCGATGTTCAAAGTTACAACACTGCTGAAAAAAATGACTTATCTTACATTTATGACTGTCACAGTGTCCCCATAATCATGTGATCATAATTTGGGTGCTTGGCAATTGGCATGTATTTACAATAATTGCAGCATCCTGGGATCATGTAATCACCATTTGTGACTTTCCCAACCAGCTTACAACAATCAGTCAATGGGGAAGCTGGATTCATTTAACAACAGTGGCAAAAATGTTCATAAAATCAGGCACAGTTGCATAATGGCTCACTTAACTTTACTGCTTAGCAATAAAAGTTCCAGTCCCAATTTTGGTCATAAATCCAGGATTATCTGAACTTTGGTCTTCACAAAGTGAGGAAGTTCCTTCGAATTGCTAGAATTCATTTTTGTCATCTTATTTGGTCCAAGAAGTTGCTGAGTCAGATAAAAAAATCCACTTTCCTTAATAGTCAACTAAATACTTCTAAGAATATTTCTAAGAGGGCTTAAAGACAATAACCATCTTTAGCCAAATGTTTTTTGTAGTTAAATCTTCAGCATGAAGATTTCATGAAATGACAAATAGCCTTTAATGTTTTATCTTCTGTGACTGACTCATCATCTTTTAGAATTATCTATGCTCATAATCATTGTTACATCATAATGTCATATTTCCTTTTTAGGAAATACTCATATCAGGATAGAGACTAAGTATTATGCACTCAACTTATTGTGATTTATAATTTGTCATTTTAAAGGGATTCTTTAAAATTATTGGCATTTTGTATTGTAAGGAAAATGTCAAGCTTGTGATCAAGACATAAAACACAGTGCGTAATGCAAACATCTTTTTGTTGTTTCCCTGAATAATTTAACAAGCTCTTGTCACATGTGACAAGTCATGCAGCATTCCATCTAACTCCCAAAAGACAAAACATCACAACACTGAGAGCCAACATTTCATACAGTATTAGACCTGACAGTGTTTATTCTTATGTTAGCATGTGTTACCTAAACCTTGAGAGTGATGACATCAAAACAAGAGCAGAGAAGAAAAAAATTAATTGATGTAATATTAAAACAGTGTTCTGAATGCATCCATATGATCCAGCTAAGGTTCTGGAAGACAAAGTCAATTCTTCTCTGGGTTACATTGATGACTTGTGACTTGCTGATCTATTGGTAGGCCAACATTAAACAAAACATTACTTGTCCTGAACACCAAATCATACAAATGGAATATTCCTGGGCACATCATGGTCTGTCCTATAGACAAAATCAGGGGAACACACCCTTTACAATAAAGGAAAAGAATGAGCATGTGACATCTAAGAACAAGAGAAAAGTAAAGTCTTAGCAAGCTTCATATGCGTCAGTGTAGTTATCACACGAGTTGGGAACTATGATAAACCATTTAAATATATGTCGTAACTTATTTATAAGTTTAACACAACTCTCAGATGACCAAACAACAAATCTAGTCATGTATCAGTACTGTATGTAAAACTGCCTAGGGCAGGAAATACTCAGGCTTGGATAAAGAATGATGGTGTTGGTTCTCTTAGGAAATACACTTACAATCATTACAACCTCAAGGTCACATGATCAAAATTTGGATGCTTGGCAATTGGCAACTGTATTTATGATGGTTGCAGTATCCCGGGGTTATGTGATCACCCTTTGCAAATTTCTGAAAAGCAAAGTCAATGAGGAAGCCAGATTCACTTAACAACTGTGTTACTGACTTAGCAACTGCAGTGATTCACTTAACAACAGTGACAAGAAAGATTGTAAAAAGGGGCAAAACTCATTTAACAAATGTCCTGCTTAGCAATGGAAATTTTGAACTCAATTGTGGTCATAAGTCAAAGACTACCTGTGTGTAATTTGGGGCCTAATCTATCTTTCAGTTTTCCAAATATTTTCCTCTTTTTTTTAGAAAAGGGTGTTTGTGTATGAGTGTGGGTGTTTCTGTCCTATCCATCTCTCCATCCATCCCTCCATTCTTACTTGACTATTGTAGACAGTAGTGCTGTTTTGGATTGTTTTATTTCAGTTATTGCTACTGAGCTCTTCTTACCACATGGTAAGAAGACACATTACTGCTAATCCTAACATTCAACTAGAATCTGTATAATTCCTGTATTTAAGATTATTCCATGTCCTGCTTCCTAGGCAATATTTTGTGAAATATCCCTTTATATACTTGAAAGTGCTGTCATGACTCTCTTCAGCTGCAAGCTTTAAAAGTAAACCAGCTTTTCCACATTAGATTTAGCTCCTAGTTCTTTCATCTTTCATGTTAGTTTTTCCAGTTGCTGAAGTGTGATGCTCAGGGGTTGTTGTTAGTTGCGAAGTCCTGTCCGACTCATTGCGACCCCATGGACAACGTTCCTCCAGGCCTTCCTGTCCTCTACCATCTTCTGGAGTCCATTTAAGCTCACGCCTACTGCTTCAGTGACTCCATCCAGCCATTCTCTGTCGTCCCCTTCTTCTATTGCCCTCAATCTTTCCCAGCATTAGGCTCTTCTCCAGTGAGTCCTTCCTTCTCATTAGGTGGCCAAAGTACTTGAGTTTCAACTTCAGGATCTGGCCTTCTAAAGAGCAGTCAGGGTTGATCTTCTCTAGGACTGACCGGTTTGATCACCTTGCAGTCCAGGGGACTCGCAGGAGTCTTCTCCAGCACCATAGTTCAAAGGCCTCAATTCTTTGGCGCTCAGCCTTTCTTATGGTCCAACTTTCACAGCCATACATTGCAACTGGGAAAACCATGGCCTTGACTATACGTACTTTTGTTGGCAGGGTGATGTCTCTGCTTTTTAGTATGCTGTTTAGATTTGCCATAGCTTTCCTCCCCAGGAGCAAGTGTCTTTTAATTTCTTGGCTGCAGTCCCCATCTGCGGTGATCTTGGAGCCCAGGAAGATAAAATCTGTCACTACCTCCATTTCTTCCCCATCTATTTGCCAGGAATTGAGAGAGCCGGATGCCATGATCTTGGTTTTCTTAATGTTGAGTTTCAAGCCAACTTTTGCACTCTCCTTCTTCACCCACATCAGGAGGCTCTTTAGTTCCTCTTCACTTTCTGCCATTAGAGTGGTATCATCTGCATATTTTAGGTGTTTGAAGTTGGATTTGACCAATGCAGAATACAGGGGAACTCTTACTTCCCATGAGTTGGCAACTTGACTTCCATTAGTTCAGCCAGTGGTGAATCCAGAGAGAAGTAAAAAAATCAAAATAGCAGCATGCTCTCCATTTTGCTCATGTATATAATGATTTACAAAAGGAGTGAGGATGTGATCACACACTTGTGATTGCAATCTTTTATTGACCCCACCTGTAAATGTAGATGGATGCAGTCTAAAATTACATTTGTCTGTTTAGTTGATGATTCATATTCAGCTTATGATCCAAGATCTGTTTTATTTGTACTCTTAGCAATATCTCTGCATTTGATTTCATTTTCCTAAATGAAAACTTAAACATTTGAAACAATACTTTTTCAAATTAAATAAGAATGTTAGAAAAAATACAAAATAAATTTGCAACACAGTACTAGTTATATTGACAATTCTCATAACTGGAAAGAAGTTATGAGCCAATGACCTTTATAGAATAATAGCTTTATTATTCTTTATGTTTTGAAATGAATCACATCTGTCTTGCATTTCATTGGTAAACTTATTCATTCCCTAAACTGATCAATATATTTATATACACTTTTGAGTTAGAAAATATAATTATCAAATTTTCAGAGGACACACACAAAAAAGGGAGACAACAGTATCAAAATTCAGGAGGATCTTGACAAATATTAGGCAAAGTAAGATAAATCTCAACAAAGAAAAATGAGGAGTTTTATGTTTAGAAAGGGGAAAAAAATCAAAGCCATGAGTTGGGAGGAAAGACCATACTGATCACTGGACAGTAGCACATGTGCAGGGGATATGGGTCCTTTGGTGAATCACAAGCTGAACATGACCAGCAGTGTGATAAAGCTGCAGAAAATTGCAATCAAAAGAAGAGTGGTGCCAAGATAAAAAAAAAGTCATTGTTTCTCTCTATTTTGCATTGGTCAGACTGCAACTACAATCTTTTATCCAGTTCTGGGCAATAGGAAAGACATTGACAATTTGGAACATATCCATTGGAATGAATATGTTAAAAGTAAGCAGATCTGCAGGGGGGAAAAACTCTGTAAATGAATGGTTGGAGATGTTAGGAATGTTAACTTGGAAAAGAATGTGAAATCATATAGCTACCTTCAGGTATTTGAAGACCTGCCATATAGAAAATGGAGCAGAATTGTTCAGAATTATTCTAGAACAAAGGACAATAATTTAAATTAATAAGTAAATAGATTTTTAGCTGCCCATCTGGAAAAGTTTCCTAACACCAAACAGTGTTCAACAATGGAGCATGTTACATTGGAAGGCAGTAAATTCTCCTTGGCTGGGGGTGTTTAAATAGAGGTTGGAAGGAGTATAGTAGTGAATGTCTGCACTGAACAGAATACTGGAACAGGTTTCCAAGATTCTTCTCAACCTTTCAGTCTTTGACTCTGTGGAAAGAAAATTCTCTGGTTCGTTTTTCCAGCCGGGACTAAACGGTCAGCGCTGAAAGAAATGGACACAAAGTGAAACAAGCTGCCAGAAAGTGGAACCTTTATTTTTGGAAGCCAAGAGGCATAGTGACACAATGATTGGGTTCCAGCCTAGCTAGGTAGCTAGATGGGCAAGGGGTGCAATCTTTATACCCTTTCTGGGCTATTGAAATTTTGATAAGATTAAGTGGAGCTTTTGTTTTTGTAATTTTCTAGCCTGGTCTTTTCCTGGCAGGAAAAGGTTAATCCTATCCCCAGGGAAGGGAGATGTCTCTCTGATGGGTTTCTGTGTGTTTGTTTATGTTTATTCAAGGGCTACCGGCAGCCCATTCCTGTGGTTCTTCTTATGGCAATTGTATCTACTTGTTAAGTGGTTCTTGGCTGCCTGCCCAGAGCTATTACTGAGTGAGGTGGGGTAGGAGAAGGGAGAAGGAAAACAAACAAACAAACAAACAAACCAAAAAACTTTCTGATGTACCTTTAATTTTTTGGCTGCTTCCCTTTGGAATATTCCAACAACTCTAAACCCAAATTTGCCTTAAAAAAATCCTTACTTCTATTCCCAATAGATATGTTTTCTACTCCTTGCATCTTGCATAGACACTTCATGGTAATGATAAAACCTTGCTTTTATGGGTAATAACAAGAGCCAGTTTGGTCTAGTAGTGGTTAAGGCATCAGGCTAGAAACCAGGAGACCATGAGTTCTAACCCATTTTAGGCATGAATCCAGCTGGATGACCTGGGTCCAATCACTTTCTCTTAGCCCTAGGAAATCACTTCCAAAATTTTGCCAAGAAAACTGCTGGAACTTGTCAAGGTTGCCTTAAAGGCACTAAAAAGAAAAGAAAAGTATGTACAAGCCATATCATATGAATGGTGAAATATTTGGAGTAAGGTCCTTTTTGCTTAATTATTTTCAGCATTAATAATGCAAATGGGATTGTATGAAAGAAAAATCTATATCTAAATGTTGTGATTTCCTATCTTGTCTTTAGCATGTTTACATAATAGAAGAAAGAGAAATTAGTTCTACTTATATAAATATTCCAGAAATATGTTGCCTTTTTTTTCTTTCTCCGAGGCAAGTCTAAGGATCCTTTGCAGGGTTCCTACAAATTAAAGCACTCTGATTAATTTACTATATATTCTAGTATATATTCACATACAACTTTCCAGAGTATCAGGTATAATGGTTACAATGCTGGACTAGGAGCAGACCCAGATTTTAATCCTCGGCCCAGTCATGTCCTTTGTTGCATTAGGCTTTGCAACAAACTGGGTGAAAACAAAATTCTCATTGCATAATGCACCATAAGCTTTGTGCACTGAGTGAATGCAGTACAAAATCAAACTGAGCAGGAGACCAGGCAAAACAAGCACTAAGGAGACAAACAAGATATTCACATGGAACTTTTGATGTTTATGGAAGAAGCAGTTTCCCATTTACATTAGTCTTTCCCTTTTATGTGTATATTCTATTGAAAAAAAACCGTTTTTTTTGCAGGTAAGAGTATTAAGCAGAATTGGAAATTAAACAAATCACGCAAAGTATTAGTATCGCTTTATAAAACCCTAGTAAGATCACACCTGGAATACTGCAACCAATTTTGGTCACCATGCTACAAAAAAGATGTTGAGACCTTGGAAAAAGTTTAGAGAAGAGCAACTAAAATGATCAAAGGCCTGGAGACTAAAATATATGAAGAACGGCTGCAGGACATGGGTTTGGCTAGTCTAAAGAAAAGAAGAAACAAGGGCGATGTTCTGTTCGCAACACAGACATGAAGACAAGGCAGTTTGATGCAAAAGGTGTTCTTTATTGTGCATGTGCACTGAACAGAAGCAAGCGAGAAAATGGCAACATGCCCTTTTATACTTCCCCTGCAAGGGGAGGCTCAACCAATGAATGCAGGCCATTCTCCCGCCTCGCGCATGCGCACGAGGCTGGAGATAGCCTGCCTGGGTCCCGGACAACTTATGGACTGCCCGGGTCTATACAACCGGTCCCGGGCAAACACGTGGTCTGCCCGGGTCTCTGCAGTTACCCTGCAGGCTGCCTGTGCCTTGCTGATTGACTCAGCAAGGCTCAGGACACAACACCCCTCCCCCCTAGGCTGGGACAATGCCGTCCCGGCCTATATCAGTACCATTTAACATTTAGTCCAAATGTCACCTGGCTATTTCCCGGATCCCTTTGTCCCCTGGTCCCACGGGAATTCAAATCAATCCACGTTCTTCTCTTTTTGACAACTATCGCCCCACAGGGACCTCACATAGTCATTTAAATATTTAGGCGGGGCCTTAATCCACCCCGATCTTCGCGGACTTACGGTAGGGACGGGTGTGATGGCATTTGGGGGAAGTAAGTTGGGTGCCTGGATTGCTGGCTCCCAGTCTGCGCACACCAACCCAGGACTTTGTTGCCCAGAAGACTCAGGGGTTCCCCCTAGCTGCTGACTGGCTGGGTCCGCTAAACCCAAACCAGATTTCCTTGGTGGGGTCGAGTTCCCCAAAAACCCTTGGAACTCCCCTTGGGAGTAATGTCCTTCAGGCCCAAGGCCAGCAGCAGGGGTGCCCTGAGTAGCCGATTTACGGCCATTTGCTCTAAGCCAGGGACCTCTGCCAGAGTCAGGAGCCACCTCCATGGCAGAACCCCCTGCTTCTATGCCAGAGTCAGGAGCCGCCTCCATGGCAAGACCCTCATCTGGAGCATTTGTAGACCCCCCCTGCTTGGAGAGACTGTGATCAACAATTGTAATTGGGATCCCCCTCCCCCCCGAGAGCGGAGTCAGGGGAGGAATGCCGGCCTGGCATCCGCCAACGCAGCTGGTCTATGTGGCGCCGGAGGACACGCCCATCATCCAAGACCACTTCGTATGACAGAGGCCCAGAAACCTTAGAGATTACAGCAGGTACCCAGAGATGCCCCTGCCCATAGTTCCTGGTCCAAACCGGATCACCCACTTGAAGTCTCCAAGGTGCTCGCGGCTGCGACACCTGTGAAGCCACCCGGTCTGGGAGAAGCCTGTCCAGTTTTGTGATGAGTCTGCGACCCCAGCGGAGTTCAGCTGGGCTCTTTCCAGTGGCTGTGCATGGTGTGGTGCGGTGTGTGAGAAGAAAATCAGCTAACCCTGATGCCAGGGTCCTTGAGTGATTCTCTTTAATGCGTCTTTAGTGGTGCGCACCATGCATTCAGCCTGACCGTTGGTGGCAGGATGGAAGGGAGCAGATGTGGCGTGCCGGATCATGTTGGCTTGTAGAAATGCCTGAAACTCAGAAGAGGTAAATTGTGGACCGTTGTCTGAAACTAAAACATCAGGAAGGCCATGGGAAGCGAAGATTCCTCTGAGCACCTGGATGGTCCTTGCAGTAGTAGTAGAGGACACAGGAACGACCTCTAACCATTTGGAATGGCTATCCACAAGGAGGAGGAAGAATTGCCCTCGAAAGGGCCCAGCATAATCTATATGAACACGTGACCAAGGAGTGACTGTCTCCTCCCACCTATGTACAGGGGCCTGGGGCATTTCTGGCCGTGATTGCTGGCACACTTGGCATCCCTGAACCTGGGCCTCGATGTCTTTATCGAGGCCAGGCCACCAGAGATGGCTGTGCGCAAGCGCCTTCATCCTCACTATTCCTGGATGTCCCTCATGAAGAGAGAGCAATACTCTAGTCCTCAATGAGGCCGGGATGACTACTCTGTTGCCCCACAGGATGCACCCCTTGAATGTGGACAATTCGTGCTTCCTGCGCCAGAAACTCTGGAAATTAGTACCAGGACACGTGTCAGGCCATCCTGACAACACACATGTCAGCACGCGTGCAAGCGTGTGATCAGTGGCTGTTTCTGCAGCCACATCCCTAGCATTGAAGGGAGATTCTGGTAAGTCCTGAATAGACAGAATATGTACAGCAGGGGCAGGGTCTGCCTCTATTTGCTTAAGAGGTAACCTGCTCAGGCCATCTGCATGGCCCATCTCAGTACCTGGTTTGTGAACCAGTGTGTAATCATAAGCTGCTAAGAAGATAGACCATCTCAGCATCCTGGGAGATATTATCTGGGGAGTTTGTTTGTTGGTTATGAACAACCCTAGCAAAGGCTTGTGGTCTGTATAGACTGTGAAATGGCGTCCATACAAGAAATCATGAAATTTCTTTATGCCTGAGATTATTGCCAAGGCCTTCCTGTCAATCTGAGCATAATTTCGCTCTGCAGATGAGAGTGTCCTTGAATAATAGGCCACAGGGACCTGTGTTCCATCTTCCTTGAGATGGGTTAGCACTGCTCCTACCCCATAAGGGGAAGCATCACAAGCGATGCACATTGGCAATTGCTCATTGAAGTGAGCCAGTACAGCATTTGAGGATAATAAGGCTTTGACCTTTGTGAAGGCCTCCTCATGGACTTTTGTCCATGCCCATGGAGCCTGTTTGTCTAAGAGCCTGTGAAGCGGCTCAGCCACAGCAGCTTTGTTTGGGAGAAAAGAATGGTAAAAGTTCAAAAGGCCCAAAAAAGCCTGAAGCTCAGTTTTTGACTGGGGACTGGGGCCATTTGAATGGCCTTGAATTTGGACTCCGCGGGGTGGATGCCATCTGCATCAATGCGGAACCCCAAGAACTCGGTGGATGACACACCGATTTTACACTTGTCCTGCTGTAGCTTCAGCCCAGCTTGGCGGAAACGCAGCAAGACAGCCCTCAGCCTTTCGGCTAAGTTTCCTGATGATTCTCCTGCAATGAGGATGTCATCAAAATAGGGCCAAACCCCGGGAATCCCTCGGAGCGTTCGCTCCATCACCCCTTGGGAAATGCCAGGGGCTACATTGACCCCAAACTGCAACCTCTTTACTTTAAACGCACCTCTGTGCATGACTATGGTTTGGGCCTCAGCAGTTGCCTCATCAACAGGCAACTGTTGATATGCTTGAGCCAAATCAAGCTTAGCAAAGTACTTCCCTCCTTTCAGTGAGGCTAGAATGTGACTCACCACGGGCACAGGATAAGCATGCTGTTGTAATGCCTTATTCAATGTGCACTTGTAGTCCGCACAGATGCGGACTTACCCATTGGATTGTAGGGGAGTCACTATGGGGGTTTCCCGTGGACTAGAGTCCACAGGCTCCAGAATGCCTTGTTGGAGCAACTTGTCCAACTCGGCATCAATCTTACTTTTTAAGGCAAAAGGCACTCTCCTAGGCTTGACCCTTATGGGTGTAATGCCTGGATCCAATTTTAATGAAATAGGAGGCCCCTTGTATGATCCAAGTTCTGAGCTGAACACATCTGCAAACTCCTTACACACACCTGCAAGGCTAGCCGTTTGCAGCTGGTTCAGACCAGTCACCTGGATTCCAAGCGCCTTGAACCAGTCGAGTCCTATGAGACTCGTTCTGTCACCCCCAACAACTACTACATCCAATGAACTGTTGAAGCCCTTTCGCTGCACTCTGAGCGTGGCTTCCCCTTTTATGCTTACTCGCGTGTTTTGGAAATCAGTAAGGACAAGGTTAGAAGGCCTGAGCTTTACTCTGGAGCCGCTCCGGAAACAAATCTTATTGAACGTGTCCAGTGAAATAATAGACAACGCAGAGCCTGTATCCAGCTCCATAGCCAGGGGAACTCCCTGCAACTTTACGTCAATGCGGAGCTTTTTCTTAAAGGGCCTATGCGTTCCTGTCTTGAACACCCCCCTTCTAGACACGCAAAAACCCACCCTGTTTTGGCTGGGGACCTTGGTACCTTTCAGAGGCAATTCTGGGGACCTGTTCTTAGGACGGCCCATGCAGGCCAATGCAATATGGCCTTGCCTTCCGCACGCTCGACAGACGGCAGATCGAAATCGGCAGTCGGCCCTCCTGTGGCGACCCCCACAGCCGAAACATTGAAGGGTTGCAGGCGGTGGCCCTCTCCGACCCGGCAGTCATCTCTCCGCCGATGGCTGGATCTTGTCCACCTCTTCCTCCTCGGAGTCTTCTCCAGAGGCCTCACGCGCGGCCTCCTGGTGGATCGGGATGGTCACTGAATGGCTCTTTGTAGACCGCAAGGCCTTCACGGCGCCTCCGGCTGCTTCTTCTGCTGCGATCTCTCGAAGGGCGTCTTGGAAGGTGATGTCCGTCCTCGCAAACAGTTTCTGCTGTACTTTGCGGCTTCGCAACCCGCACACCAGTCTATCTCGGAGCCTTTCCTCCAAGTCTTGAAAGGCACAGGGGCGTGCGGCTTGCCTCAAAGCCGCGATGAAATCCGCAGCTGATTCGCCGGGCTGCTGGTCCCTTTGCTCGAATTGATGCCTCCACGCTATGATCGAGAGCTTGGGCTCGAAGTGTTCTCGCAGCATCTTTTTCAAATCGGCATATGCGATTGATTCCAATGGTGCCGGTGCGACAAGATTCTCAGCTATTTCGAATGTCTCTTGCCCACAGACACAAAGTAAGGTAGCCGCTTTCAGGCTGTCTTCCTGGATTTTGTTTACTCTAAAGTAATTTTCAACGCGAGCTGTGTACGAGCTCCAGCGTTCAGGATGCGCGATGTCGAATTCGCCCAGATGGCCCAACTTGGACATCTTCTCACGTGATGGCCTCATCCACGCCTCTCGCTGTAAGGAATCAAGAAGGCGTCCGATGAAGCCAAGCCCGCCTCCAGCGTATGTATGCTGGCCGGCGGCTGCTCCTCCTGGACGCCGCGCTTCTCTTCACTTCCTGGCCTAGGTGAGCAGGCCTACTTCTGTTTCCTCGGGATCCCCAATGGTGGATCCCACCTTCGTCGCCAATGTTCTGTTCGCAACACAGACATGAAGAGGCAGTTTGATGCAAAAGGTGTTCTTTATTGTGCATGTGCACTGAACAGAAGCAAGCGAGAAAATGGCAACATGCCCTTTTATACTTCCCCTGCAAGGGGAGGCTCAACCAATGAATGCAGGCCATTCTCCCGCCTCGCGCATGCGCACGAGGCTGGAGACAGCCTGTCTGGGTCCCGGGCAACTTATGGGCTGCCCGGGTCTATACAACTGGTCCCGGGCAAACACGTGGTCTGCCCGGGTCTCTGCAGTTACCCTGCAGGCTGCCTGTGCCTTGCTGATTGACTCAGCAAGGCTCAGGACACAACAGGCGACATCAGTGGTGGGATTCAAATATGTGAACAACCGGTTCTCTGTGTGGATGCCGCATCCGGAAGTCCATTCTGGGCCTGGGTAACAAAGAATTAGCTACCAGTTCTGCCGAAGTGGTGCGAACTGGCTGAATCCCATCACTGGGCGACATGACAGCAGTATTCCAGTATTTGAGGGGCTGCCACAAAGAAGAGGGGGTCAAACTATTCTCCAAAGCACCAGAGGGCAAGACAAGAAACAATGGTTGGAAACTGACCAAAGAGAGAAGCAACCTGGAATTAAGGAGAAATTTCCTGACAGTGAGGACAATTAACCAGTGGAACAGCTTGCATTCAGAAATCGTGGGTGCTCCATCACTGGAGATTTTTCAGAAGAGACTGGACAGTCACTTGTCTGAAATGGTATAGGTTTTCCTGCTCAAGCAGGGGACTGGACTAGAAGACCTCCAAGGTCCCTTCCAGCTCTATTCTATTCTAAATCCTGCAACATAATCTAGGAAGATTCTACCACTCATTTAAAATCACTTTCTATGGATTGAACTCATGGTTTTCTGACTGATGTGCACTGGCATATTCACAATATTGTAATTTAGGCTCCTTTAGTAATTATGCAGATAAAAACTAAAAAGCTCTTTAGTACTCAGTAACTTCCTATACATATGCCTGATGGATTTCTTCCTGTTCCTTTGTGAATAATGAAATAACTGAAATTGAATGTCATATCCAGCTGTAGATGATTTATAATACTACAGTATATGATGCTTAGCATCCTCTTGATGGGCCATGCTGCACAGAAATTGTGCATTTAATTTTTAATTGCTACAAAAGCATATTTGGAAATTCAAATGCATTTAATACTGTCATCCAAAGCTGAAGAGGCTTTTTAAAAAATTAAAAGATTTGAATGCTTTATCAAAGAGCAATATTTTAACAATATAAATGGCAAGCCTTGTAATGTGAGATATTATCTTTCTGTTAGCCAAACACAGAAACGAAATACAGACTAGTTGAAACTGATCCCTCCCAAGACAGCATCATTGGTTTCAACTTTTATAACCAACCCTCCAACCTCTCTCCTAAGTAGTCTCCCAAGTCCAGTTTCAAACAGTGTTCAGAATTCCTCCCTGATATACATATCCTGTATTAAATTTAGATGCTTGGTAAATTATAGCACAGAACCCTACTCACCACTGTCTTTCACCAACACCTACAATTTTTCACACTAAAATTATCATAAATATATTCAGGTAGTCCTCAACCTATGACCACAATTGAGCCCAAAATTTATGGTTAAGTGAGAAATTTGTTAAGTGAGTTTTGCCCCATTTTATGACTTTTCTTGCCACATTTGCTAAGTGAATCACTGAAGTTATTAAATTAGTAACACAGTTGTTAAGTGAATCTGGTTTCCCCATTGTTAGAAGGTTGCAAAAAGTGATCACATGATCCGGGACACTGCAACTGTCATAAACACGAACCAGATGCCAAGCATCCAAATGTAAATCATGTGACCATGGGGATGCTGCAAACAGTCATAAGTGTGAAAAATGGTCATAACACTTTTTTCAGTGCCGTTGCAACTTGGAACGATCACTAAATGAACTGTTGTAACTTGAAGACTACCTGTATACCTGTATACAAGTAGTTCATATACATAATGATATTACTTAGCAATAATTGATAAAATTAAAATTAACATACATCATGTAAAATTTAAAGTTGCTTTAAAAAGTGGGGAAACCTGGAAACCCATCCTTCTAGCTAGATTTAATAAAGCACTAAGTGTACCATCTCACTGATTATTTCAAAAGCAATTTGAATGAGGCTTTTGGGAAATGGTAGCTTGCAATTGCATTATCAAACTAAACTAGAGTTAGAACTAGAAAGTACATGATGACCAAAACTGTTTTAGATCTATCATATTTTTAAAACTTGAAATGAAACTTGTATATTTTTCAGGGATCTGTGGTAGGTTACCTCAGTACGTCAAAAACAGAATGTTGTGGCTAGTTTACTGCTTAATCTTACATATCTGTTTTGCACAATTTCATATATCTCAAGTCACAGTAGACAGTTGCACAACAGGGGATGACTGCTTTAACAACAACCACAATGACTTATAACTAGTGCCTGATTGATTATTTATAGGAAACGGGTTGTCTTTCAGCTGACTGGGTCTGACATACAACTTGCTTATAATCAGCAGGGACTTCATCACAACTGTAATTTGCCAAGTGCAAATACTCCCGTTTTTGTTCATAGGTGTGCATTATTCTTTTGTGCCTTAAAAATAGGGCAAGAACAATTGATAAAGATACAGAAAACAAAAATAAGTATACAATTATTTTTAAGGTTAATATAAATTTGTTTTGAAAAATATCCTTTAATTATGCCCACATGCACATAGAGATTACCAATATGACGTAGGGCGGCTATGAATTCGGCAGCCGACTCACCCAGTCATTGGTCTCTTCGTTCGAAGGCATGTCTCCAGGCAATAACTGAGAGGTTCGGCTCGAAGTGTTCTTTGAGCATTTTTTTAAGTTCGGAGTAAGTGACAGACTCAAGCGGAGCTGGAGTGACTAAGTTCTCGGCGATGTCGAATGTTGCCTGGCCACACATGCACAGCAGCATTGTGGCCTTCAAGCCGCCTTCACGAACTTGGTTGACTCTCAAGTAGTTCTCTACTCTCGCAACATGAACTCCACCTCTCTGGATGTGCGACGTCGAACTCCGAGAGTTTTCCGATCTTGGCCATGGTGAGTTGTCTCCGGCCTCTCAATGCCTCGTGCTGCCAAGGCTTCTGTTATTCTCCCAGGAACGGATCCTTGGGGAGGCTCTACTTCCAGCGTTTTCATACTGGCAGGCGTGGGGCGGGGAACGTGGTTCCAGCCAAGGCATCATGGTTTGGCCTTACCCCCTTAGTGACTCAGCTCGTCTATCTTGGCAGCACATCCCACCTTCATTGCCACTGTTGTGTTTGGTGATTGGTGAGGCATTGACGAGGCAGCAGGTACAACAACAACTCTTTTATTAAGGCAAAAACAGAAGCTGGCTAACTGCCGCTCCACCTCTATTTATACTCTCAGCAATAGGCGGCGGCCAATAGGATTCAAGTAATCTTTCCCGCTTTAAACGAGTTAACGAGCATGTAGACAGAAAGTCTGGCATTTAACAGACATAGCCGTTGACCGTTTTTTCCAACAATTCCTAGTAATTCACATCAATACATTACACACACCACAGTAGTAATGGGAGACTTCAACTATCCAGATATCAAGTGGGAGACAAACTCTGCAGCGAGTGGGAGATCAAACAGATTCCTAACCAGCCTAGCTGACAACTTTGTCACCCAAAAAGTGGAGGAGGGAACTAGACATAAAGCCATACTGGACTTAATCCTTACAAATAGAGAAGAAGTGATAGAGGGAATTGAATTGCCAGAACCTTGGGTGAAAGTGACCACATCATACTGGAATTTAACATAATGCAAACACTAGCAACAGAAAACAATCCAACCAATGTCTTAAACTTCAAAAGAGCCGACTTTAACAAACTCAGAGAGAACCTAGGAAAGATCCCATGGATGAAAATCCTAAACGGGAAAACAACCCAAGAAGCATGGGAAATCCTGAAAAACGCGATCACAAAAGCCCAGACCAGCACAATACCACTGAGAAAGAAAAACAAGAAAAAAGTTTCTTTCAACATATTAACAACAAGAAAAAAGTCAAGGAAACTGTAGGCCCACTAAAGAGAGACGATGGCAAGGAAATTACAGTCAACAAGGAGAAAGCAGAGCTGCTTAACTCATACTTTGCATCAGTCTTCACACAAAAAGAAACTATAGCCCAAAAAAACTGCAAAAGACATACTAGAAACAAAAATTAAAATAAGCAAGAAAATGATAAGAGAACTCCTATCTGACCTTGATGAGTATAAATCACTGAGACCTGACAGATTACATTCCAGAATTCTGAAACAGCTGGCAGATGTTATCTCAGAACCATTGCACCACATCTTTCATAAATCCTGGAGCACCGGGGAAGTACCTGAGGATTGGAAAAGGACTAATGTGGTCCCCATCTTCAAGAAAGGAAAAAAACCAGACCCAGGAAACTAAAGACCAATCAGTTTAACATCAATACCTGGGAAGATCCTAAAAACGATAATCAAAATTCAGATCTGCGAACAACTAGAAGCAAACAAAGTCATAACTAGATCTTGACAAACTCGAACAATGGGCCTATCCAACAAAATGAGTTTCAATGTGGAGAAAAGCAAAGTCTTACACTTGGGCAGGAAAAACCAAAGGGAAAATTCATATTGGGCGAGACCTGGCTTAAAAACAGTAACTGTGAGAGGGATCTTGGAGTCCTAGTGGACGATCACTTGACTATGAGCCAGCAGTGTGCAGCAGCAACCAAAAAAGCTAATACAATCCTGGATTGTATAAACAGAGGCATAGAATCAAGATCACGCGAAGTACTATTACCGTTTTACAAAGCCCTAGTAAGACCACACCTGGAATACTGCAGCCAATTTTGGTCACCATATCACAAAAAAGATGTTGAGAGTTTGGAAAAAATTCAGAGAAGAGCAACTAAGATGATCAAAGGCCTGGAGGCTAAAATATATGAAGAACGGCTGTGGGATTTGGGTTTGGCTAGTCTAAAGAAAAGAAGAAATAGGGGAGACATGATAGTAGTGTTCCAGTATCTATGGGGCTGCCACAAGGCAGAGGGGGTCAGGTTGTTCACCAGAGCACCAGAGGGAAGGACGAGAAACAATGGCTGGAAACTGATCAAATAGAGAAGCAACCTGGAATTAAGGAGAAACTTCCTGACAGTGAGGACAATCAACCAGTGGAACAGCTTACCCCCAGAAATCGTGGGCGCTCCATCACTGGAGATTTTTAAGAAGAGACTAGACAACCACCTGTCTGAGGTGGTATAGGTTCTCCTGCTTGAGCGGGGGGCTGGACTAGAAGACCTCTGAGGTCCCTTCCAGCTCTGTTCTATTCTATTCTATTCTATTCTATTCTATTCTATTCTATTCTATTCTATTCAAAAGAATTTCTGTTATGCCCAGTTCTTTTATCCACACACCAGGGCATCCCGGATGTGATGTTTCTTCAGGCTTTCCTTCATCACTCTTCTTCTGGAAAAAGCATATATCAAGTTGAACTTATGGTCTCTCAGAGAGTCTTCAAGGGCCATGTATCTAATCATTGGAAAAACCATGGAACTGGAGTTACTTCTTTTCTCCTATCCAAAACCTAATGTTTAAATGTTTTCTCTGTTTGACTGTTTGCTATCCTTCTATCAGTAGCTCCTTATCAGTAGCTCCTCCAAGGTCCCTTCCAGCTCTGTTCTGTTCTGTTCTGTTCTGTTCTGTTCTGTTCTGGTCTGGTCTGGTCTGGTCTGGTCTATTCTAAATGAACTGTTGTAAGTAGAGGACTGAACATTCTCCATTTCCAAATATTTACTATACCAGAGGGCAGATGTTAACACAAGAAAATCCAGAAGCAGGTCTATGATTTTCAACAATTTATGAATTTGTAGTGTCTGATTTATCTTTTTTTAACATAAATCTATATCTTTATTTTTAGCTACTGTATATATTATAATGGACTTGGGGTTGGTCTTACTATCATCTTACCATCATTCTATAACACAGTGCATCTGATTGCAAAAGGATTTGAGATTTTATTGGATATCATTTCCCTCTGCCTCTCTGTGAATATAATTTGGTTAGATTTTTCCCAGATGTAGCCTGAGAATCATCTGGATGGATGATGTTTCATCTTTCATAATGCTTAAGAAAGAGGAAGGATTTAGCTGCTGTTTTGTAGTTATATTGTGTTAAATAATTTCTCCCCTTTAAGTTTACCCCATTCATTGTGGGAAGACTGACTTTAAAGTCAAGCAATATACAAAGGAGAGGAACCCAAAAAGAGGAAAAGAAAAAAACCAAGTCAGAGACAGGGAGAATTCAGTCACCAGATCTTGTTGATGACTGGTGATCTTTGATACATTTTTTCCTTTTCCTTTTAAGAAAAAGCATGCCCACACCCTGAAGACCCAAGGGTTTGTGATTCATCTTCTTTGTTCTTTTGTTTTCTTACAATTCTAATGTTGCATGGTCAAGTGATCATTTGCAGAAGAATAGTGATGAATAAGTGAAGATTTTGTTCATTTTTTGTTTATCATCACAACGGCAAGGGTGTATCAAGGGAGGCTGTCCTCTGGGAATTCAAATACTTTTTGTGAAAAAGGAAGGGTGGGGTAAGGATGCTTGTTTCATAGGAAATAAAAACACCACTCTCTCCTTTCTTCTCGTCAGCCCTTATTGCTCCCTTTTCTATTATACTTTCTCCTCACTAGAAACACCTCAGTTTTGGAATATAGCATCATTGATGGATACAACATTGTATCATCTATCTTTATAGAACCAACAAGGAATTACTAGATTCCTATGAATTTAAGGTGAACAGATGAACATATTATACACTACTATTTATTTCGGTACCATGTGGGGATGGATGGAGATGACAGCAATTGCAGAATTGTACTGTTGAAAGAAAAATCTTCATCAGGGTCCAGTCCAAGCTGGGAATAATCAAAATGGAGACTGCTTTAGAAAGAAGGTTGTAGTTTATTGAAGAGCAAAGCCAGACATAAGCATGGCTCTGGGAAAGCTGACCACATGTAGCTGGGAGTGGTGGGTTTTTATACGTTCTTGGGCTTTTGAGGTTGTTTCCTGTTCCTGTTTGAGGCTTTGTATTTCCTGTGTCATGTACTTTGACCTGAGTCTGAGTGTGCCCTTTTGGTATTGGTGAGTTAATCCTATTATGTCCCCAAAGGTCATGTCTTTTAGAGTTTGGGTGGGGTATGTAGATTTTAGGGGTTTTTGTCTTCCTAATCTCATCAGCTTCTAGCTTCCTGGCTCCAACCTTACTGAAAGGATTATCACATCTGCATTTCTAAAAGCTGGTTTCTGCTGAGTTTCTGGCTGGGGGGAGGGAGAAGTTTCTGCCTTTTTAAAGATCTTCTCCATTATTCCTTTGGAGAAATATATTCTGCCTTTTTAATATTCCCCAAAATATTTTTTTTCTCTGGATTCTTCCCACAATCCCCCCTTCGTGCGATAGGAGTGTGGATGACACACTTTTACTGGCTGTCAGAACCCATTTCCTTGGCTTTTTCTTCTCCTTTCCATTTCTATTCCTTTCCATGGGTTCTGCCAAACTCCTAGGGCGAGGGGGGTTAGGGTTAGGGTTAGGGAAACCCTCAGATCCTGCCTTCTATGCCTGCTGTCAACTTCTAATAAAAGTTCCTTTTGGGATGAATCTGTTCCAAGAGTTCTGCTTTCTTGGGAAGAGGTTTTGAAGCGGGTCCTTACATTAGGCAGGATCTTCAGTAGTTGGTGAACCCAGAAGGAAGACCCTGACTATGCAAACCATGTCTGATTTAGGTACGGAGAAGGAAGAAGCTACTATGGGGGGATTTTCCCTCCAGGCTGGCCCAAGCGGATGCAGCTCACATTCCTCCAGCTCCTCCGATGAGGCTGTGGTTGCCGAGTACCGAGATAAACCAAGGTGGTCTATGGGCATTGGGAAGAACTGGGAGTGGAAGGCCAGGAAGGTGACCCTTAAATGCAGCAGTCACCAACCGGGATGGAAAGTGGAGATGGAGAGGTCACTCCATCTCAGCGAAGATGAGGAAGAAAGACCAGCCCACTCCAGCCGGTTCCTAGAGCAAGCCATCGACATGCTGAGAGTTGCTTTCAACTCCTTCAAGGAAGAGAGAGCTGATCCGTGTCATGGCACACCAAACCCAGGCACCACAGAGAATGCAAGTGGTGTCGGAATTGAGGCGGCAATCCCGGGTCCTTCTACCAGCACTTCAGAGACTGCAGCTGCCACTACAGCAGCAGCCACTCCCACCTGAGCCACACCAGCTGATGGAGCTGGTCACCATCACAGGAGAAGGAGAGGTCACCAGGCCAGTTGGAAGTTCCCACAACTGGGAGTAAAGTACAGTGGGGAACCACACAGATTGGGGTACTTCCTGGCCCATGTTCTGAGCGTATGAGAGAGACATCCCCAGCAACCACGGATGGGTGAGGATTGTGACCATGGCATTAGAGGGCCTGCCCGCTCACTGGATGGTGAACCTCCACAATGCAGATGCACCCAAACTGCGCAATTTTAATCATTTCATGGCAGCTCTCAGGAGTCATTTCGAGGATCCCTTAGCTGATCAGAAAGTGAGAGAGTGCATAAAGATTGTCAGGCAGGGCCAACGCCCCGTGGTGGAATACACGGAAGAATTCTGAGCCCTTGCCAGCAAACTTAATTGGCCAGAAGAAGTTCTGGTGGGACATTTCAAAGACAGGATAACCTGTATTATGCCTGCATCCCCGGGAGTGACCCTGACTTACTCCACAACTGGTACATCCTGGCTGAGGAGGCAGAGATCGACCGGCCCAGGAGGCAACGGTGTCTGGAGAGATCCTGGGGAAGGTCTCCATCGGAAGCATCCCAGGAGCTGGCGAAGCAGACTCCTACTATGCCCCGACCAATGGGATGCTTCAAATGTGGGAAGGATGGTCACTGTGCCATTGAATGCCACTCAAAGACCCCGGTTCGAAAACCAGACTGAGCAGCAGGGGGGAAATCATGGAAAACCCCGCCGAAGCCGAAGGAAACAGCAATGAAAAGCATGGAGGTTGTAGAGGTCCTAACCCCTTCCAAACGGGGGAGAGACTCCAACCCAAACCAGAGAACCCTCAGAATCTTCAGAGGACGGTTCGGAGGATGAACCACTGATAAGTGGACCCATCGCGTCCCCTCACCAGAACCGTAGAACTGTTTAGCCCAGGGATGCCGGAAAAAGTCACCATAAGATCCCTAATAGACTCCGGCTGCACTCGCTGCCTCATAAGCCCAACCCTGGTGGGGAACTTAGGAATCCTGGTGAGGAGGCTGAAGAAGCCGATTTCTTTCGGCCAACTAGATGGGTCCATTGCAGGGGGAGTCCCTGCCACCTTTGCCACGCAACCCATTCAGCTGACCATAGGGAGCCACTTAGAGACTTTAACATTTGTGGTGACCCCTGGGATAGAATGCCCAGTCATATTAGGCATGGCATGGCTAACAAAATGGAACCCCAGGGTGGATTGGAGGACTGGCAAACTGAGATTCCCGAAAGGAAAAATCGACGCCCAGAAAGCAACCCTGGCCAAAGGGGGGGAAGTGAAGTCCCCGGAAAGTGTAGCTGTGGCAAGCGAGGGGGAGCTGGAAGGCATACCAGAGGAATACAGAGATTAAGCTGAAGTTTTCAGCGAATTGAGGTCCAACAAATTACCCCCTCACAGACCCCAGACTGTGCTATTGAAATACTCCCGGGGGCAAAGTTACCTAAACCAAAGCTATACTCCATGACCCCGCGGGAGTTAGAAGTTAAAAAAAATTGTAGAAAAGAATTTAGTGAGGGGTTTCATCCAGCCAGCAAAGCCAAAAACAGCAGCCTCCATGCTATACCGAGAAAAGAAGGATGGGTCTCTTCATCTCTGTGTGGATTACAGATCCCTCAATGCGGTCAGTGAAAGTAACCTCTACCCCCTCCCTTTGATAAAGGACATGCTGGCACATCTGTCTAAAGGGAAGATTTTTTTTCAAAATTGGACTTGAGAGAGGTGTATTACAGAGTCAGAATAAAAAAAGGGGACGAATGGAAAACCACATTCAAATCCATGAATGGAATGGATGGATACAAATTGTTCAAAAGAAACAGGTCTACAAAAAGAGGTGGGGGAGTTGCACTATATGTAAGAGAACACTACATATCTGCCAAAATGCAAATGATCCAAGACAAAATCTCTCCAGAATGTATATGGGTCAATATAAAAGAGAAAAAAAGTGACATTACTATAGGTGTATATTACAGGCCACCCAACCAATCTGAAGAAATAGATGAACTCTTTGCCAACCAGTTAACAAATGTATGCAGGAAGCACACCACAGTAGTAATGGGAGACTTCAACTATACAGATATCAAGTGGGAGACAAACTCTGCAGCGAGCGGGAGATCAAACAGATTCCTAACCAGCCTAGCCGACAACTTTGTCACCCAAAAGGTGGAGGAGGGAACTAGACATAAAGCCATACTGGACTTAATCCTTACAAATAGAGAAGAAGTGATAGAGGGAATTGAATTGCCGGAACCTTGGGTGAAAGCGACCACGTCATACTGGAATTTAACATAATGCAAACACTAGCAACAGAAAACAATCCAACCAATGTCTTAAATTTCAAAAGAACCGGCTTTAACAAACTCAGAGAAAACCTAGGAAAGATCCCATGGATGAAAATCCTAAAGGGGAAAACAACCCAAGAAGCATGAGAAATCCTGAAAAACGCGATCACAAAAGCCCAGACCAGCACAATACCACTGAGAAAGAAAAAGAAATCCAAAAAGAAACTAGCATGGCTGCACAAAGATCTCTCTAACAAACTGAAAGACAAAAAGGAGAAATAAAAAAAAATGGAAAGAGGGGCACATAACCAACACTGATTATCAGCAGACAGCCTGAACATGCAAAGAAGAAGTCAGGAAAGCAAAGGCTCAGAACGAACAAAGACTCGCAACAGAAATCAAGGATAATAAAAAAAGGTTTCTTCCAACATATAACAACAAGAAAAAAGTCAAGGAAACTGTAGGCACACTAAAGAGAGAAGATGGCAAGGAAATTACAGGCAACAGGGAGAAAGCAGAGCTGCTTAACTCATACTTTGTGTCAGCTTTCACACAAAAAGAAACTATAGCCCCAAAAAACTGCAAAAGACATACTAGAAACAAAAATTAAAATAAGCAAGAAAATGGTAAGAGAACTCCTATCTGACCTTGATGAATATAAATCACTGGGACCTGACAGATTACATTCCAGAATTCTGAAACAGCTGGCAGATGTTATCTCAGAACCGTTGCACCACATCTTTCATAAATCCTGGAGCACCGGGGAAGTACCTGAGGATTGGAAAAGGGCTAATGTGGTCCCCATCTTCAAGAAAGGAAAAAAACCAGACCCAGGAAACTAAAGGCCAATCAGCTTAACATCAATACCTGGGAAGATCCTAAAAACGATAATCAAAATTCAGATCTGCGAACAACTAGAAGCAAACAAAGTCATAACTAGATCTTGACAAACTCGAACAATGGGCCTATCCAACAAAATGAGTTTCAATGTGGAGAAAAGCAAAGTCTTACACTTGGGCAGGAAAAACCAAAGGGAAAATTCATATTGGGCGAGACCTGGCTTAAAAACAGTAACTGTGAGAGGGATCTTGGAGTCCTAGTGGACAATCACTTGACTATGAGCCAGCAGTGTGCAGCAGCAACCAAAAAAGCTAATACAATCCTGGGTTGTATAAACAGAGGCATAGAATCAAGATCACGCGAAGTACTATTACCGTTTTACAAAGCCCTAGTAAGACCACACCTGGAATACTGCAGCCAATTTTGGTCACCATATCACAAAAAAGATGTTAAGAGTTTGGAAATTCAGAGAAGAGCAACTAAGATGATCAAAGGCCTGGAGGCTAAAATATATGAAGAACGGCTGTGGGATTTGGGTTTGGCTAGTCTAAAGAAAAGAAGAAATAGGGGAGACATGATAGCAGTGTTCCAGTATCTATGGGGCTGCCACAAGGCAGGGGGGGTCAGGTTGTTCACCAGAGCACCAGAGGGAAGGACGAGAAACAATGGCTGGAAACTGATCAAATAGAGAAGCAACCTGGAATTAAGGAGAAACTTCCTGACAGTGAGGACAATCAACCAGTGGAACAGCTTACCTCCAGAAATCGTGGGCGCTCCATCACTAGAGATTTTTAAGAAGAGACTAGACAACCACCTCTCTGAGGTGGTATAGGTTCTCCTGCTTGAGCGGGGGGCTGGACTAGAAGACCTCTGAGGTCCCTTCCAGCTCTATTCTATTCTATTCTATTCTATTCTATTCTATTCTATTCTATTCTATTCTATTCAAAAGAATTTCTGTTATGCCCAGAATCAAATGTGGGAACCTCTATTCCAAGGGTGGCACTATCATATATCTCTTTACTACCATCTAGTGGGCATCTGGATGCTTGCAACCAGGGTTCTACTCTTGCCTGCTAGGCTGCTCCATATAGTCATGGAGACTTAAATAAGCTCCATCCATTACTTTGAAGTTTCAGTTCTTTTATCCACACACCAGGGCATCCCGGATGTGATGTTTCTTCAGGCTTTCCTTCATCACTCTTCTTCTGGAAAAAGCATATATCAAGTTGAACTTATGGTCTCTCAGAGAGTCTTCAAGGGCCATGTATCTAATCATTGGAAAAACCATGGAACTGGAGTTACTTCTTTTCTCCTATCCAAAACCTAATGTTTAAATGTTTTCTCTGTTTGACTGTTTGCTATCCTTCTATCAGTAGCTCCTTATCATTCAAAATGTAAATGTGAAAAACAGACCATTCCTATCACTCTCCTATATTATACATGTCAGTTTGCAGGTTTGTAAATAATATAATATTGGTTTTTTTAAAAAACAAATATTTTATTGGTTTTTTACAATAACAATCTCCAGTGCCTGGTGTACAGCTTGTTGGTTTATATATTTGGAAAAAAAACAATAATAATCAATTAACAGTCAATAATGATTAATTTTGATACTTCCATAATTAATATATTAATTAATATTATATTTCTTTGATCTTCCCTTCTCCCAATTGTATTCTCCTTCTTCAACCTTAAACAAATATATTTCTTAATATTTCCATGTATAAATGATTAAGTGTAGACATTTTTCATATTTGTACAGATAGTGATAACATCTGTGTATAAGTTTTTTTTATCAGCTTATGTTATTCTTATAAAAATCATCTCATTAGTTCACCATGCATCCTATTTTCATGGTTTTTGTTTAAGCTTAATTTCCCCTTTATATTCAGTCCATTCTTATCGATCATGATTTTCTCAATGCTAGTCATCTAAATATCCAAATTTTTCCATTTCAGTACACCATCCCAATATTTTCATATTTCATGTGTTATAAAAATACTATACTTCTTTTTTTCCCCCTAAGTTTTTTATTAATTTTCCAATATTACATTTATATATTTGAAAAGTAGCTTGGCAGCTGAGCACAGTAGTTCCATTACATTTGAATATCATCAATACAAATCTCAAAGTATTACAACAACTATTTCCCTCTCTTTCCCCCATAATATCTACTGTCTCATATTCGGACCAACACAGTTCTTATTCTATCAATCAAACAAAAAATACCTTTCTAGTATTCATCAATAATCTTCAGTCTATACATATCTTAATTGATTTGACATTCCATCTTTTAGACAATCCATAACCTAGTAAGTTTTTCTTAACTTTAATTTCCCATTGATATTTAAATTTAATGTTTAATCTTTATCATTTCCAAATTTTAAATGACCCTAATTTCTAAGTCTCCTATCTCATATTTGGGGCTAATATATTTTTTTCTATTTCCTTCCTTCCTTCCTTCCTTTCCAAAAAACAAAACAAAACAAAACAAAAAAACCATCAGCATTTGTACCACAAACCAATATACAAATTTAATTATTAGTATTTATACTTCTAAGTTTTACTTAACCTTTGTCTCAACTCATAACAATATCTTAAGTTCAAATCTTAGTTATTTTTAAACATTCAAACTTTTAGCCAATCAGTGACCTGATAATTAATTTTCCCTTAATATTTTAATTTAACGTTTAATATTTTTTTCCCAAATTTTTAAATTAAGCACAATTCCTTTATCACAATTCCTCATACAATCTAATATTTAAAATACACACCTTATATATAAATTCTACCATCTATCTTAACAAACTAATAAAACAATATAATATTCTTATTTCAATATTTATACTTCTAGATTTTATATAACCAAAATTTTCTTTATCTCAAATCGTTACAATATTTTATGTTCAGTATACATATTCTATCCATTTGGATATATTCTATTGTAGATCTCATGTGTAGATCAGAACCACAATCCTTTTCAGTCTTATTCTAGCTTTTTTTCTTTGCCAAGTCATCTTTCATACCTTTGCTTTTAAATCATCAAAAAGATCTCCTTGCAGACTTCCAGTTCCGGTTACAGTGCTCGCGGTCGTGCAAAGAGCTTGTTCTCTTTGCCGGCTGGTTTTCTCCCGCCGGTAGACCCTGTATAGGGTCAAAGGTCGCCCTGGAGGGGCGACCACCATGGAGGAGGACACTCGTTGATCACAGAGGGCGCGGCAGCTCCCTCTGCAGTCCGAGAAATCACCTTTGGGCCGACGGGGAAAAGATCGGCCATTAACATGGCCGATCACTTAGCTGTTCCAGCCGAACATCACAGCAACATCTAAGTGAAAAGAACCACCGTGGATGATCCAGGTGAGACCTTTACTTCCCTCTTGATACCTTATTTACTCTCCTGTCAAAAACTTTTAGAAACTACTTCCCTATTCTAAGAAAGCAGCGTTTGGATACTTGGGAAAACGAGCTGTGAAAAATAATGAATGTTTATTGTCTCTTTGAGCTGTTGGATTTCGGGGATCCGGGAAAAAAAAAATCCTTACTGTGACTCTTCTCTTTGCCTGTATGTCTTTAGCTCAAGTGGAAGCCTTTAGGGAGGGGGGTGGAGTGTTTTTTCTTTCCTCCCCCCCTTCTGAACATTACTGTTTATTTCTTAAACAAAACAAAAAAAAATTTCCCTCGGCTCTCGGGGTGGAATCACGTGGATTGGGCGGTAACAAAGTATCCAGTTTAAGCTGTGCTGAATTTGGCGTGAAGCCCAGAAATTCCTATCTGAGTGAAATTAGCTCAAGGGCTCTGCTACAAACTAGCTTTTCACTAAAAAAACGAAGACTACTCCATTATTGAAATGGAATCTTACCCACAGCTTGATTATGGACTAATACTAGAAAAAATTTTGGAAATGAAAGAGGAATTAAAGGAACATTTTAGAAAGCACAGGAAAGACAATGTTTCAGAGTTAAAAATTGAATCTCAAAGTTTGACTGATCATGACACACAACCAGATGCACAACTTAACGAGATGGAGGAAATATATTTACAACCTACTGAAGAGGAAGATGCTACACCTCATACACAAATGATGGAAAATTTTGATGCTCAAAGGCAGATTTCAACTAAAACATTTATAACCCTAAAAGCAACAGGAATTGACTTCCAAATACGAGACATTAATGCTGACAATATGAATAAACAACGAATAATTACTATACTGATTAAGACTGATTACATAATGCAGACAACACTGGGAAAAAGAGAAGAAGACTACGACCAGACTCGATTGTGGAAAAATGTGTAGAGCAAGCAGTACGATGTGGAGTTAGAGGCCCTATTGTGGAAACCTGTTTGGCACAAAAAGAAAGCTAGAATTAGGTTTTAAAATGAGTGCTAAAATTTTATCTGATGGGTTAAAAAGGCTTCTAGAGAATTGATTTGATTATGGTCTGGAATGACAATATGGAAAATTGGAAATCTTAAATTTAAAAGGAGTTGGATTGATATTAGTGAAATATTATTGTTATTTTTCTTTACAATGATTAAATGTTAACTAGAAATGCATTAATCTAACTAGGTTAAAATAATTGAAGAACTTTTAGAGATTTGGATTGACTTATAAAATATATATTTGATAGAATATAAGAGAGAAGTATTAAAATATAATAGTTATACTATATATGTGTTTTAGAAATTGTTATTGTTTTATGGGAAATTGAGGGACCCAAAATGTAACTTATGTGTTTATCTTAGGCTAAAATGTAAAATGGTTTTAAAATAGTTCAACCTAAAAACAGGATTTTGATTGATATGTAAATTACTACCGATATTTTTGTTTTTTATATATAATGATTGAATTTTATCTAGATATGTATTAATATTAGGTTTTAGCTTGATGGAAACAGAGAAGTAATGTTAAGGAATTATTGAATTATCTATGTTTGATTATATTGGTTTTTTTTGGATGATTGATCACCCTATCTCCACGGAGATTCTTAAGGCACATTGATGTAAAACTAAAAATACCAATAAAACTTGTTGGAAGAAAAAGATCTCCTTGCATTGTTGTGGCTATTGTCTGATGTTGATAAGAGTGTCCAGTTGATGTTTTCATAAGAGGACTAGCTGATTTAGCAGGTCGTCTCTTTGTTTTTCCAGTTCGATGCAGTTGTCCCGAAGTATTTATCTTTTCTTTCATCTGTTTTTCTTTTTTATCTTCAAATTCCTTCTAGTTTATAAGAAAAGTTCTTTCCTTGTTCTCTATTATCAGTTTCTTTTTTGTGTTTTCCATTGTCTGTATTTGTTGAGTAAGTCTTCTGTCATAGCATTTGGTTGTTTCACTTTCTCTATAGAATTCTCTATAGATGATTCTTTGGTTGAAGTCATAGTTTGAGTTTGCATATCCAGACTTATATGGAGAATTTGGATAATCATTTTTAACATACAAAGAATTTGTTCTTCCTCTGTAGGAGAAATCCATTCCTGTTCTTCTTCCATTGTAGTGTATTAAACTAAAAAAAAAACTTACAGTCAGAAAGTCCACCAAGTGAGGAGCTGAGCTGGGTTTCTTGCAGCTGGTACTTCAAGGTTGCTTTATATCTTATCTATTTTCAAAGCTGTCAACAAGTCTCTCTTAAAGAATAGCTGGTTATGGTCTCAGATTTAGCCATCAGATGTCATCTCAGAGTTAGTTGGATCTTTTCAGTTTCCACCCCCCCTCTATTTTAAGGGGGGAAAAACCCCAAATCTTCAATAGTAATTAGAGTAAAAATCAGAGAGAAAAAATATAGAGAGTAGAAAGTTACAAATCGTATAATCCACCAATTTTAGGAAATAGAATTCCAATTATGATCCCAGTATTTTTCCAATGTTTTAAACTCCCGAGTGGTTGATTGCCGCTGTTTCTGGAGGGAGGGCTAAAATCCCCCTTCCCTCACCACAGGGGGGAAAGTACTTTAGCAGCTTATGCAGGTAATTAAGTAATTAGGATGTAAGAGAGGCAGATCTCACCCAGTCCTTTCCACGCTGCTTTGAAGTTGCCAGATGGTAATGTGACTTTGGCTGTTAGCAGCCTAGGGACAAGCCATATTTCTATGGCCGGTCCTTTCGTCTGCCGGTTTGGAGGGATCGCCAGCTCTAACGGGAGAGTTGCTGCTCTCCCGTGATCCAGCGAAAGCCTCTCCTTGCTGGTCGCCTCTTCGGGGCAACTTTCGGCCCTTTTCAGGGCCTCCCAGCGATGCAAAATTGAACGGGGGAGAGAGAGCAAGTCTCCCAGCCATCCATGGCGGCCGCGCGACAAACCAGAAGTCAAAATACTATACTTCTTATCTATCTTATAGCATCTGCATATAACATTCTTTCTGGTCAGCTTATATTTCACTTATGTTTATAAAAGTTACATCATCCCAATATTTTTACATTTCATATATTGTAAAACATACTATACTACCTAAATCTCTTATCCCTCTTGTTATAAGGCCCCTTTATGTTCAAAGTTCTCTATTCTTTTAACCATATTCAAACAAGTGTTTGCTCATGTAATACTCCAACTGGTAGGGTGATTCAAGTCTCTTGAATCTGTCTCTAGCCTTCTTCTTTTGTCGAGTCACTTTTCAAGTTGATATATTCCACTTGCCCAGCAGTTCCTGTGTTTTTGTAAGTATTGTTGGGAATAAAGAAGATAAAATAGGTAAAATATATACTTTCTGTCTCCCAAACTCTGATGATTCTCCTAGGAATTCTATAGTCCATTCCATTTTTGTTGTTATAACAAAGTCTTGTAGATTTTTTCCTGTTTGTATTAAATTGTAATTCTTTTCATTTGTAGCTTCATTGATTTGATCGTGTTCTTCTAATTTCTCTTCTGTTATCTGATTTGTTTGTTCCTTTGCTGTCATTTTCTGGGTGTTTTTTGATTGTAGATTTAGGTTAGAAATGTGCTTATTTATGTCGTCAAAGTTGGTTTTGATTTCCTCGTGGTTTAAATCTATTATTTGTATCTGTCATAACATTGCGTACATTTCCTCTTGAAAAGTATTTGTCTTGCCCAGTGATGGGATTCAAATATGTGAACAACTGGTTCTCTATGTGGATGCCGCTTCCGGAAGTCCATTCTGGGCCTGGGCAACAAAAAGTTAGCTACCGGTTCTGCCGAAGTGGTAAATATTGAATGTGGTGGTCTGTCATTTTTTGATAGGTATATGATATCCATGTTGTCTCCCCCCTTCAAATAGTCTTTCATCGATATTTTAGTCTCTATAATTAGTAGTACAGGCAATATTTTCGTAACAGTTTTTTTTATTCAGGGGTCAATTATTAATCAGTCAAAGTTGCAATTCAGACTTAAGCACCTTAAGTCCTTCCTGTAAATTCTCCTCTAAAAGATTAGCCAAAAGCCAAAGATTTTCTTATTCTATAAGCAATTCTTAGATTTAGACAACAGTCGATTTTTTTTTCAGACACCTTTTAATCTTATAGCTAGCCCAGCTCTTTCTGTTCCCAGCTGTCTTCTTAAAAGTTATTTAAAATTCAAGGTAACAGATTATTCTTTGTTTCTGGGCATCCTGCCAATTTCTGAGTCATTATTGTTAAGTGTTCTGTGCTCTGATTCTCCACTAAGTGTCAGTAGTTGTTTATTTTCCAGTTTTTTCAGACAAAAAGTTATTATTGTTATATACTTTTTATAATTTCATCAAAACCCTTTAGGGTATAGTCTTAACAGGTTTTTTTTAATTTCTAGATTTATCCAAACTGTAGTATTTTAAATTTAATTTCCATATATTTCTTTCCCCCTTAGTATTAATTTGCCGCTTCCATCTATGAGGGAGTGGGGGTGTAGTCCCTTCCCTTTTGGAGATTTTCTTACTTTGGGGGTCTTTTCCAAGGATTCAGTTAAAAGGTAGAAGAGAGAAGATCAATACTCTCACCAGTTCCAAGCACGCTGTTCACCGATGTTCTGGTTTGTGCTCTTGGACTTCGGCTGCATGTAGTTTGGGTTAGACCAGGGGTGTCAAACTCAATTTCATTGAGGGCCGCATCAGCATTGCGGTTGCCCTCAGGGGGCCGGATGGGCATGGCCTAATGGGTGGACGTGTATGGAGTGGGTGTGGTCTACTGGGTGGGCGTGGCCAGCTCTACATCGTTTGCATCAAGGGTGCCTGGGCAAGAGTGGGACAGATCTGAGGATCTCTGGCAGAAGGGGGTGGGACCAGGGCAAGTGCCAAGGCATGGTCCACTGGAGGAGCCTCACTGTTCCTCTCAGGCCATGCGGGGGGGGGGGGGGCTGGATGGTGATGCAGGCTGCCTGGAGCCCTGGGCAGCAGAGGTCAAATGCCCAGCCTGGCCCTTGAACACCCGCGGCACCAAGCCCAACCCCACTTCCCCAAGGGGCGCCCAGCTGCACTTACCTCCTCCTCAAGGCTGCTGCTGTTGTGCTTGCTCTCCTTAGCCAGGTTGCTCATGATGGGTACGAGGGCAAAGTCAGAGGGAGGCCCATTCCTTCTCCATGGGAGGAGACCCGGCTTTGTATCCAAAGCTTCCTTAGCAATAGGATGAGAGACTCCCAGGATAGGCCAGGAGGAGGGGGCAAGGGGATGGTGAAAGGGCAGCAGGGCAGGACTAAGGTAGGACTTCCCTCAAACCCTCCCTCTCCTTTCCTTCTTTCCTTCCTTCTTTCCTAAGTACAGAGTGGTGGGAAAATATTTGAGATGAGGGAGGAAGAAAAACAGGCAAGAAATGCAGCTTGGGAGGTGTCACCCTTTGTGAGGAATGAAGAAATGCACCATCGCCTGGAAGAGGCCAGTGCGATGGTGCATTTCTTCATTCCTCACAAAGGTGACACCCAGCATGCATCCAGGGGGCGGGGCTGATGTGGCAGGGGCTGGTTCCTCGCTGTTTCCAGACGGCCTTGTGGAGCTAAGACTGAATGCGTTTCAGCATAGATGGCCACCATAAAATTGTACATTGGCTCCCGGCCAGCCTGGGCCAGGGCCAAGGCAACGGGGGCCGTTCCCTCACTGTTTCCAGGATGGCTTTGCGGGCCACATGAAACCACTTCTCGGGCCGCATCCGGCCCCCGGGCCTTGTGTTTGACATGTCTGGGTTAGACGCTGATGTACAGCTAGCCTTTCTCCTGTTGGGTCGGAGGGCTTACCCCAGATTGAACGAAATGACCACCACCATTTTGTGATCAACGGAGTGCCCCTCTTTCATGGTCACCTCTTCGGGGCAACTTCAGACCCATTTAGGGTCCTCCTGGCAGGGCGAAACTGGCTGTGGGTTTGCTGAGCTCTGCTATCCCACGGCTGTACACTACAGCACAAAACCAGAAGTCCTGTAAATAATATAATATTGTTATTAGTACCTGGTGTAAAACATATTGCTTGCACATCAGTAATTGTTGGGCACAAAATCTTAATCTTTTTATGCACAGAAACATTCAAAATATAACTGGTAAATAAGGAAATATATTCAAATATAATTATGTCAATCTACTACATCCTTTTTCTTAATGGATAGAATAACTATTAAAATTCTCCTTTATTTTTTCACTAGAGACGTTTATAAGGAATGTATGTATCTGTAACTGAATATTTTCAAAATCCTTACCAAACCACAATTACTGTAGATAAAGGAGGAAGTAAAAGTGTTCCACTGGTATAATACTCATTTGTTTAAACTATTAAATATGTACTGCAGAACTTTCAGAACTTATTTTTATTTTTTTAAGCAAAGGAAGCGGGTGATGGAAAATTGAGTTAGCCTTTATTATCTATTTTTTTCTATACCACCTTTAATCATTCAATTCATCAGGAACTTCAATCTGCCCTGTAGAAAGCAGAAACTCATCATTCTTGAGAAACGCTAAAAAGTCAAAAGTGTAATTCATATAATAAATTATTATCATAGCTGAGAGCATGCAAATAAATTTAAAATACATAATATGGACTCCTTACTTCTTTAATTAATCTTTTGACCTGGATTTTGCAAGTTAAAAAAAAAGCAGCTTGGGCATTGCTTCACCACACTTACAAAACTGTAATTAAAAGTTTAGAAGGAAACTCTACATAATCCAGATTTATCATAGTACTTTACTTTTATATAAACCTGTTACCATTTTAGAATGGAAAAAATCTTTGAGAAAGAATTATTTTATACTCAAATTTGCAGCTTTCTGTGGAATTTGTTTATCATTATCATTATATCTATTTCTAGCTAAACTCTATATTACAGTATTAGTTTTGCTTGTTTAAAACTTCACAGGCTTTGAATTTATGTCTCTCCATCTTGGGCAGGAGGTATTGGAGGCTCCATGAAGTCCATGTATTTCAGGTTGCCCATTCCTATTGTAAGGATGGGGCCAATACAGAGAGCCTGTTTTTTTTGGAGAACCTGGACTCAAAAAGTTGGCTTTTCACCTTGAGAGAATTCTATGATTCTTTGGGGATAGCCACTAATTTAAGAAAACTTCAACTGGACAAATGAATGAAGGATGATGTGATCATCACTACATACCTGAAGCTCTGAATATCACTCTAGGGGAGAAATACGAGGCATCAGTACCAGAATATCTTGTCTGGGGTCTTCCAAAGCTTTGGTTGGGTGTTCTAATGAGAAGATACTGTACTGATACTAGATGATTCAGCAAGCCATTTTAGGTCCATGTAAATTTAAAATTTCATAAAAAATGTACAATAATGTGTAAGAAAAAAGACTTGCCAAGAGCAAGGGAATTGCCCCTGAAAGGGTGCAGCAAAGAGAAAAACTGTCCACAGTGCAAACCAAGGCAGGGATCCTTCAAAGCCAAGTCATGCTAAATTCAATGCCAAAGAGAACAGAACAAAACAGAATAGAATGGCAGAGTTGGAAGGGACCTTGTGGGTCATCTAGTCCAACCCCCTGCCCAAGCAGGAGTCCCTACACCATTTCTGACAGAGGGCAGTTCAGTCTCTTCTTGAAAGCCTCCAGTGATGAAGCACCAACAACATCTGAAGGCAATCTGTTCCATTGGTTGATCGTTCTCACTGTCAGAAAATTTCTTCTTATTCCCTAGGTTGAATCTCTCCTTGGTCAGTTTCCATCTGTTATTCCTTGTCTGGGCTTCAGGTGCTTTGGAAAATAGGTTGACTCCTTCCTCTCTGTGACAGCTCCTCAAATATTGGAACACTGCTATCATGTCTCCCCTGGTCCTTCTCTTCACTAGACTAGCCATGCCCAGTTCCTGTAACCATTCTTCATATATTTTAGCCTCCAGTCCCCTAAACATCTTTGTTGCTCTTCTCTGCACTTTTTCTAGAGTCTCAACATCTTTTTTATAGTGTGGAGACCAAAATTGGTTGCAGTATTCTAGGTGTGGTCTTACTAAAGCTTTATAGAGTGGTATTAGTACCTCACATGATCTTGATTGAATCCCTCTGTTTATGCAACTTAGGATTGCATTGGCTTTTTTGGCTGCCGCAGCACACTGTTGGCTCATATTTAATGGATTGTCCACTATGACTCCAAGATCCCTCTCACAGTTGCTGCTATTAAACCTGGTTTCACCCAATCTATATGTGTACTTTTGGTTTTTCTTACCTAAGTGTAAGACTTTACTTTTCTCTATGTTGAATTTCATTCTCTTAGATAGGACCCAGTGTTCAAGTCTGTCAAGATCCCTCTGGATCTTGAGCCTAGGGTGTTGGCTATTCCTGCCAGTTTAGTGTCTTCTGCAAATTTGATAAGTTCCCCTTCTATTCCCTCATCTAGGTCGTTTATTAATCAAGCTATTTGTGAAAAACACCTGGTCATTTGCTGCACAGGTATAAAACTATTGGATCTGGATTAGCATCCCTTGTACTGCTGGCACTCAGCAAGAGGACAATATAGTTTTAAGTTATCTGTCTGTTCTTTTATCAAAAATATATTGGTCTTATCAAAGCAAAGGAATTTCATAAAGCCATCCTGTTGGACAACCAGAAACCCAATCTGCTCAGCCCTTGAACGAGGGTCTAAGACATCTTACTGCGGCCAACTTGCAACAGCCAATTTGCTGTGGGACAATTTGCCATGGAACAAGAGTTACGCTAGCATTGAAGAAATGGCGGAATAGAATAATTAAAGAAAGAATACCAAAGGAGGGACAGAATGAAATGTAAATGACAAAAAGTAAAATATTTTTAAAATTATTTTAAATAAATTGAATTGTTGAATTGTCCTGCACCAAGTTGTCCTGCGGTGAGTTGGCCATGGCAATTTGTCCCATGGCAAATTGGCTGTGGTGAGTTGACCGCAACAAGTTGGCCATGGCGAGTTCTCTCATTCCATTGAAGGACATCTTAAAAGCATACTGTATAATGGAATTTAGTCAAATTGATTGTTTTTGTTATTTCTCTTAAATGTTTTTGTTATTTCTTCAGGAAGAAGTTGCAGTTCGTGATAGCCAATTTAACTTTGGTGGCTATGGGATGGGGCACTGCCTACAAGTAAAAGATGGTACCACCGTCAAAGCTACACCTCCCAATCCTCCACCACCTCTCATGCCAAAAGATTCAGATTCCATCAAAAAGAAATTTGTGGACCGTGCCAAAAGGATTGATACAATATCCCGAGCTGCTTTCCCACTTGCCTTTCTCATCTTCAACATATTTTACTGGATCACATACAAAATTATACGTCATGAGGATATTCACAAAAAATAAGTAACTCTTTGCAAGCTGGGTTTTCTACGCAAAGTGACTTCCTTGTAAATAGTGAAGTGTCTTTTTTTGTCCTTGGCACTAAAGGTTTGTTGTCTTGTGATGCTAAACAAGTAATGGGGAACAGTAACCATTGCACAAAACAAGATACATTGATACAAGATTGCTAATTGAGAAGATACTCTCTATGTGGTTCTTCCAGTATTCTTGCCAAGATCACATACACACAGGGCACATTTGTTCCAAGTTGTCAGTGTATTTCAGCTCTACTTAAGGAATTCTTAAAAGCATTTGTCATGGGATTGTCTGTAATGGCTGCACTGCAGTGAGTTTTAAGAGGACCATATTTTTTTCAGGGTAACACTGCTTTCCTTTAGGAAACAAGTACGGTATCTACACTACTAAGCTCTCTAGTTAATGGTTAGCCCAGAATTCCTCTTTGTCAATGGTAAATTATTTCTACTAATAGGGCATGGGAAGAAGAGCTTTATACTTTAATATCTTTATGGGTGTACATTTTAATATTCTTGCTTTCTTAGAACTGAAGTCCAACTTGCACGGGCTGTGATTAATTTCACTGCTTTCATCTATAGAAATGGCTTGTGCTATGGATAATGTTCTTGTTTTAAGATGATGCACTTATTTCAATTTAGTTAGTTTTTTTTAATTAACTACATGCAGCATAAGATGCCAAACCATACTTTATCTATAATAATTCTACACCATATTGTTGATTATGAACTTGTGTCCAAAAGTAGCTCAGTTTAGCACTGAATTTATATTGCTGATCTCCTTGTAGTTGCGAGTTGATAGCTCTGTACATAAACATGACTTGTTTACAGACCTTGACTTTATATCTTTACTAAAAAAAAAACAGGTAGGTGTCATTTTAAATACAGTATCATTAACTTACTGAAGAGTTTTAAACTGTATTGTGATTTTCATAACCTATTAACCTTTTGGTGCCCACACTATGTGATCTAAATCCTTGCTATGTGTTTTAAAGTACATATGAAAAGAAAACAATTTTAAAAAGCAAACATAAAATAGAGGTATTTTTGCTTACCCAGAAAAAAAAACCCAACTGTAATATTTAAAACAAAGCAAACATTAAGATTTTACATTTGCGGCTTCCAGTTTTGCGCAGTTGTGTAGCAGCCGAGGGATCACGGGGCTCCGCACCCTATGGCCGATTTCTGCCTGCTAGGGGACCCTAAATGGGCCTGAAGTTGCCCTGTAGAGGCAACAAAGAAGAAAGGCAGTCCCGCTGATTGTGGAGAGACAGTGGTCGATCTGATCAGTTTGGGAAAAGCCTCCATAAACCAGCAGTAGAAAGACTAGCTTAACTTCAGAGTCTAGCCCAAGCTACAAGCAGCCGAAGCCCAAAAGCACTACTTTAAGCTGATTGTAAACAACGTGTTTGGAACTGGGTAAGAATAGTGATTTTCTCTCTTCTATTTGAAAAATTGATTTCCTGGAAGAAGAAAAAAGAAAAATCCCAAGAAGCAAAAAACTCCAAAAATGAGGAGGGAAATCTGCCCCACCCTCCTACAGATGGAAGCGGTGAATTAAACTTTTCAGGGGAAACAGAAATATACTGAAATGAAATGAATATAAGACTTAATTTGGATAAGTTTGAAATTGGTGGAAATTATTAAGATTTTCCTTTTAAACCATGAAAATAGAAGTAAATAATAGAAGTAAACAATTGTCTGTTACTGAAAAATGAACTGGTGCTGACACCTAGTGGTGGATGAAAATATACAACAGCAGTTACTCTATTACAGGAGCTGGTAAAAACCAGGAAAAGATAACTTGCTTTTGATGACCTTCAATGTCTTAATAACAGAGAACAGCTGCGACAAAAAAAAAGAGAGAGAGAACATTTTGGGCTATTTATAAAGTGAGAATTATAAACTTTAGAAAAAAAACTGATTTTTCTGGATTACAAATACCAACTCAACTGTGACTCTAAAGCTATCTGCAGAGAAAGGAAAACCCTGATTTTTGGCTATCATGGAAAATCAGAAATCTGCAGAAAGAATATATCAAGAAAAAACAAATACTTTTCAGAAGGAGATCTATGCTATGATGCAACAAATCCAAACAACAATCATCCCAAACCAGGAGGAAATTAAAAATAACTTTGAAAATATAAATGAACACATGTCCAATATAACTTTACAATGCAAAAATTCTCAGAAAATAAAAATAGAGAGTGAGCAGAAAAAACAGACAATTGAATACGAGACAGAGGAGAGAGATTTTAAGATGGATCTTAACAATACAAGGAAGTATGACTTAACCCAGATGAAAAAAAACGTACAGGAAATACCGGACATGGAAAAGATAACCTATACTCTAAGATCACAAAATAAGTTTGAGGACAAGAAAAAAGATTTGACAAAATGGAGAACTATGACAACTTGAGAGACAAAAAATGATAAATAAAATCAAGAAAGAAAGAAAGGAAAAGATTCTCAATGAATATGAAGGGGCGAAACCTTCTTATAAAAACATCTTACCTGTTTTGTCTTTTGTACCTGCAACAACACTTACAAGATTATGGGAAGATTCTTTGATTCAGCAAAGCATATTGATCAGGAAAGATGTTTGGCAAAAAAAAAAAAAAAGGCTAAAGTGAGAATTAAGAAATTAGATGGTGGGATTTACCAGAGGGAATATTTAAAAATTAAACATCTGTTTGAATATGGTTAAAGAAATACAAGATTTTGGATATAAATGAAGATTAGTTTAAGAGGGATGAACCCCTCAAGTAATACAATATTCTTTCTTTCTTTTTTCTTTTGTGTTTTGTTTTTTGACATGAAAAAAATAAAAAAAATGTTGGGATCGTTTATATAAAAGAAATGTTTTCTTTGTTGTTTTTTCTTTGCTTTTTTTTTTAAGATATGAGAAATGTAAAAGTGTTGGGATGGCTTGTATGAGAAAAAAAGACTTAAATACTTAAGTGTAACTAATTTTGAGAAAATCTTAACCAGTAAGAATGCTTTGAATATAGTGGGGAAAACAAATTTAAATAACAATTTTGTAAACAGGATCTATGATGAGGCAATCAAGATGATCAATTAGAAAAGAAGCTTTATATTGATGTGGTTATTATTTGCAGAAACATGAGAAAAATGTCTATATTTAATTGTCATTTATTCAAATAATAAGAAATGTATTAATTTAAGGTTGGCAAAAGAGAATATTATTGGAAGAAGAGAAAATCAAGCAAAGCCATTATATGGATTATAGAATTATAGAAATTAATTGTTATTGATTGTTTTATAAATACTAACCCAGACAACACGCTGTTTACCAAATATTAAGGTGACTATGTTAAAAATCAATAAAACATTTTTTTTTTTAAAAAAGATTTTAAATTGGCGTAAAAATTATTACAGAAAAGTTAATTGTTCAATTTCAATAAAATAAGTTGTACAATTCATTTTCTGTTCATTATTCTTTCCTACTATGCAGCCCTAAATGATGGTGCATCAGGTCAGTTAATTTGTTATTAGGGATTTTAGTATTTAAATTTTAACTTTTATGTGTTGATAACCTTATAAGTACTTGGATCTTTGGAAATGGAATGGATATAAATTAATGTAATAAATAAATTACTGCTTTTCTCATTAAAAAAATACACGTAAACCATCAGATATACAAATATACAGAAAACTTCATCCCACTATCTTACAAGAGTCTTTTTAAGTATAGAAAAGTACAAACTCATGATTTATTTCATAGCTTATTAATTGGTATCAACATGTCAAAGAATACTGGGAATTACAACTGTTGAAAAGCTTTACTTCCTGAAATGTATACTTTAAAACTTGGTTTTTCTATGGCAAGTAGGGTTATTGTTTCAGAGACATTTCCTTACTTAAACAGAGAAACAGAATGACCATGGGTAGGCAAAAAAAAAAATATTGAGAATGGGAGTGTCTATGGAGATTCTCAGTTATCCAGGCCATGGTTGTCCCAAAGGTACTTTTTCAAAAGGCAAC